>CM076581.1:1487147184-1487579499 GCA_034641835.2 Pinus albicaulis
AGAAAATTATTGCTTCTATTAGATTTATACATCTTTTTTAAAAGTCCCGGGTACCTACGTCCTGCTCTTTTTCCATATTGTTTTTCAAAAAAAAATTCTGAGAGTTTTGGCTATGTGTCAGGGAGGGTTTATATACTTTTATTTGGCACTCGTAAGCCTAAAGTCTCTTTCATTTTTTCTCAATTGAGAAAGAAAAAAATTCCGCAGGGTTTAGAGTAGACCTCTGCCAGTTTAGGAGAAAATTTGTTGAGCTCAGCAATCTAGTTTGAAAATTTTTCAGTCATTATTTTCTAGGAGTCTTTTCATGTTTTCAAGTGTTTTTACGAAAATTTTATACCACTTTATTTCCATTATAAGCTAGTGTTGTTTCCCTCTTAAGGATCCCATTGAAATTTCTTCATTGTGCAACTTTTTTTCTACAACTTTTTAGCACTTTGTTTAATTTTGTTTGTTTGCTTTTCTACATCATTTCAATATATGTTTTCCTTAAGATCCTAGTCCCTTTAGAAATTATATATTTTGGGCATTTTGTGTCTTTGATTTTCTTTTTTTTCAATTAATTTTCTTGTTGTTTTATAGCCTTCTTGGGTGGGGAGTTGTGTGCTTGAGCCTATTGTATTTTTTACTATTCATTTTTTACTATTATTTACATTTTATGCACTTTATTTTCAACAAATTCGACATCATAAAGAATGCTCAAGTAACTAATCTAGTGACACATTATTCACAATCTCACACCGTAAGAAAATGTGAGATTGGTTACAATCACCAAACCAAGACTTGAAACACTCCACATCAATAACTCAACTGACATAGAATAAGAGGACATGGGAAATAGGGAAAAAGCATCTATGTGGTTAGGTTTAGGATTGGTGGGATAGGATTCTAGAAATCCTCATCAATCACTAACATCAAGATATAGAAATTTCTCCTTGTACGGAACTTAAAATCCTTCACAATCCCATTGTCAAAATTGGAGCATCCCAAGGAACCAAAGTGTCTTAGAGACCCGATTCAAAATGGGGTTAGGCTTTTTTCTGAGTGTGTACAACTCTCCACAAGGCTAGCCGATTCTCTAGTCCAAGGCTCCACATTGTTTATTTACCAAAAATAAGTTCAAGATTCAACTGCCCCTGTGCGATGAGGGTAGCCTTAGTGACCAATCTTAGGAAATTATCCTATAGGGGTGGTTATGGGTAAGAAGTCATCTCTCTACCCTACCTTTCTCTAGAAAACTCTCCTTGTAGAGATTTAACCCCGTCATGTAGTAAGTCTTTTGGAAGGTCATCTCAAACAATAGAACTAGGACTTGTTTTTGTAGAAAATCAGCCTAGATTCAAACTAATATTTGTAATATGCTAAAAAAAAATACTTGAATTTACTGTAAAAATTGTTGAAAGCAACTATTATCGTACAATCACATGAATGTCAAAGAGAAAAAATTTTAATCACAAAACATAAATATTTATGTCGTGAAAGCCTCAAATAAAATCCTCATTGTTTGTATATTGAATTAGTCAAATAATATGAGAAAAATACAATTGTATATTGAATTAGTCAAAGAATATGAGAAAAATGCAATGCTTCTCTCAGGCATGAGAGCTCTCTACATTATCTCTGCCTATCTCACTAATTCCTAGGAAATCTTGGTTTAATACTTTACCAAATTCTTGGCCTTAAGGATACCTATTTCCTTGCACAGTTTCCTAGGTAATTAGTCATTACTTCACAAGGAAATTCACTAGTAATAGTTGTGCAGTACATCAAGGATATTCCTTTGACTCCATGCACCACTTGTACATTTCTATGATTATACAACTGATAGTGCACTTCCCTTTAACTCCAATATCAACCTTGTTTTTCTCGTAATTGACATGCATGAGTTATTTTATAGTGAATTATCAGTTTTATGATTGATCATAGAATCTGCATTAAATCCAATTTAATGCACTTGACATCTCACTAGTTCTTCCATCATTTACAACTTGTTAAATTGATTTAACTCAAAATAAATTAAGTATTGAAGAGTTTTCACAATGCATTATATTATATATTGTTTTTTGGGATTCAACTACGTTAAGTAAGTCATTCATCTATGACCATTTCCATGAGAGGTAGTCGTAAATGACTAATTTCTCATGATTTTTGAATAGTATGATTAACACTCATTTCATCGAGTGATGCTCATAGGGGTGAAGAAGTAGGATTAAAAATAGTGAAATGAATCACATAGTGTCAATCATCACTTCCAGGGCTTTCACTCGGTAACAAGGACATCCTGAAAGGTCACCCATCCCAGATTGCCTCTGGCTCTAGCACGCTTAACTATGGAGTTTTCCCCACAATCAAGCCCACTTAGCTTGCTACCACATTTCAAAAAATATTTGAAATTATGGTGACTGATGAACCATTCAAGTAAATATCCCTTTACTTTTTATATTTAAGTATTAATTAGATTTTGCAGTGCATTATATTAGATATCATTTTTTTGGATTCAATTGGATTAAGTAAGTCATTAATATATGGCCATTTCCATTAGAGGTAGTTGTAACTGACTAATTTCTCATGATTTTTGAATAGTCCACTTAGCACTCATTGCATCGGGTGATGCTCACATGGGTGAAGAAGTGGGATTGAAACTAGTGAAATGAATAACATAGTGTCAATCGAAGTGATGATTGACATTGTGTGATTCATTTCACTAGTTTCAATCACACTTCTTCACCCCTATGACCTTCACTAAATGAAATGAGTGCTAATTGGTATATTCAAAATTCATGAGAAATTAGTTAGTTACGACTACCTCTCATGGAAATGGTCATAGATTAATGACTTACTTAACGCAGTTGAATCCAAAAAAATGATATATAATATAATGCACTAATAAAACTCATTAATACTTAAATATAAAGGGTGAATGGAGATCTACTTGAATGGTTCATGAGGCAAAATACTTACTAAGGTTTTGAAAATTGGGTAGCAAGCTAAGTGGGATTGATTATGGGGAAAAATCCATACTTAAGCACACTTAAGCGAGAGGGAGTCTAGTATGGGTGACCTTTCGAGAAGTATTGGTTACTGGGTGAAAGCCCCATAAGTGATTATGGATGCTATGTGATTCATTTCACTAGTTTCAATCCCACTTGTTTACCCCTGTGAGCATCATCTGATGAAATCAGTGCTAAGTGGCATATTTAAAAATGATGAGAAATTATTCAGTTAGGACTACCTCTCATATAAATGGTGATAACACAATTGAATCCCCAAAAACAAAATCTAATAAATTAAGTTAATTAATTACAACTGAAGATAAAATATAACTCTCCCCCCTAAAACTTTTGGAGCACTCTACATGCCTCTAATCTGACCCTCAACTAGAATTGACTGAGCTAACTAAGTCTTCCTGACTTAGTTAACTCATATGAGTTTTCATGTGATTTGGAGTTACAATTTCCTTCTAATTTAATTAAGGGTAAATTAAAGTAGAAGCCTCTTCTTATTTCTATTTTCAACACTCTCTCTCAATAAGAAATAGATTTTCTAGTATTAAGTCAATCCTGCCTCTATGGCTCAAATTATCCTCTTCAAAATGCCTTCATCAAAGTGTATGCATCCTTCTCCTGTGTAGGAATGTACTCTAATGATAAAATTCTCCACTGCACACAATCTCTAATATGGTGGTACTAGATATCAATATGATTGGAGATGTTATGCAAAAATCGATTAATCGAGAGTTTCATGCAACTTTGGTTATTGTAATAAATCACTGTCAGATCCATCTGTTGACCAAAAAACCTAACAAGGATCTTCCTCATCCACATAGCCTCACAAGTTGATTGACTAGTATCCATGTACTCCGCTTCTGCTAAACTTGGTGTAATTTATATCTACTTGTTGTTGTACTAGGAAAGTTTTGGTGACCCAATACTGGAGATGCCCCTTTGTGTGCTATTCATGTTGAACAAACTCCCTGGGAAATATTCATTTATCAAGCCTTGAAGCTCCACTCCCTCTATCCACCTATACTGAAGCCCAAACTGAGTGGTGCCTTTGACATATCTCAACACATTTTTGGCTTCCTGCTAATAGAGATTGGTTGGCTTAGCCATAGCTTTACAATTTGGTTAACTGCATAACACATGTTCGGTCGTGTGTTCACCAAGTACATGAGTGAATTTTCAAGTTGCCTAAAAATAGTACTTTCTACCACTTCGCTTGAAGTAGCATTTTCCTTACTCCAATTTCTAGCTAGAGGAGTATCCATGGGTTTATTTATCTCCATGTCAAACATCCTCGGAATCTCTTTGGGATGATTTCCATGAGATATAAACAGGTCTCCATGTCTTTTCCAAATTTAAAAAGAAAGGAAATAATGCAATAAAATTATCTTGCAAGATCCTCTTTGCAAGATTTGATGAGATATTCATAACCTTTCATAATCAAATAATCGACATATAGTACAATAATCAATAATTTACCTTCAAACACAATATGGTAAAGGTTTGAATCTCATACATATTTGGTGAATCCCAACCTGATGAAGTAGCTATCGATCATGGCGTAGAAAGAATGAGGTGATCCTTTTAGTCCATACAACACTCGCTTGAGTCTTCACACATGTGACTCATTGTTGAAGGGCTCAAATCATTTTGTATTCTCAGTGCACACCTCTTCCTCAACCACTCTTTTTATTAAGGTCTTATTTACATCCATTTGATGTATCTTCCATCCAATTTGCATTGAAAGTGCAAGGATAGATTTGATTGACAATTACCTTGGAACTGGAGGAAAGGTCTCCTCGTAATCAATTCCCTTCACCTGAGAGACCCCTCTAGCCACAAATATGTCCATTTTTTTCTTAATACTCCCATATGATAGCTTCTTCACCTTATATATGCACCTGGATCCTACAACTGACTTACCCTCTGGTCTTGGAACAACATACCATGCAATTTTTGGGATAATGGAGTTATACTCCTCAACTATGGCATCAAATCGTATTTGTTTCTGCACTACTTCCTTGAATGAGGATGGCTCGATCTCTGCATTCTCTCTCATAATTTCCATGTAGCCATTGTACCTCTTTGGTACCTCCTCTTCCTACGGTGTGATTTTATTGCTCCCAAATTCTCTCTAGCATCAAGCATCAACCTGTGAGCCTCTCTAGTGTGCTTCCTTCCCTCTCTAGATGTATCTTCATGAGTGGGTGCTTCCACTCTCTGTTTCTCTTATTTTTTCCACTCCACATCTTGAGGTTATTCTTTTGGAGAAAATAGATCCTCAAGTACATGCAACTCAAGCTCCCTCTCAAGGGAAATTCACATGCTCTTCTCTTCATCGAATCTCACATCTATCCTAGAAATTTTTATCTTGTGAGATGGAATGCACACCTGATATTTTTTAGGTGTATTGGTGTACCCCATAAATATTCGAAACTAAGTTATTAATTAGGGAAATTTTGAGGTCTAAAATGGGCCTCCTACAGAAATGATAAAATAATAGTGGAAATAATAAAATAATATTTGATTACACCATCAAATTTTAGAGGGAAAAAGGAAAAAACTACTTTTTCAACTCGTATTTTCAACTTAGCTCCCAAATGTTTTACTCACATTTCATGCTGGAGTTTTCACTGGATGAAAAATTTAATTCCTCATCGAAGGAGTACCCATGTTGCATACTTTCGATGCATCCTGCTACATGAAAAATGAGAAATACATGAAAAACCTGATTGCAATCACATGTTTTCATTTATTTCTCATTTTTCGTGTAGCAGGGTCCATCAAAAGTATGCAGCATGGGTACTCCTTGGATGATGAATTAATTTTTTCATCCAACGAGTACTCCCTCTCAAAATTTGAGTAAATAATTTGGGAGATAAGTTGAAAATATGAGTTGAGAAAGTAGTTTTATTACTTTATTATTTTTTAATATTTTTACCTTTTTACTTAAAAAATGTTGAACCATCCCCCATGGTTGACATCATCATCTTGAATCCTATTATTTCTTATAAATTTTATTTTGGTTTTACGTTTTTCTTAGGAGGCCCATTTTAGACCTCAAAATTCCCCTAATAGGTTCTAGCTTTTTCCTGGCATATTTGGTTACATGGAAATAAATTGATGATCCAAAAATTTGAAAGTGTGCCACATTTGGTTTCTTACTTTAAAAATCTTCCTCTAGTGTATTGATCCTGAGAATTCGATGAGGACTTATATTATGCACAAATACTTTTGTGTTTTATGCTTCAGCCCAAAAGTGCAACGGTAAGCCATGATCATGTACCATCACTCTTGTTTCTCCCACAATAGTTTTTTTATTCCTTTCTGCAACCCCATTTTGTTATGTGTTATGAGGTGCTATCAAATCTCATCGAATGCCTTATAAAGCACAAAGTTTCTTGAATTCATTCGACAAATATTTTCCACCATTATTCCTCCCTAGAGCCTTCACCTTCTCCCTGTATCTTTCTCGATAAGAGCTTTAAACTCATAAATTTTTTAGAATGTCTAATATTTCTACTGCATGAGGAATATACAACACTTGCATGAAAGATAATTTACAAAAATAATATAATACTTGTTTTTTGTTGTGGAGGTTGTCGAGAATGGTCCACACATATCTAAATGAACTCTTTCAAGGATCACCTTCACTTGAATTTCCTTATCATGAAAGGTGGCTTTGGTGTACTTAACAAATGTACACCCTTTGAATGTATCTTCTGCTTAAGTGCACCCTTGGGAAGTCCTGTAGAAATATGTTGCATTATATTCAAAGTTCCATGGTGCATATGGCCTAATCTTCTATGTCATAACTCACCAATGTCACGACTCTGCCCCTTCTCTCCTTTTGTGCTAAAGGAAACTCAATGTTCTAAATATAGTTTATAGAGGTTATTTACCTGAACCCCAATATTCTTTACCTAACACGTAGATTTATGATCAAGGAATGCCTTTCCAAATATGAATCTGAATGTTATTTTTGCTATGCTAATTTCATCTTCAAAATTATAAACAGTTCACTGATATTTTGCTTGATGTGCATAGGATTCTTGAGCTGTTTGTGAGTGTTAAACAAGTAAATGTATTGAATTTTATGTTAAATTCATTAGCATAAAAACATTAGAAATTAATGTTGAATAACAACAATAAAATGTACTGCAAACCATAGAAATGATCCATTAACAAAGTTTCTTGATGAAGGAGTTCACCCCTCCCGGGCTACATCTCCTCGACAACTTCCATGAATTTAGCGTCTGTATTAGCTCAAATTTGAAATTCGGACTTGACCTTGGTCGACGAGAGGGGGAATGTGGTGGCCCCTGGCTACACCACATGTCCACCACTAGTTGGACTATTCCAACCATTAATAAAATTTCATTCGACCATTAAAATATCAAATTCAACATTATGAAATAATAATAAAAGTTCACCTTAACCCAAACATTCCAGCGAATCCTGCATTGAAATTTGTCATAGTGTCATTGGGCGGAAAATGATAGAATATTCCTAGAATATCCATTTTTTACTGACTGGGCTGCCATGCCACCATTCTGTCTCATTTTGAAAATTTTTTAGCTGTTTAGGGAAACGAACAACAAGCTCTATCTTCCTCATCTGGAGTCAGTTTTCTATGAAAAAAATTGCGTCGAATTACTAGCGACGAGCTCTTAGTTGTCGTTCAGTTTCCAATCAATTTTGAGCACTTCCATTTTTTAGCTTCAACACTAAGCACCTGATCATTCCTCTCCACTAGAAGCCTTTTGGACCCCAAAATCTATTTTATTACTATTTCCTATCATAAAGATATGGACTTCCTAAGACACTACCTGATATCTCAAGCGACACTACATCATGTTCAACTTCATTAAGAAAGTTTGAATTAATGGAAAATATAAGTATGCACTTCCTTGTTACCTGAAAATTTGCATTCTTTCATATCCACCCTAAAGGATAAGATCTTGGATGTATAATAGTTTCAAGGTTTAGCTACTTAACTTAGCCTTCTGAAATTATATTAGCTTGAGAACCACTATCAAGCAATATGTATATCTTGTTATGTTTAGAGACAAATCTAATATGTAAAATTTCAATTCTTGTATCTTCATATGAAGTGACATTGGAAAAATTTGAAAAACTAGTGCTTGTTATATTATTACCTTTCAAACCCATTACTATAATCTTTTCTTCATCTCTTGAATCTGAACCTAAGTCATGTTCAATGATAGCAATAATTTTCCCTTTCTCTTTGGCTTTCTTTTTGTTTGGATTCAACTCTGGATGAAGTTTCCAACAATGGTCTTCATCATGGCCATTCTTCGAACAATGTTTACATGTGAGTTTATCTTTCTATTTTTTGATAAAGCTATTTCTCTTTCCTCTTCCATTAAAATTACCCTTTCCTTTACCCTCATACTCAATGAAACTATCACTTTTGTCATCTACAATGTGTTTACCTCTTGATTCTAAATGTTTGGCTTGAAAGCAAACCTCGCCTAAGTTTGTGGGATTGAACATGAGAATAGTGTGCGTAAGGTAATTGTGCAAACCCCTAATACAATTTAACAAATTTTCTTGAGAATACAAATTAATACCCAAAATAAGATCACTTATCCTAAATTCATGAGTATAATATTGCACACCTTTCCCTTTCAATTGCCTAAAATTATACTAGTCCGTAATGGATTTTTGCATGTAAGGTAGAGGATAGAATTTCCTTTTAACGGAAGCAATGAAACTTGACCAAGACATTGAGATCTTACCATTTTTTTCCATGTATTATTGTGTCTTTTATTCCCACGATACAAGTGCAGATCTCTCCATCCTCAAGCAAGCCAATTGAATCTTTATGTCATCTTCATGAAGGTTCTAAATTCTTCTATACACCTCCAATTGACGAATCCAATTATCCATCCTCTCTGCATTTACCTCGACATTCTAAATTGGAAGCTTAAACTTGACAAAAATTTTGAGTAAGGGAGCTTTTTCTTTTGTGGTATTTTAGTGAGTATGTGTAGTTTTGGCTGTGGAAGTGGAAGATGATGCTAATGGTTTTGATGAGGATGATGATGAAGATGGTGGATATGGAGGAGACTTTCCTCCACTTCCCTTTGAATTCCTCTCTTCATATTTTTTCCCCTCTCTTCAAAGAGGATACTAACCCTTTCAGTTAGTTCATATAAAGCCTTCATGTATGATTCCTCTTCTAAAATACCTTCAGTCTCTCCAAATCTTGACATGAGGGCTATGGATTCAAGCTCGACTTATCGTGCAACTTGTACCTATTCAACCTTAGCTTTAGAAATTTTGGGTGCCTCAAGTGCAGCTGTGAGTGAAAATTTGGGTGGAGATGGTGGCCTTGTTGCTCACCTTCTTCTGGTTCTAACCTCATGACTAGCAACCAATAGTTTCCCTTCTCCTCTCTGCAACTTCAAACTTGTCAGCATCACAAATTTGCAACCATTAAAACCCTACTTGCACAAAAATCAAGCAAATATAAAGCAAATAACATTTCAACCTTTTCTCTGATACCACCTTGATCTAAATTTGAATGCTAGTTTTGTTGTGCTAATTTAATCTTCAAAATTATAAACAATTTGTTGATCTTTTGCTTGATGTACATAGTTTTCTTGTGGTTGTTGTGAGTGTTAAACAGGTAAATGTACCAAATTTTATGTTAAATTCACGAGGATAAAAACATTAAAACTTAATTCTGAAAAATAAAAAGAAAATGTAAAACAAACCATCAAAGTGATCCCTTAACACATTTTTTTGATGAAGGAGTTCACCCGTCCTAGGCTACATATCCTTGGTCCAGCTTGTTATTCATCAGTAATTTTTACCTATTTAGATGACTAAATGCTTGTCCAATATTTCTAGAAACAAAATTCATGAATATTGTGAGTTCTAAGAAATCTCACTGCCTTCATTTCCCTTAGGATAATTTTTCACTGTTCTACTACTCTATCAAAGCATGGCCAATCTCTCACTCCCAGAAAACCAAAACATGGACTTATGTCCCTCATTCTCACTATGTTTTCCACCTCTGACATTACCACTCTATTTTCGGTTGTCTAAACCTTCTATCTTTAAACCTTGGTTTTCCAAATAGCCTAAACCTTTTTCCCCTACTCACCAAGTGCCTCTAGAAATGGTGATTTTAAATTCCCTTTCTAAGCTTTTTAGATAAATCAAAGATTTTAGTTTCTTTTATGGAAATACATAAAAAGTTGTCAAAACCCTGTTTACATCTCCAAACCTTGATTCCAGTTTTCAGTCAAACACCTAATCCAAAAGATATCCCAATAGGTCATTATAGGGTCTCCTAGGTTATGCATTTTTTTGGTTTCCTAAAACTTACTATTTTTAGATGTACCCAAAGGTAAAATGAAATGAAAAGAAGGTGAGCTCATGAATGTCCAAAGGGTTTCAAAAGGCCTTCAAGGAAGGACCTCCTAGATCAGAGCATAGAGTCTACAAAAGGAAAATTTTCTTGTGTTAAAGCATTTCTGCAGGAATGTTTTATGATGGTTATCAGTAGAACAGATGCACATTGAGAAGTCCAACTCAGCAATGACATCCACATTAGAAGAGAAACAACATGCCTGAGTTTACAAAGAGTATCAGTGGTTTCATGGCCAATTGTTTATAAGGTGTTGACCAACAAGAGGTCCATGTAAAAAGGTTAAAAAGGACATAGATGCATCAGCACCATCAAGCACAAACCAAAGCTTCTAGTAATGATAAATAAGAAAAGGAAAAATGCCCTTAAAAGCTAGAAGTCTAAAAAGGTAAGCAAAAAGTGAAAGAAGAAGAGGAAGATCATGAAAAAGAAAGAGAGTTTGAACTCATTCACATAGACAGTGATGATGAGAATGAAACAAGAATTTCAAACTTCCTCCTTCAAGACAAGAATGCAAAAATAAAGGACTTTGAGGGTGAATTTGAAAGATCAAAGGATGTCATTCACTTTTATCAGATGCAAAACAAGAAAATGAGTGCCCAACAAGCCATCCATGATACAAGAACACTCAGGTACCAGAAAGAGGCTCAAAGGGCACAGGTGAAGTTGGAAGAGTTCATGGGTACTTATGAGGAGAGTACTGATGAGGAAGGTCAAACTATAAGGAGACCTAGAACTATGGGTCTAAGGAAAGCATTGGAAAAACAAAGAGAAGAAGAATCAACCCAAGCGAAACAACTTTCTCTCCAAGAACTCCTTGCACTAGAAATTGAACATGATAGGGATCATGGCTTGAGAGGTCTAACATACACCTTGAGGTGAAGCTGGAGAAGTCCAATAAATACTTGGATCTACAAAGAAAAATGGCTAAGAATTATGCTCAAAGAGACCAATTTGCAAGGCAAGAACTCAAAAGGGTCAAAATTTAGATCCAAGCACTAAAGGAGGAAAAGGACCAAGCTACCCTTGTTATTTTTTCTCAATATTATCTACAGGCATCCTAGGACCCATGAGGCACTTATTCACCAAATTTGGGAGAAATTGGTGATTTTTTTTTTTTTGCAAATTTTGAGGCTATGAGTGCAGCACACCTAGTGCTATGGTATTTTTCAGGGCATATTTAGGAGAAAAGGCTTGCATTTTTGGATTCCTCGTCATGAGAGGAAATTCTCACTAATTTTCAAATCAATTTGAGTTGTTTTGGTCCTCCAAAAGGGTCAAAGACACCCAATTTTTCACCATTCTGCGTACTTTTCAGGACATGTGTTGTGCTCCTACCAGTCTTGGAATTTTCACTTTTTGGATAGTTTATATAGGTCAGATCAGAAAACCAAGTTTATATATGGAAATTATACTTTAAGGGATTTCCAAGAAGCCATCATGGAGCCTTATTCGAGATCAGGAAGGCCTTCAAAACACTGTTGTAAGAAGACCTATTTTTTTTGTTCTTGTGGTACGCTTCTGGCATGCAATTTCAAATTTGACACACAGTGCTATGCTCCAGTGATTGAAAAGTTAGAATGTGCATTTGGAAAGATTTTTAAGGCTTGTCAGAGCCTAAAGGTCAATTTAATTTCTAAAAATAGCCGAAAAGATATTTATTTTAGATATTTTGTGCGTTGGGCCTTGCAAGGCCTCAAGGACAATAGAGATACTTCTAATTAGCCAATAGACTTCTAGATGTTCTATTAGGCTCTCCTCCTCCTTTCTTGTTATATAAGGCATAATTATTCATTGCAATAGTGGTATTTTGATGTGTTTAAGAGAAATACATGGTTTTTGGAAGTTGAAGAACAATTTAGTGTTGTGGAGCTTGTGGATGATTTGCCTTGGTTGATAATGATGAAGGCTTTCTTACAGGATTCCTAAGTTTAGTTAATGGTGATGTAAATCTTATTTTTCCATGTTTTTATTGTTTATCATATGTCCATATTTCTATATTGCAATAGATAAGAAGAGTATAGGATGAGAAATGTTGTTTGAGGCACCTCAGTCCTCCTGTTTGCTATTTTCTTCATGTCTTCCTCTGCTGGGTTAGTTTAAGGAATTCTTGGTTGCTCCTTAGGCCCACCTAAGATTATATATTTCATTATTGGATTAATATTCTAGTTTAAAAACATGATTCATGGTGAGAATTGCTTGTTTTATGCTATCTAAACTCTGTCTTGAAATATCTCTTTGATGTATTGATTGATTAGGTTAAGCCAAAGAGGTCTTGTTTCGATCTTGCCCTTTGTATATGGTTATAAATTTGATTCAAATTTATTTATAGTTTAATGAATTATGTTTAGGTGTTCCCTATTCATTTATTCATGCTATTTTTCTGTTATATGTTTTCAAATATTGAAAGTAGAATCATTGAAGTTAGATAAGTTGTCTTACTTCATTTGTTCCACTGGATTGTATATCTTGAATGTGTATTTGTTTAAAAGTATTATCATTGAGTAAATGGTGTGCCCTATCTCATGACTGGTATCGTTTTCTTATCAATATCTAATATCTCTCTGTTCATAGGTATTTGACAAATGATTATTAACTGCACTTTTCCCTACCTTGGTTCCCAAACTTAAAGTCCATTTCACCTCACACATAAAATTTAAAGATCCATTAACTACACTAGATTTTCCCTGTGATGCACCCTGACTCATTATTGAGATATCAATGACTTCATAGACTCCATAGCCAAATTGATTTGATAACCTCTCACTCCACCTATCCTACTTGATCATATTACCCCAGCCAAAACAAACAACAAACCTACACTTAAAAACTAGCCTAAAATCAAACACTTAAAACGAACAAGTTCACATCCTTCACATAGTAGAGAGAGCCCTCTCTGAGTCCAGGAAGGCTAGGCCCTAGGACTCCAAAAACTGGTCTGATGTTACCCTGTGCATTTGTTCTACCAATCTGATAATTCACAGGACGCCAACATAATGGCGATCACAATGGGAACTTCTGAGTTAGTGAAAATCTAAGTACCTCTTAGGACTCTAGACTCCCTTGTTAAAGAGTATCTATTGATTTAGCACCACCTCATCACTATCACTAACACAATGGTGAGCATGAGGCAACCTCTTATGTTAGTAACAATCTAAGAATACCTTAAGACTTTATAAAACCTTATCAAATCATAGATAACTCAAGCTAATAGCAAAAGAGTATAATATGGTTGTCTCACCAACCTAGAAAAATGATGACTCAGCTATAAGACACTCTTACAAACCTTAGGGCTACATATAGAAACTCAGAAAACCCCAAAATAGTCCTATATTGGCTTCTTGTTAGTATCAGTGGGGGACCATAGACACATATCTTCAAAACATCTAAAAATATCCACCTGGTGACTCCACTAGCTTCCAGTAGGCCTTCTAACTTTACTAGTGTCCATAAACTCCTATAGGATTATGTCAAATCAACCCTGAGAAGTCTAGAATCCTAGTCACACTTTGTGTGAGTTTAGCAAACACAAGAAGGGGTAAAATTTTCAAAAAGGTTCAAAAAAATTCATCCTCTTTAAATTTTGAGTTTCAAGTCTGGCTTTGTGAAGAATCACTACCAGATCTCATACGGACCCAAGCCCTTATACTATAGTTGACGACGCAGAAAGGATTTTGTGGCAAAATTCTAAAAATGGAAACTTAACTACTGTTAGGACCATTCACAAAGCAAGCTCCGTCCGTAAACAGCACACAGCCTTGCAAGAGTCTCAGTTTGACATGCACCATACAAGAAACCTTTTCAGAACCAAGTCACACAGTGAGATTGACCACACTAACCTCGAGCCCATAGATTTGCAATAGAGATCTAGTAGAGAAGCCTCTCCTTCCACACTGTCTGATTTCTAACTTCTCCACCACTTTGGTTCTTTTCACCCCAGGTCTCCTCAGAATCAATTTTTTGGTCCAAGCACTTCCACCACACCCATTCACACTTATGCTGTGAAAACCACTCCATCGCATATCACAAATCTTCTGCTTGTAAATTCACCATTAGCTCCATTCATGGTAGCTTGGTATGCCCCCCGGGTTTTATCGAAACCTTTGGTACCTTTGCCAAATGATTATCAATCCAGAATCCCACACTTTACCGGGGCTGAATCTACCACTTCCCAAAAACATGTAGATAGAATAAATGATGCTTTTGACTACATGGAATTATAAGAGGAAACCATGAATATGAGGATTTTTTCCCAAAGCCTAGGAGGAGAAGCTAAAAAATTGTCCAAAGGCCTAACTCCCAATAGCATACACGATCTCCCTTCCCTTTACCAGACTTTAATAAACAAATGGGAGATTTAGAAAAACCATCTCCAGATCCTTTCAAAGTACATCAATCTTAAAATAAACTCCAAGGGAAACATGGATTCTTTGAAAACTCTTGGAAAAATCCTTATACCATGTTTTCAAATGAAGGTAACTATGATTTCTGTTTACAAGATCTAAATGGACAAGAATGTTAGGAGATCATTTTAAAGATAGGATGCTCAAACACCATTACTGTAAAAATCCTTAGCTTAAAGCCTTCACTCATTGTACATACCATTGTTTGATGAAAGGTCATAGAGAGAAAAATACAAAAACATAGAAAAAATAGAAAAAGAGGGCAAATTCAAAGGGAAGGTACAACCCCATACCCAGAAAATAGTAGTAATGAAAGTGTGCAAGCCTAAATGCCACTACTGGTGCAAAAAGAATGTCTTGTTCAGTCATCTAGCCTAATCATGGCTGAACACGTTTTAAATTTATTGTTGATAAGTTATTGAAAGAATGTTGGTCAAATCATTTAAGCTTGACTTGTCAAAAGAAAATAGATTAGGAATGAAAGATACTGGTTCCACATTATTAAATTTGAACCAAGGAGAAGGATAGGGATGATTAGAAAATTATGAAACATAGCCCTCACACCTTCTAGTTTTGTTTTCTTATGAAAATAATGTTTGTGTGCATCTTGTCTCAAATGCCACAACTCATGATGAATCAAATTGCCTAATCCCGGTTCAATTCATGCTTTAAATTTATTGTCAGTAGCTTAGAGAATGAAGTCTATCATACTGCTTAATCTTGACAGTCAAATAGTTTAGGTAGAGAATAAGAAGAGTTCACTAACATAATCTGAACTCTTGGAATAAATAAGTGTACAAGTAGATAGTTTTTTTTTTCTTTCAAAATAAAAGATGTAAATGGGTTTTTCAGTTCAATTGCACCCAACAAAGAGAAAATGTTATGAAAGTAGGTTGGGTAGGTATAGATGAAGTTGAGTTAATCATGCTTTCAGATTATAAAAATCACTACTTCAATGAAGGAGCAGCAAAAGAAAAGAAGAAAAATATGCCTAATGAATGAGGCACTGGTCTTCATAAACCAAGAGATCTGAAATTATGGACACCTCCTGAAAAGGAACTGCCCTCCCCAAGTGGAGCCATTATTAGTCATCAGTAATTTTTACCTATTTAGATGATTAAATACTTGTCCTAGATTTCTAGAAACAAAATTCATGAATCTTCTGAGTTCTGAGAAATATTATTGCCTTCATTTCCCTTAGGATAATGTTTCACTGTTCTACTACTCTATCGAAGCATGGCCCATATCTCACTCCCAGAAAACCAAATCATGGACTTATGTCCCTCATTCTCACTATGTTTTCCACCTCTAACTTTACCACTCTACTTCTAGTTCTCTAAACCTTCTATCTTTAAACCTTGGTTTGCCAAATTGCCTAAGCCTTTTTCCCCTACTCACCAAGTGCCTCTAGCAGTGGTGATTTTAAATTCCCTTTCTAAGCTTCTTAGTTAAATCGAAGATTTTAGTTTCTTGGATGGTAATACATAAAAAAATTTCAAAACCATATTTACATCTCCAAACCCTAGTTCCAGTCTTCAATCAAACACCTAATCCAAAATATATCCCAATAGGTCATTATATAGTCTCCTAGGTTATGCATTGTTTTGGTTTCCTAAAAATCACTATTTTTACATCTACCCAAAGGTAAAATAAAATGAAAATAATGTGAGCTCATGAATGCATAGAGGGTGTCAAAAGGCCTTCATGGAAGGACCTCCTAGATCAGAGCATAGAGTCTGCAAAAGGACAATTTTCCCATGTTAAAGCAATTCTACGGGAATGCTTTATGATGATTATCAGCAAAGCATATGCAAAGTGAGAAGCCTAACTCACTAATGACATCCACATTAGAAGATAAATAACATGCTTTATTTTACAAAGAGTATCATTGGTTTCATGACCAATTGTTTGTAAGGTGTTAACTAGCAAGAGGCCCATGTCAAAAGGTTGAAAAGGACATAGATCCATCAACATCATCAAACACAAACCAAATATTCTAGCAATGATAAATAAGAAAAGGTAAAAGGCCCTTAAAATCTAGAAGTCTAAAAAGGTAAAAAAAAAGTGAAAGAAGAAGAGGAAGACCATGAAAAAGAAAGAGAGTTTGAACTCATTCACATAGACAGTGATGATGAGAATGAAACAATAATTTCAAACTCCCTCCTAGAAGATAGGAATGCATAAATCAAGGACTTGGAGGCTGAATTAGAAAGAGAAAAGGATGTCATTCACTTTTATCAGAAGAAAAACATGAAAATGAGTGCCCAACAAGCCATCCATGAAATAAGAACACTCAAGTACTAGAATGAGGCTCAAAGGGCATAGGTGAAGTTGTCAGAATTCATGGGCACTTATGAGGAGAGTAGTGATGAGGAAGGTCAAACTAGAAGGAGACCTAGACCTATGGGTCTAAGGAAAGCACTGGCATAGCAGAGAGAAGAAGAATCAGCCCAAGAAAAAGAACTTTCTCTCCAAGAACTCCTTGCACTAGAAATTCAACATGATAAGGAATCATGGATTGAGAGGGCTAACATACACCTTGAGGCCAAGCTAGAGAAGGCCAATAAAGACTTGGATCTACAAAGAAAAATGGCTAAGGATTATGCTCAAAGAGACCAATTTGCAAGGCAACAACTCAAAGGGGCCAAAATTGAGATCCAAGCACTAAAGGAGGAAAAGGACCAATATAGCCTTGGTATTTTGGCTTAAGCTTCTGTACAGGCTCCCAAGACCCGTGAGGCACTTATCCACCAAATTTGGGAGAAATTGGACAAATTTTTGTTTTTTGCAGATTTTGAGGCTAGGAGCACAACGCACCTGGTGCTACACTCTTTTTCAGGGAATATTGAGGAGGAAATTCTTGCATTTTTGGATTCTGAATCATGAGAGGAGCAAGCTCACCAATTTTCAAATCAATTGGAGTTTTTTTGGTCCTCCAAAAAGGTAAAAAATACACAATTTTTCACCATTCTACTTGCTTTTCAGGACATGTGTTGCGCTCCTGCGATTTTTGAAATTTTTTCTTTTTGGATAGGCTTCAAAGGTTAGATCAGCAACAAAAGGAAATATATGGAAATTATACTTCAAGGGCTTTCCAACAAGCCATCATGGAGCCATATCTGACATCGGGAAGCCTTCAAAACACTGTTTTAAGAAGACCTACTTTTTTTTGTTCCTGTTCTATGCTCCTAGCATGAAATTTCAAATTTGACACAAAATACTATGCTCCTATGATTGAAAAGTTAGAATGTGCATTTGGAATATTTTTGAAGGCTTTTCAGAGCCTAAAGGTAAATTTAATTACTAAAAAGAGCTGGAAAGATTTTATTTTTGATATTTTGTGCCTTGGGCCTTGCAAGGCCTCAAGGACAACAAAGATACCTCTGATTAGCTAGTAGATGCTATATTAGGCTCTCATCCTCCTTGATTGTTATATAAGGCATGAGAATTCATTGTAATAGTGGGATTTTGATGTGTTTAAGAGCAATACATGGTTTTTGGAAGTTGAAGAACAATTTAGTGTTGTGGAGCTTGTGGATGATTTGGCTTGGTTGATAATGATGACGGCTTGCTTACAGGATTCCTAAGTTTAGTTAATGGTGATTTATATCTTATTTTTTCATGTTTTGCTTGTTTATCATATGTCTATATTTCTTTATTGCAATAGCTCAGAAGAGTATAGGATGCGAAATGTTGTTTGAGGCACCTCAGTCCTCCTGTTTTCTATTGTCTTCATGTTTTCCTCTCCTAGGTTAGTTTAAGGAATTCCTAGTTGCTCCATAGGCCCACCTAAGCTTTTATATTTCATTATTGGATTAATATGATAGTTTAAAAACATGATTCATGGTGAGCCCTGCTTTTTTTATGCTATCTAAACTCTGTGTTGAAATCGCTCTTTCATGTATTGATTGATTAGGTTAAGCCAAAGAGGTCTTGTTTCAATCTTGACCTTTGTATATGCTTATCAATTTGCCTCAAATTTATTTATAGTTTAATGAATGATTTTTAGGCATTCCCTCTTCATTTATTGATGCTATTTTTCACTTATATGTTTTCAAATATTGAAAGTAGAACCATTGAAGTTAGATATGTTTTCAAATCTTGAAAGTAAAACGACATATTTTTGTAGTGTATGTGTTATTAATAATTTCCATTGCAGAATATAAAATGAAGCCATTGTAGATTAAGCATGGAGATATTACTCAAGTTGAGAAAGCCACTCTAACTATCGCCAAATAAGGATATCCGTGTGTGGATATTCTATTCAGGCTTTTGGATTTGCATTAAACTGTATTTTTAAGAATGGATTCTAGAGAGTTTAATGTGCCTCTAATGGAATTTCACATGGGTGGTGGCATCCCTATATCTCAACCGAGAAGGACTTCCAAACCTTAATTTCAACCCTAAATGAGGCCTGTCAATAACCCAAATCTTCAATTCATGTCATTTGATGTTTTCTTTGCACACTCGTCATTTGACCCACCTCCTTCCTATACAGGGAACAACTTTGGAGCCTTCAAAGACGAACCAATCCTTCTATAGGAATTGGGGATCAATACCCATCTCATAACAAATAATACCTTAAACCTTTTGAATCCATTCAAAGTGAATCCCAATCTACATGAGAATGCTGACCTGTCAGGCATTTTTTTTTCTGCATATCATTTGGGCTTTGCTAGCTTCTAGCAGGAAAGCTTCACTTCGCGGTAATTTTGGGTTGGATTATAGTCACTTCCTTGTTCCTATATTTTTTGTTCAATATGTTGGTAGGGAGAAAAAATAACTTGGATCTACAAATATGTTTGAGCTTGGTGGGCTACTGTATGCTTTCAATGGTGATTTTCTTAGGATCTGCGCTTTTTATCCCACCTCAGGGACTACTAATGTTTTTCATGGCAGCATTGACCATGCTTTGGTTCACAAGAGATTGCAACAGTTTATTGATTGTCTTGGCATCTCACGGGGATGAACATCGAGGCTTTGTGGCATATGCTTACAGCTTGATTTACATGTTGTTCTCTCTTGTTTTTGTTTTCTCAAAGGTATTTGTTTCAGTGGAATAAATATTTTGTAGTAATTGTTTGGAGTGTGAATAGGAAGAGAAAATTTCAACTACATTTGTGGGCTTTGCAAAAAAATCCTCTTGTTTTATCAAGAGATGCATGACATAAACTGAGCATGCCCATATTTTGCGCTACAAAATCAACATTCTAGTGATGAAATAATGGAATGACGCCACCAAATATGCCCAATCAATCATATTTTTTCGTTGAAGTTTTATATCAAAATCTTCATAATGTTCTTGATGTTAGAGCAGAGGAAAGTATCCATTGTTGTAGTTTTCTAGAAGTTGGAAGAAAAAGGGAGCAACACATTCAAGAAATTGTTACGAGGACTATGTGATGTGGCATCTAAATATTTCTTCTGACATTGTTTTCTGAGAATAATTTTTTCTGTAGCCTTGATCTGCTGCATTCAAGATAATGTATGAAGTAAAGGTTTTCATTGTACATTGATTTCAACTCTCCTTCTAGAGACCTTTTGTGGGTTTCTAACACAAATATTCAGATCTTTATACATCTACTACAACCCTATATCATATTTGGTGAAGGGGTTCTAAATTCTAAGCAGAAGACTTCAGCGTTCATTCTATTAGTGAGCGAGGATAAACATTCTTGCAGTATTCTAGCTTGGTCTCCAAGTAGACTATCTAGTGGGGTGTAAGAGGGGAATAGATTTTATTCAATAAGGTGAATACCCCCATAATTATATTCCCATGCTTGCCAAAAATTCCTTCAATATTTCATTCTGAATGTTTCCTTTCCCTATTCTGTGTGGTTGAGTGGAAGGTGCCTTCCCCTCCATTGTCCATGGATAGAATAGTTGTGACTCTATTAGAGACAACAGAAAGTGTTGAATGGGAGGGAGCTCTTTGATATTGATCCCAATATTCCATCTTTGATCATTTTCTAAGAAGCTGCCACTGAATTCTAAAGCTACCTGGGTATTCACAAAGAACCATGTTCAGAGTTAAAAGAAATTTTTGTTTTTTCATTTGTGCTAAGCTTTTTGTTGTTTGTGGTGATATACGTCAAGGTTTAGCTACCAATTAAAAAATGTTGATTTTTCCTCTGATTTTCATTTTGTTTGCAGAATTATGATGACAAGGGCCAAGTACTTCATACATGGTGGGGACGAATACTTGGTTAAAATTTTTGGGTTTAAACTTTGGACACCCTATGTTATGGCATGTGGATTAATTATGGTGGGTTTTTTCTTTTAGTTTTTAGACTATTAAAACCCATGCCATATGGACATGATGTATTCTAAAAGGGTATTGAGCATCAAGTGGGTTTCATTTTTTTTTAAACCCATATTCCTTTGATGCACATGTTTTGTAATAAGGGGATTTTAGTTATTTTCACCTTCCAAGTGCATATGTTATTTGGCACATATTCTGTAAAAGGGTGGACTTTTTATTTTTCCACCATTAGTTATCTTTTTTATGTACACATTATGTAGAAGGGCGTTTTTAAAACTTGGTACTTTTCTCTTTGTGCACATGTTTGGAACTTTAAATTTCTTGTAATTTCCATGCAAAAGGGCCCTAGTTGCCATCATATTTTGGCATCGAAAAATTGGCATGTAAATTGTTGAATTCCATGTAAAAGGCCATAGTTTCCACTATGAAAGACATGATGTAAAGATGATTATGAAGCATTGTAAAAAGCCTTTTTTAGCCACTGTTATGTGAGGGAGAGTGAGAGGCGTATTTTTGCACATCAAGCCTTGTCGGCTTCTTTGTAATCAAGTTGAAAGAGGTGATTTTCCTAACCCATTTTGGCATGTAAAATTGACCAATGAACTCTTGGCAAGGTTTTGAAAAGATGTAAACATGTATGATCAACTACAGGTTTCAGATTAAGGAATATGTGGGATTTTTCATTATGATTCTAAAGGATTGAGGTGAGGGAATCTTGAAGGGATGTGCCTTTTCAGACATTTGTGTTGCGGCTTTAGGTGGATGTGGGCTTGCATCCTCATTCCGAACTACGTTGGGTGAAGGAGTCTTTAATGGATGTTCCTTTTCAGGCATTTCTGTTGCAAAAGTTGGATGTGTTTCCTTTGCATCTTGATTCCAAAGTACATTGGGTGAAGGAGTCTTCAAGGGATGTTCCTTTTTAGACAATTGAATTACAACAGCTGTAGTGTTTCCATTGTGTTTCGATTCTGAAATACGTCAGGAAAAGGAGTCATGTGGGAATGTGCCTTTCAGAGACATTTGCATGGAGTTGATGATGGATTGAAGCCAATAATTTCGTAGATAAAAAGTTTCTTTTTGGGTAGGTGTGATGTTAGGTCCCTATGAAGACATAAATCTTGTGTTCCTCTAGAACATTCAATTTGTGGAAGTCCTTAATGTGCTCTGCCACTAAACCCTTTTGTTTGAGATTTATCAATTGGCTAAAGAAGGTGTTGCTCTTTTTATCTTCGTAATGTGTTATCCTTTCCTCCATAAAAATTGACCAAGTGAAAATTTTCTTACAGGAGAAAAGCTTCGATACCATACAAATGTATTTTTTTCTAAATGTAAAGTTGCAATGTGTACCTTTTGTGTGTTTTTCACATTATTGAGATCAAAATATTGCTCCATCTGTAGTATCCATGTTACGGGATCCTTGCCATCAAATTTCCTCATATCCATCTTTGGAATCTGGTGGTTCTTCAATCCAACATTAGAGTTTATGAAATCACAATTAACATTTTTCTTTTTCCTCATCATGAGTTTCTTCTACTAACTTTTCACCATTAGGAACCATTTCTTGTATCAACTTTGACAAACCTTCCTTCAAACCTTCCATGTCTTCCTAAGACCTTCAATTTTTTCTTCCATATCAGCCTTCAAACCTTCCATCGTAGCTTCCATACCTTTCTTCAAACCATCCATATTATCTTCCACACTTTTCTTGAAAAATTCCGTTTCATTTTTTGTTTCTCTTTGCGAGAGCAAAAATTGGTGCATTTTCTCTTGTAATTTTGTTATGTCATGTTGCATTTCTTCATCTTCATGAGCCATAGTAGAGCCTTCTGAAGGATCAATGGGTGTTGAATTATTTTTAGGGGCCATTTTAGAACCCAATACTGATATCTATTTTACAATATGCCCTTGGAATCAATTCAAATTGATTCCAAAAAAGATTTATGCAATTTGGAAAAAAATACACACCTTTCTCTTTCTTTTCAGGAGCTCAATATTGAAATTGAATTATCTTTGTGATTGTGGATCTTCAATATATAAAATTTGGCTCTGAGTTAGCCCTCTGAATCTTCTTTTGAATGCCATAGTTCTTACCTGATTTGGATTCTTCAAGGCAAAGTTATCTCCAATCTTCCACAAAGACCTAATTATGGATTGGTTCAGTAGAGAGAAATTGTACGACTTGCCATGTGTCACTGTTTGATCATTTGGCTCTGAAATTTATAGCAATGAAAATAAATTCCATGTAATTCCAGCCACTTATTATATAATTTCAATTTGATGTTCAAAGAGAGAGTTATGAATATTTTCCCACGATCACCTCTTTGAGATGAAATTCGGGAGCCTGAAAAAGACCTAACTTCCACATATCATATCTCTAAAAATATTGTGAACCGAGGTCTAAAATTTTGCAATGATGTTCCTCTAGATTTTTACTTCGCACTCTAATAATTTCAGCTTTTGAACCTTTGTAGAAACAAATTTATAGTGAAAATTACACGATGACCTATTTGGTGCAGCGAAACCCTAGAATCCAAAGATCTTATACCAAATGTTGTGAAACCAGCTCCAAATATAGAAGAAAAGAGATATCAATTCCTTAGAAATAAGACACTTTGAGGGGGAAACCTCAAATACATTACATGAATGAAAAATTCTTGGATGATACAATTGAAAAAACCTCATTTCTATATATAGGATTCCATGGGGCAAAAATGTAATCCTACTAGGGCCACAATATTGTCCTAGCCGTCCTAAAAGTAGTAATGTGAGGGCACAATAATAACAATATGGGGGTTACAGGGGTACACAAATAAAATAATGGGGTTACGCTAACAACAATAAGGGATTGTACTAGTAATATAGGGACCTAACATGAGCCTATCCTTCAAATAAGTGTTGTCCTCAACGCTTGAGTAGCTCCGGGTACTTTTGTATAAAATTTTCATCCTCCCATGTAGAGTCTTCAGTGGGTGAGTTGTTCCATTTGATGAGATACTCTGAAATTAATCAATTTCGTAGCTGTCAAGTTATTGTTTACGTGACTGCTTCAGGTTCCAATATGGTTTTTCCTTCCTCATCAAGCTCTGGCTATATTTTTTGAACTGGAAGTTTGTCCCCTATAACCTTTTTCAAGCATGAAACATGGAAAACTAGATGCACTCGCAAAGAAGCGGGAAGCTCCAATTTGTATGCCATAGTACCAATATTTTGCAACACATTGTAAGGACCATAGTACTTTGGTGATAATTTATTATCCTTCTTAGCTTGCTTGAGGGACATTTGTTTGTATGGTTTTAGCCGTAAAAATACCCAGTATCCCACATCAAAACTTCTCTCACTGCGATGCTGATCTGGCTGTTGTTTCATTCGATTTTGTGCCAAATTTAGGTTATCCTTTAAGAGTTGGAGAAATTCTTGTTGATGCTCGATGTGATCCTCCACTGCTTGAACCCTAGAATTTTTCCTTAAAGAAGATTTTATGGACGGTGGATGATATCCATAAAGTGCCATAAATGGGATCATTTTTTCTACAGTATGGAAGGAAGTGTTATACGACCATTCAGCGAAAGGTAACCACTTGACCCATTGTTCTTGCTTATCAGATACAAAAAAATGAAGATATATTTCCAAAAATTTATTCACTATCTCTATTTGACCATCAGATTGAGGATGATAAGATGAGCTATGAGCCAGTTGAGTTCTCGAACAAGAAAATAATTCCATCCAAAAATTTCCTGTAAAAATGGGATCTCTGTCACCACAATAATATTCGGGTTTCCATGTAGCTTTTGAATTGTTTCCATAAATGTCATAGCAACTGTACTTGCTTTAATTGGATGAGATAATGCACAAAATTGTGCATACTTGGTTAGTCTATCAACTACCACCATGACAACACTCCTTCCTTCAGACTTAGGTAAACCTATAATAAAATCCATTGAAATCTCCTCCCAACGTTGACTTGGAATGGATAAAGGTTGTATAAGAATTGGGGTCTTAGTTGTCCCAAATTTATTTTGTTGGCAAGCCAAACATTCCACCACAAAAATTTGAATATCAGATTTAAGGCCATCCCAAAAAAAATCTTTCTTCACCCTATGGTAAGTTTTTAAAAATCCTGAGTGTCCTCCTAAAGGAGAAGTGTGCAATTCCAAAAGAATCTTTTGTTTTAGTTTAGAATTATTGAAAATATATAAGCGATATTTGTACCATAAGGAATCATTTTTCCAACTAAATGTATCAGATGTACTAGGATCTTGCTGCAACTTTTCAATGAGTGTCCACACTCCTTCATCCTTCTTCTGTTCACCCCATGCTTCGGTTATCCAATCTGGTTGGATAATAGAAATGGCATAAAGCAATGCTTCCACCTCTTCATCCTTTATTGAGAGTGCATCTGCAACAACATTTAGCTTCCACTTTTTGTAGATTATTTCAAAGTCATAACCCAACATCTTTGTGACCCATTTTTTCTACTCTTCTGAAGATAGTCTTTGTTCCAAAAAGTGTTTAATATTATCATGATCAATTTTTACCTTAAAGTGTCTTCTAGGGAAAATTTTAGGGGCTAATATTCGTAGGTGGGCTAATTTTCCATCCCTTTTCCAAAAAAAAAATTCACCAATTTCCATTTTTTCCTTAAACTCATTCGCCAAAATTTTACAAAACAAAATTATTTTACGTTAAAAATCGCCAAAATTTTATATAGACTAATATAAAATCACTGGAAATATAAATATTTCTACAAAAATATCACCAAAATTTTTACAGTTTGCATGTTAGGGACTAGTAAGATTTGCCAAGGTTTCTATACTTTAATATAAACTTCATCCTTAAGATTTTCCCTGGTGTCTTCCCATTTGGTAAGGTCTCCATTTATTTAGTGCATTTAGTATTGCCAACATTTCCTTCTCATAAATAGCCTTTTGTAAATACTTTCCTTTGATTGAATGACTTTCAAAATCAATGGGTCTTCCTTCCTGCATTAAAACAACACCAATTCCATTTCCTGAGGCATCACATTCCACAATAAAGGTTCTTGTTAAGTCTGGTGTAGCTAAGACTAGTGCTAGGCACATTTCCTCTTTAAGATGTTCAAAGGCCAGTTGCTTCAAGAGTCCATGAAAATGCATCTTTCTTCAATAATGTTGTTAGAGGTGCTGCCATTCTCCCATAATTATTAACAAACTTGCGATAATTCCCTATTAACCTGAGAAATCCATGCAACTGCTTTATGGTTGTGGAGACTTTCCATTCCTTAATGGCTTTAATTTTGTTAGGGTCTACCTTAACACCCTCGTGAGATACAATATGACCCAGATATTTCACCTCTTGTACTCCAAAGAAACATTTGGATGTTTTTGCATATAATTGTTTCTCCTCCAATAGTTTGAGCACCCTTTCAACATGTTGAACATGATCTTTCCAAGACCTGCTATAGATTACTATATCATCAAAAAATACTAGCACAAATTGTCTACGGAAGCGTTTGAAAATGGAATTCATCAACCCTTGAAATGTATAAGGTGCATTGGTAAGGCCAAAAGGCATGACCAAAAATTCATAATGACCCGCATGAGTTCGAAATGGTGTTTTCGGAATATCTTCAGTCTTCATTCTAATTTGATGATATCCTGAAAGAAGATCCAACTTGGTAAAATAAATTGCTCCATGTCATTCATCCAATAATTTATCAATCACAGGAATGGGAAATTTATCTTTAATAGTGAGCTTATTGAGCTCTCTATATTCCAGACACATGTGCCATTATCTATCTTTCTTGTGCACCAATATTACTGGAGTAGAGAAAGATCTTTGACTAGGTTGAATTATACCAGCCTCTAACAATTCTGTAATCATATGTTCAATTTATCTCTTTTGGACATAAGGATATATGTAAGGCCTGATGTTTGGAGGAACACTTCCTAGAATGAAATGAATAGAATGATCATGATCAAGAATAGGTGGGATTCCTTTGGGAGTATCAACCACCTTGGAATGATTGTCCAAGACTTTTTGGAGATCTGGAGAAATAGATGATTTTGATGTTGGAACTTCTAGTGAGCATAGTTGTACAATTATGCCTCATTGCTCTTTCTTCAGAATATTTTTCATAAAATTAGAGCTTATTATCTTTCCTAGCTTCCCTGTGATACTCCATAATTCGATTTCCTTTCCTTCCGAAAAAATTTCAAAAAACGTTCTTGAACATTAAAATTTATCGTCCCCAAAGATTGTAACCATTGTACTCCTAGTACAACATCAACATCTCCCATTGGGATGGAAAGAATTGGACTATTAAATACATATTCCCCCATGGCTAGCTTAATATTATGGCATTTTCTAGAACAATTTATAGTTCATCCATTTGCAACCGTCACATGATATTCTGGTGCTGGGTATAGGAAATAATTCAATTCCTTGGCTACCTTACAATGAATAAAATTATGGATACTACCCGAATCAATCAACACTATTACCTTTTTCTTCTTGATATGTCCTTCTATCTTGAGAGTCTGAGGAGTGGTAATTCTTGCCAATGCATTACATGATATGGTCGGACTCATTTCCTCTTCTTTTCTACAGTTTCTTCCTGGTGTATATCCCTATATTACTAGTATAGAGACCTAGCATGTGATCTGAAAGGATCTTCACACATGAAAGAGATTTGTGCCATGCTGATTTGAAGTTGGTCACAAAGTGATTAAGTTGGGGAAATTATGATTAATGTTGTTCATGAGATTCTCATGCATTTAATTATGAATTTTATGAGCCTTTATTAAACTCATTGATTTTTTATATAAATGATTAATATCTTTGAGAGAAAATTTGTCTCACATATTATTCATTTAATGTAATTAGGGAAATTGGTTTTTATGTGGGAAGCCACCTCACACCAATTCTCTATTTTTCTCAATTATGGTTTGAAAGAAGTAAGGGCATTGTTGAAGAGTATTTAGGTGGTTTTCAAACTTTTCCCAATTATGAGCATGAGATAGTTGGAGATACTACTTTCATGGATATTTTTTTTCCTTCCTTGTAATTAGGGCCTACAATTTCGGGTTGTAATTAGTGCTCTTTCTTGGAGAGTGGGTGAGGGAAAACTATATATATTCCTTATGTGAGCCATGAGAAGGGGGAGGAAAGGAGAGAATGCTTAGCTATTGATAGCCATAGTGCTTAGCTAATGATCAGCCATAGATCTTGAATGTTAGAAACTTTGGAGAGCTTACTTTGAAGAAGGAATATATAAGATCTACATTCCAATTGAAGTAGATCTAAAGATGTAGATCTAGAGAGATGGAGGGGTGAATTCTATTACCAATTGGTTGTGTTTCTCTCTAACTTATGTGCATGTGCTTCTTAATAGGTTAAGTTATTTACTTATGTTTATGTGTTTATGCACTAATCAATGGACTAAAATGCTCATTTAGACCTATATAAGCCATAGTCAATTAAAATATATTCACACCATAAACGATGTTTAGAGTAACACTCAACCCATGATCAGATCACCCCTGCCAGATGAACCACATTAAAGTAAGTATAAGTCAAATCCCTTATATAATAAGTTGTAATCTGTGGGCATAGTGGTATTGTGGTACACTGGTGTTGGGGAGATCGTGGGGTTGATCTTGGACCCCCGCCCTCCCCCTCATATTAATTTTTCTCCCTAATATATTAAAAAAACCTTCGGACTTAATAAAAATTCAAACTTTGACGTATAACATTTCAACCATTGAAAAATGTTGAAATTCATACCTGACCTTGGTTCACCAGATGGTGCACGTGGCGGCCCCTGGATGCACCACATGTCTGCCTCTAGTTGGACTATTCCAACCATTAATAAAATTTCATTCAAGAATTAAAATATGAAATTCAACCTTATGAGATAATACAAAATATTCACCTTAACTAAAAATTTCTAAGGAATCCTACAGTGACACTTGTCACAGTATCATTAGGCAAAAATGATGGAGTATTCCTAGAATATCCATTTTTTGCTGACTGGGCTACCATGTCACCATTGTGTCCTGTTCTACAATTTTTTATTTTTTTAGGAAAATGAAGAGAAGGCCCTATCTTCTTGATCTAGAGTCTGTTTTCGATGAAGCGAACATGGAAAATTTTAGGGGCTAATATTCGTAGGTGGGCTAATTTTCCATGATTTTTCCAAAAAAAAGATTTGCCAATTTCCAATTTTTATAAAACTTATTCACCCAAATTTTACAATATAAATTATTTTACCTTAAAAATCACCAAATTTATATAAAGAGTATATATATAATCATTATAAATTTCAATAATTTTAAAAATACATCAATAAAATTGTTATAGTTTGCAAATTCGGGACTAATGATATTCGCCAATGTTTTTAAACTTCAAGATAGTTTTCCATCCTTAAAATTTTCCCTGGAAACAAATTGCATTGGGTTCCTAGTGATGAGATATTCGTTGTCATCCGGTTTCCAATAGATTTTGAGCACTTCCATTTTTTAGCTTTAACATTGAGCACCTGATCGTTTCCTTTGCTAAATATCACATCATAACCACGATCATCTAACATAGCAAATCAAACTAAATTATTCTTTAATAGGAACATACATGATATCTTGTAGTGTAAGAGGAGTACCATACACCCTATGAAAGGTAAAAATACATATGTCGATCATCTATACCTCCAATCATATCCCACCTCGATGTGCATCTAGAGAACATTCTCCTCCAAGTTATTGAGGAATTATTTTTTGTCGGTCATATGGAATGAAGTTCCACTATCTGGGTACCACACAAAAGCCATCACTAATGATACCATGCATGGGATGAGAGTGAAATCCAACTCAAATTTTGAAGCAAGAGCTTCACCTCCCACTCCTCCAGAGGGATTCTTGTCATCCTTCTTGTGTGGACACTTCGTGGCATAGTTTCCCAAATCATGACAATGAAAAAATTTAATCTTTCACAAGTCCTTCATCTTTCCTGCATAATTATAATATGATTTAGAATGAGATGCCTTACCTTTCTCTTATTTTTCCTCTCCATCCAAGAAACAATTATCCTCATCATTAGTATTTTATGGGGGTCAATATCTGGTGTTGCGTCGAATATCTTATTACACCAATCGGTCCCACTCTCATAGTTTCTCCCTCCCATCATCGAATCCTGGTAGTTGTGCCAGTTCTTGCGAAGGCCTAGAAGTTATAGGCTCACCAGATCATCCTCAGTAACAATAACACCAATAATTACAAGATCATATCAACATTGAGTGAACTTTGTCAAGTATTTTGGAATTGATTTTCCCTTCTCCATCTAGATTTTTCTGAGCTTGTCCTTCAGCAACAGCTTTTTTTGGTCACTTTTATTTTGGAAAAAATATATTAAGGCCTTATACATATCATATGGAGTTTCCTTTCCATGGAGGTTTGAGATGATATGATCTTGAACTACTTCCAATAGAATCCTTCTTTCCTTTGCTACATTATTCTTCCATGCTTCCGGATTTTGAACATCTATTGTTTTGAGCCTAGGAATATCAGGTTAAATTCAATCCATCAACCCATTATATTTCAGCACTGCTTCCATCCTATCCTTCCAATACATGTAATTCAAACTACCCTAAAGGGAAATTTCGAGTCTCAATCCACAAAAATACATCCTGATCCTACTGCTGATCCTGAAGAGTAGACATGAAAATTTGATTCACATACTCAAAACAAAATCATATTCTTATCTTCTATAGTGATTCTTTCTCCAATACCATGTAAAAAATTAACGTAGGTTCAAATTGATATTTTTAATATTTTAAAACAAAATACATGAATCTACTATCCAGATTTTATAAACTAAATACAATCACACACTCACATGAACAAGAAAGAGGAATAATTTCAATCACAGAACACAAATATTTATCTTGGGAAATCCTATGTTAAAATCCCCACTACATGTATATAACATAATTCAAATAATATGTTAGTAATGCCATGCTTTTATCAGGCTTCAAATTTCTCTGTGCTATCTCTGTCTCTCTCGCTAATTCCTAAGAAAGCTTGGTTCAATACTTAACCAAATTCTTGGCCTCCGGGATCATTATTTCCTTTTGCAGTTTCCTAGGGAATTAGAAATTTATTCACAAGGAAATTTTCTAATGATAGTTTCGCAACACATCAAGGCTCTTCCTTCGACTCCATGCAGCACCTGTGTAATTCTATGATTATACAACTAATAGTACACTTCCTTTTAACTCCAATATCAAGTGGATATTTCTCATAATTAACATGCATGAGTTATTTTAGAGTAAATTATCAGTTATATGAATTATCACTGCATGCGACACAAATCCAATTTAATTCAATTGACCTCACTTTATTTCTTCCATTAGTTAGAACTAGTTAAACTGATTTAACTCAAAATAAATTAAGTTAATTAAACACAACTCAATATAAACTAGAACTTCCCCCCTAGAACTTTCGGAATACTCTAGATGCCTCTAATTTTTACCTCAACTTGAATTGACTGAGCTAATTAAGTCTTCCTAACTTATTTAACCCATACAATCTTTCATGTGATGTGGAATTACAATTTCCTTCTAATTTAATTAAGGGAAAATTAAATTAGACTCCTCTTCTTGTTTCCATTTTCAATAGTTTGAGTATTATAAAAACATTAGGCTAGAGGTGATTTTTCTTTGACATGACATGTTTTCTTGAATTATAGTAGCATATCATTATAGTTAGTTTTCACCTTGCACCACTACCCTATGTGTGTGATTTTTATTTGTAACTCTCTTATTTACCCTTTAGCCTTCATGATTATTATTTTGTCCCGACCATTACAACCCCTAGGAGTCTGTCAAGTTGACTTTGTGGCCTTCACCCCTCGTTTCCTTTCGGAAATCCTCTTACTTGTGTTGGTCGTGTTAGTATCTATTCTCTAATTACTCCATTGAGTCCATATATGGAGTCTAGTTATTCTAGTTCCTCCTCAAATTTTACATCCTCCCAACCCCACACCGCTATCATGCCAGGTGCTAATGTGGGTGCTAATTCCATACCCATTTTTGGTGGTGGAAACCAAGGTGGTAACATTCATTATAACCAAGGTAACCCTCAAGGAGGAACTATTCGAACCTATTCAGGTAGGCTACTAATAATCCTCTTCTTCCCTACATGCCTTGTTTGAGTCTCCCTAACTTAAGATAACTCATCAATGATCCCATTTTTCATGAATATAATTAGCCTCCCATATGAAAAAAAACTTCCCTCAAATATCACCAATTTTGAAGTAAATACTGGATAATACCCTACCAATCATGTTCGCTCTATTCGCATGTGGTGCTAATCTAATTCCATCACTGAGGAATCCATTCCTGTTCATCTCTTCCAGAACACTCTAACTAGAGATACTGCCATGTGGTATGTCAATCAAACACATTCCTCTCATTTAAACTTTGTAACTCTTGTCAATGCATTTATTTCATATTTCCAATTACCTCTTCGATATGACACTGATACTAAACTATTGATTTATTTTCATCAAAATTTTGTCACTTGTATTTCTTACCATGTACAAGAATGGCGTAGAAGAAGGAGCCTATACAAAGCTCCTAAGTTTGAGGATCATTTTTATCTTGAATGGTTTTTGAGAAATATTTTAGCCCCCATAGGTAAATATGTTTCCTCACACTTCCCACAGACCAAGGAAAAGGTTCTATAGATAACTTTGAAATATGCTCTAATATATGCACAGTTGGGTTATGTTTATACCGTCCTTCCCGATCTTCCTTGGCCCGGTGCTATTTCTACATTAGGGATATCCCATGTCATCAATGGTATCATTGGATCCCTTTCCCACTCTCATTCATCACCATATTCTCAACCTCCTAAGAGTTATTTTTAACCCCAAGTGGATACCTGTTCCACTTATGCCTATCCCCCTTTTAATCCTTGGTGTGTGAACTCCTACCAAAGTAGTAACATGTCCCACACATTTTTCCATTCATGCTAGGTGATTCCAGACATAGCTGTTGCTCAATATAGTTTCCAAAATGTTCCCTCAAACCCTTATTATTTGTTTACACCTCCTAATTCTCCAGACCAAATGGCACAAGTTCCTCAACCTTCCATGCATTTACCATCTCTTCCACAACAACCATTACCTCCTCAAAGTCAAGAGTATTCTCAACAGAGTTATACCATTCCCCCTAACCCCAATAGATGGAACAAGCGAAAAGGTAAATAGAGGAAACAACCTCAGGGTTATTAAAGAAACTAAGTTAGATAACCTAATGCTAATAACATTTATCGGTCCAATAATGCAACACAACAACAAGTTGGTTAACACAAGCAAAAAAAGTCTCTTAGAACTAATAAACGTAGTGCTAAGGCATTTGATGCTAAAAAAACTCCCTCTATACAACCACAACCCATTTCTCAACCACCTCTTTCTTCTTAGCCACTGGAAGTGCTTACCAATCCATTCCCTCATCAAGGATATGTGGTCACCCAAATTTCATAGAATCCTCGAGCCTCCGAAACTTCATAACCTAGGAATGGAAATTATAAAATTCTTGTGATGAATTCTCAATACATCAACCTATAGACTCAGTTACACTAGTATGAAAATCCTCATGTTAAGTGATCGAGTGACTCTCTACCCAAAATTTCGACTGAGCCTCTGTAAGCACCAAAATGTACCTTACAGATCCCTAAACATAAGGAAAATCTTCACCCTTGAATGACCAAAGGACCATTACGTCAAAAAGCTACTAGTTCTAAATATTCCCACACTTATAGTATAAAAGATGACTTGGCACAATATCTTTTTTCAATGTCAATGGTGGAAATTCTATAGACATGCCCATCCCAATGGAGAGCTCTACTATATGCTCTGGGCATTGTGAATCCTTCTAATGATCATTTCATCATATTTGATGTTTATTAAGAAAAAAAATCCCCTCTCCCATAATCTATTGCTTCTTAGATACCAATATAAATAAAAAATACCATTTTTCAATGGTGTAGAATCAATGAAGGCACCTTCACCTGTGTGATTGTCGCTAGTGTTTGGAAGAAACTTGGTTCACCTCACTTGTCATCGTCCAGCATCACTCTTCATGCATGGGATGGTTACCCCTTAAAGCCTCTTGGTTTATATCAGAATCTCCCCATCATTGTTACTGGAAAGACATTCATAATAAATATAGAAGTTATTGATTCCCCTTTATATTATAACCTCTTACTCGGTCGTAGTTACACATATGCTATGCCAGGTATCAAATTCTCTATATGTTTCAAGATGTAATTTCCCCATAATAGAAATATCATCACTATAAATTAAGTGACTTACTAGAACCCTTAGTCTCATGCTTCTCCCAAAAATACCATTTCATTAATGACAGAAAATAGAACCACCCTATATTTACATATGTTTCTCTGAGTGCATAAAGACTCCACACTACCTGAGGATTATTTTAGTTCATCGAATGCTTCATATGAGCCTAAATATTCAAGTGTTTTCATGATTCAAGCATCACAAGTTGAAAACAAGCAATTTGGTACGTCTTCCCAGGAGTCAGCTTCCTAGTAATCTACTACTCAAGACTCAACTTGTCCTTCGAGAACAATTTCTCTATGCCATTTCCTTTTAGGTGGTTTTCCTTCTCATCCTCCGCCTTATGGAGGAGCTCCTCTAGGTAATTATCTCTTTGGTGATATAAATTTTTTTATTCCTACCACCAAAAATATTTTCTACTCATGTAATGGCTATTTTGAGTCTCCCTTACATGATTTTGGGGACCCAAATTTGGTACATCGATCCTCCTACAAAAAATCCTTCCAAAGAGCTCAAAATTTACATGGCTTTGACACTGTTTCAACCCTTTCCTACCTCCCCATCCTTTTCTTTAGTTGCATAGAAACCTCAACATGAATCTAATCCTATTATAAAAGCATCTAGTGTTGGGGGGGGGTTTGGGGGGGGGGGGGGGGTGGGGGTGGGGTTGGGTAGGGGGGCGGCTAGAAAAGGGGGGAGAAGACAAGGAAGCCCAAGTGACTACCACTCCTCTTACAAAACAAAGTCCTACACCTGCATGTGCTTTGCGTGATTTTCCTAGGAATGCCACCAATAATTTCCCTAAAATAATCCATGTTAAAAGCGTGGTCTCAAATACTCAACCTGACCCCAACCTTCCTGAGGTGTAACTCACTTTACTTCAGTCCTCCAAGAAGAATAATTTTCTATGCACGAATCACCCTTGTGCTTTGTGTGATACATAAAAACATTATACCCATCATTTCCCTCATATTTAACTATTTCTTGATACCCTCCATGTTATTTTTGAACTTACTATTGCTCGTGATGACTCTCCTTCTTCTACACCTGCGAGTCTTGGTACCATTTCTTCACGAGTATAGGAGGTCTCTCAACCTGCCATTGTGATTCCCCCTCATGATGTAGAGATGAAAAATAATTTAACAAGAATTTTCTAGCTATCATCATAGACGAGATCCATTAATTCAGACTCTTTATGAGCCTCCTATATTCTTCTTTCTAACCATCTTCTAAGGACACTTCGATTTCAACATTAGTGGATTCTACATCCACTAGTCATCTATCTCCTCTTCTTGACGATGCATATGTGAACCATGTATCCAATGATGATGATTTGACCAATCACCCCTTACTTTCAATCCAATTATTTGAAACACATCCACCATGTTTCCATTACATTGCAACAATTTTTGGGTAAGATGGCATCTACTTTCAAGATTCTAGGAGAAGTAATTTTCCCCAAAACTCCTAGTGTATCTACTATTATTGACTCTAGTACCACCATTATTCCCCACCTAAAAGAGTTTCTATAGTCCCATATCTCTCCATATCACTGTGGGGATGATCGAATTAATTATTCCTATGTCTTAAATGAAAAACCTAACCCATTTCACATTGTTAGTTCTCAAACCCTGTGTTGTCTAGGTGAGCATCTGTTGATTATATCTAAATCCACTCTTTGGTATGGTGACACCTTGTATGTGAACCTAGAAATTAATTCCATTTTACTCATATATGTAGTGCCAAATGCGATTGGTAATCCACTATTTCCTTTCCAACTTCATCTATCCATTATTCCCATAATAATACAACCATACACACAAAATGAAGATGACACCACAACGTACTATACATATACATATTTGGAATCCATTATTATAAATATATTTTTCATGTCCAAATAATTCCATACAACATATACAAAACTATGGGGCAGATATGCCCCTACATATACTTATAATACTCTAGAGGATCTCGTTCCAGTGAGGCTAGATGCTCAAATCCCTTATTTGAGCACTTGGAACACAATGGTACTCCAACAACTCATCCATATATGGGAAATATTACCACCTTTGCATACATGATACGTCCCATCCATAATTATATGATGCAGGGAGGTATCTCATGCTTGGGGACATGATGGCACCTATGGTCACCTTCTCACTTTATCAATATCATTCTCAGCCTAGACCCCAACAATATAGGTATGGTTGATTATCCTTTCATTCCTTCGATAGTTTGTCATATCAACCTTTCTGGCATGCCATATACCCATAAAATATTGTAGATGATTGATACCATATATTCAAACATTCTACTCAATGTGATACCACACTTACCACCTAGTCCCCATCTTTGACTCGGTGGGCAGGGATGATCCTAAACCTTCTCTAGTAGTTCATTCCTATATTTCTTTATTACCTTAATCATGGAATAGGAATCATACTTCCCAAAATAATTAGGTAATTTTTAGATAATTAAGGCCACCTACTCGAAAGTCACAAATCTGAATTTTGATGGTTGGGTTATTCGCTACATGCTCACCAATATTTGGGGTGTCCTCCTCCTCTCCAAATTCCCAAACAAATCAATGTGAAAATGAATTGGAATTGAGGGAAAGAAGCTATTTTATAAGAAAACTACAATTGTTTTTTGTTGGCTAGTACAAGTAAATTGTACCTCATTTTAACGAATCATCAACACTATTGGAAAGATCTCGCCAAGTTTTATAATAGGTTTCTTTTCATTTTTGGTAATTCGAAGCTTCCTCGAGAAGTGATTTTTCCCATGAGGTCTCAATTTTTCTCCTATTCAAATCAAATATCTTCATATGAGTCACCTCTTCTCTGGTAAGAATTTTACCTTGCACTTTTTGGCTTATGTGTCGATTTTCATTATGAGTAACCACTATTTACTGATGTTTTTATGGTCCCCTTTAGGCCTTTTCCATGTGGAAGCATCATATATTCACCCTTGTTCACAGAATCAGATATGAGTCATCCTTGCATCTATGGATTCTGGTTAGAGTCCCATTTAGTTTTAATATAATATATTATGCCTTTTTTCAACACATTAATCCCATTTTTATCACATTTGGCCTCCGACTATCCCAAACTATCTTTGAAAATCCTTTATCTTAGTAATGTACCATCGCCTCCAGAATTGGGTCAGTTGCTTCCAGGTTAACCTTACATATCATGCTCTGACAAGGGAATTCATAAGTTCACTAGTTCTCTCATTCATCCAACATCATCCCTGGTGTCAGTGTATCTTAGTCACAATACTATAATCCTCATGCCTTTGTTGAGGAATCATCATTGCCTCAACTCTTGTGTGCCCTCTTCTGTCGAATCCAATACATTTATTAGAGAGTTGTATAGAGGATGGTTTACCTTGGTTGTAGCCTTGATCATTTTTTGGTTCCTCAGATCAAGCAAAGGGAATCATCATTTACCTTTGACTTGTTGGTTTCTTGTGTGCTCGACTCCAACTCATTAATGCACGATCAAGAATCGTACACTTGATGGTCTAGTGATAAAGAATATTATACCAGCATTTCCTGGGTGTGTGTTATGTGTTATAGACCTCATGAGTGGGTGTCTCTTTTAGTTCCCCCCACATTCCTAGATGTCACCAGATTATGGCCCAACCTTAGATGTAGTTTTGTTAATTTAACTGGATCAATTTTCACAGATTGTAGAGGCCACAACATGCAGTTCTCTTTCATATGGTTTGGTCACATCTTCAGAGCCATTTCCTATTTAGTATGGCTTATTTTATTGTCATATCCCGCTCATATAATCTTGGGGGGAATTATTTCCTATGTACTCATATTAGTATATTTCATTTTATCAATCATGGCCTCTTTCTTCGAGTAAAATTATGTATATTTTACTCATTATATCATTGTATATCTTTCTATCCTACTTGATGATATATTATTATGTATCATGTACTCTATTTATGATAATAAAATTGTTGGGAAAATCATTATGATTTTTACTTAGTTTCCTTAGAAGGTATGAGTATGCCTCCCCTCCCTCATTGAGATCATGAAATTACCAATAAAATGACTTTGATCATACATGTTGGCCTTCCCCCCTCCAATTTTTGTCGTTCCTTCTACTTCAATTCTCTCTCTCTCTCTCTCTCTCTCTCTCTCTCTCTCACCCCCCTTTTGGTGTCCCGTGAAAGTGAATCTACAACGTATTTCAGTCACACAATGTGCTCCTAATACTCTTTTGTTGGGAGAAATATTCTATCACCCAAAAAATGCTCACCTAACGATGTCTTACTAGGTTGATCAAAATACACCATGTACGATGGGTTTTCACACATTAAAAACCAGTTTCACCTTAAGAAATAATTTAGTGAACCATTTTCCCAAATTGTTTCTCAATAAAGTCCAAAAAACCTTAGATAATAATTAAATAATTCATTATTTATTTGTTATTCCCTCATTTCCCTCATGCAATAACTTTTAAATTATTATTTAATGATTATTTCTAATTCATATTTGACTTCATCACCATAAAGTAATTTATAAATAATTTTAATTTATCAATTACTTTAATCATTTTCTAAATAAATATATTTGACCATTTCGAATATTTTTTCCGTATAAAAAAATATAAAAAAATATTTGAAATGGCTAGATTTTGATTTAATGAATAATATTTTATTATTTTTTAGTTCTCAATCTATCTCAATATTCTCTTATAAATAGAGGGGTTGTTTACTCATTCTTCACAATTACCATTATCATCATCCTCGTAATCGTCATGAAACATTTGAGCTCCCATATTGAGCTCAAGATTCTATAACCATATTTTCCCCATTGCATAAAACCATTGAGAGAGAATTGAGAACTTTGCTAAAGTGCAAATTTACAAAAATACCCATCCCACAGAGAGGGGTTTGCAGAACCAAGTATACAATCCCTCCTCATCATCTATATCATTGTGTATAACAAAATTAATCCTTTTTCATTATCCATTGTATTGTTAAACATGATTTTTTTCTATTATATTTTTTTGTTTATTATTTTATATATTTTCTAATTTTACATCATAGATTGAAGCATAGATACAACCATATTTTATAATTAGGGTTTATTGTCACCAACAACTTAAGTAAAGAACTTTTTGTACACATTCTAGAAACTTTTATACTAACACAACTTATATAGTTCAATATATCTAAATTCCCTAACAAAATTATCTTGAGCATGGTAGAAAATTAATGGTACCTTATGTCCCCATAAAATAACATATTGAAATTTCATTAGTTCCACTTTTGGAATCATGTTAATTTCAAGGTGTATGTTGCTAAAAAAATTGCAATAGATTATCACCATCACTAAGTGTGTCATCATGAAGAACCTTTTAGTTTTCAAATAATTTACAAACTCAATAAAAATCTCATTAGAGATTACTCTGGATAAGTAAAAAAAATGTCCTTGAATGAGAAATATCAGATGCATATGATTTCCATGGGTGCATGATATGTTGATGAACATCCCATGATATGAGAAAGCAACCATGAAAAATCCAAGTATGTTATTGTTAGCCTTGAGGTGTCGATGGAGGAGAGGTTGGATGATGTATATGTAAATTTAATGATAAATTACCAAATGGAATTAACTCCACCACCTTAAGAATAAAGAAAAAAAATAAATCTCGAGGAATTTTAGTTTCGAATTTGGGTCTAGAATCTTGAGCATCATTATGAAGGAATTGCGAGTCAAGAGGATAGGGTTCTTTCCATGGAAAAAAATTTAACAGTTCTAGCTTTGGGGTCAAACCAGCGGGTGCACCAAAGAATAAATTATTTGAAATAATATACCTCAAGAACAAATCTAACATTACAAGGACCTGTAATCCAAATTTTTTTATTTATCTCTCCTTGAGAGTTAAATTCAAATAGTATTGATATGTTATGGACCATTGAAAGTTATTTTGTTGTCTAGAAAGTGAATTAGTTGTATCCTCATAAAATGAATCCTTCCTCCTTTTACTTCCCATGTTGCTTTATTCCTCCAATGTTCTTTGATATATGTGATAGGACATGTGTGGTATTACATAACTCCTAGCTATTTAAAAATTTATTTTATAAGTAACATTTACTAATACATCCCTTCATCACATGACACTGCCATTGGGACATGTGACAGTCATAATAGGGATTTAACAAAATATGGAAAATCTTAAATTGAGTAATTAAATATTGGTTCACATAAACCCATATTTCAACCTTTCCACTTTGAATATCAAGACATTATTTAATGAGATTTCAATTCTCCTTGAAATGAGGAAACATTACTCTTATGACTTTTTATTTAATATGTATTATAATTAGATAGATTTCATACATATAATATACCATATTCTTTGTGCATAACTTTATGTGTGCGGATAAATAGAACTTTAGAAGAAAGTGTTCTACAAAAGAAAGGGATGTGCAGAGAGTTTTCTGTTTAGAAATGTGGTCGTGTAGAGTGTTTTTAACATTTTGAAACAAATAATATGAAATAATTTCAATATGGATTATGTGTGGAGTGGAAGGCATCCATAATGCAAAACTATTCCTTGGAATGAAAATTTATGCACACAACCTTTATAGGTATAACTAAATATGCCATTTCATAAGAAAAAGAAAAGTGTAATGATTGATGATGTTGATGGTGATTTAGACCTAATTGAGGACATATATAAAAATTGGACAGCAATCACGTTCACAACAAATGGATGCTTGAAAAGAATTTCAATGAAAAAGTAACACTGGAGAAATAGAAAACAAATTAGTAAAAAAAATTAAATCCAGGTAGAGGGAGTTAACTTTGGTGATATTCCTCTCCTATTTCCAAATTGAATTCTATTATATTTATTTTATCAGTTTTTTCTACCTTTTATTTTGAAGAAGAAAATATGGATGTGACGACAACATTACCATATTGGAATCTAGAAAAATATATCTACATGAAGTATCCATAAGATTTGCTCTAAAGAGGGAGAAATACCTAGTATGTGGATTGAAATGGTCCCCCTATGAAACAAATCAATGACCGAGAATGTGATATCAAAAATTTCATACTTAATTGTATTGGGACTTCTCTTCATAAGGTGCAAAATACAATGCTATGTGTATTTCAAATTAGTTAATGATCATTTTATTTATTTGGTCTTGTATGTGGATGATATGTTGATGATTGGAAATGACAAGGAAATCATCTAATATGTAAAAAAATAGTTGTATTCAAAATTCGACATGAAGAGCCTTGGCATTGAAAATTTTATTTTGGGCATGAAAATTAAGATGGGTCACACAAATAAGAAAATTTGGTTAAATAATAGGAGATATATCAAGGTAATATTAAAAATATTAAATATGAGATATTGTAATCCACCAAAAGTCACAATGCTATAGGTTTAAAGTTATTTACATATCAATGTCTCAAGGAATAGGAAGAGAAATAAGCCATGTTCCATGTTCTATATGGTAGTGTGATTGGAAGTTTTATATATGAAATGGTCTATACTAGAACATATATTAAAAATGCAATGAAAGTTTTGAATATGAATATGTCAAAACTAGGGAAGGAGAATTTGGAAATAATGAAGGGATTTTTAGGTATTTGTATAGTACTATTGGTTATGGATTGTGATATCAAGGAATATTAGGATAACACGTAGACTCATGAATACATGGATTTGTTGATGTTAATTGGGTTGGATATTTGGATCAAAGAAGATATAAAAGTTGATATGTGCTTAACCTATTTGAATGAAAAATCAGTCGGAGGAGAAAGAAATGGTATATAGTGGAAATATCAACTATAGAACATGGAAACATTTTATCCATTCATGCAACTGAGGAATAAATATCGTTACAATTATTTTATCAGGTATTGGGTTGGTGTAACAAGTTGTAAGCATAGATTGTGACATTAAAGTGCAATATTCCTCTTGAACAAACCATCTTATCATTCTAAAACAAAGCATATTTAATTTTACTCAATTTTTTAGGACATGGTTGAAGATAATAAGGTGATGTTGGTGAAATTGGACACCTTGAACAATGTTGCAATTTAACTAACAAAGTTTGTGAGTGTTGAGAATATTTCTTAATGCAACAAAACAATGGGCATTGCTTCCCTAGAGCATTGATCAATAAATCATGTGGCCCCTAATATAGAAAGTAAAAAAAAAAAGTAATTATGTTGGGTGTGCATTATATTCTTGGCACATGGTATAGTAGGAGTGGGCACCACATGTGGGCTAAAATATGGGTGGTATCCCTTCTGTTGAGGCCCAAATGGCCCCATGTTAGGCATTGAAAGGGGCCATTGAGTAAAAATTTTCGATAGGTTTTATTATGAGGTTTTTATCAACTATTGTTTCTCAACATGGTTTTCACCTTCAACAGCTTTCATGGTACATGATTGTGTGTTACATGGTAATGTAATTATGTGAAGGAGTTGTACTTTTATGTTAACCTTAGGTTAACATATTGGGGCTATATATTGTATCATAACATTCTAGAGAGATATAATACTAGGAGAAATAGGAGGTGTGGAATGTGTTAGTGCCTAAATTTTCAGTGATCAAATACTCTCTTTCAAGTTTATTTGGTAGTGGTCCTTGGTCAAAATTTTATGTTTTCAAACAAATTCTCAAATAAATTTTGTTCACTGAATGTTTTCTAGGTTTGATTTTGCTACCTTCACCCATTCATGTTCATCGTAAAGTTCAAGGAAATATCATCATTTGAGTGTCTAGGGTCATAGAATAATCAACATAACCTCATCTAGGTCATGGTCTAGGCTTATTTTGTTTTGTCATCATAATGCCCAATCATATCATGAAAGAAAGGAAAATAATAGTCATTTTCACCATTAAAACCACCTTCATTGGGAGTTAGTAAATATAGGAAATAAAGTAAAAGGAAAATTATCCTTTTTCAAAGAAGTATGCTAAATGTTCAATGTTTTTAAAAAGAAATTTTCTCAAAAGTGCTTATGATTTCAATAAAGACAAAAACAAAAGTATGTGAACTTTAAAGGGAAATGAAGCTTTTTGAGTTCATCTCATCCTTTGGTTTTCAAAATAACTCCTCTCTAATGCTCACATCTCTCCACAACTATCCAAATATCAAAGAAAACCACAAACAATTGCTCCAGATTTCTCTTCCCTATGTTTTTGCTCCTGGCTATGCTTTTGGCGCAGCCACGCTATGCTTGTGGAAATTTGCTACAATTTTGGCATCCAAGCTCCAAAAAGCCATCAGAGGGGTTAGTTAAACATTTCTCAAGGTTTAGAGGATTCAAAACTAGTAAGTGAACATCCCTCATCTTTCATTCAACTCAATTTCTTCAACAAAGGGTGGATTCCCTCTTTTAGGATTTTTAACTGCGTTTTTGGTTTCACGGATGTTTAGCTTGCTTCAGACGAAAAAACATTAGTTTCATCACATAAAAACCTTCACACATAGCTCATATACCTTATCAAACCACTCCATATCATTCATACATATCATAACCCTCATTTTCACTCAAAACCTAGTTCTCACTACGCTTTTGTAGAGTTACTAGGTAAACTATGTTTTTTAACCTTTTTCCCTTTTTCCCATACCCATTTTGAAAATTTTCACTTGCGTTTTGTTGCTAACTCACCATCCTACTTCCCCAAATTTTTAGGGATTTTTCAGTAACTCCATTCCATTTCATTTTTGTCCCTAAACCAATTGTATCATCATCCTCTGTTTTCCTAATTTTCTGCCTCCATTTCCTTCACATCAAGTTAGGGTTTTATTTCATTGAAAAACATCATGGAAGGTGAGAAGAGAAATTCTAACAAGGGATGTCATCATTCTAGATTTGAGGCATCTAATTTGGAGAAGATCAATGCTTCTCCATGTGTCAAGAAATCCTTTGAAAACACTCGCTATTTAAGATTTTGTGAAAGAGTTCAAGATGTAGGTTGCCATGCTCAATTGAAAAACCATTTTGCCAGCAAATTTAGGAGAATTAAGGCTAGCACAGTAGGAATTTAGTTCACCATATCAGCAGATGCTATAGCCTTAGTAACAGGTATCCCAAACCATCGATAAGTATGGTTCAAAGGGATGGATTTGGACATCGAGAACTATAAAATTTACTTAAAAACATATTACCATTAGAGGTAATTTCAGTGTAAAAGTGACCTTCTAAGGAAAGATAATAAAATAATAGTTAAAATAATAAAATAAGAGTTATGAATTTTGGAGGGAAAACAAGAAAACAACTTTTTTTTTAATTGTATTTTTGGCTTATCTCCTTATAGGTTTACTCAAATTTCAATTTTAGACACTCATTAGATATGGAACTAAATTCCAAATCCAATGAGTACCCATTATGCATACTTTTGAGAGGACCCACATTGATAAAAATTGCATATATATTAATAAACGTGTCGAAACACGTTTTTTTAATGTATCTGCATTTTTTATCAATGTGGGTCTTATCAAAAGTATGGATAATGGATACTCACTAGATGTGGAATTTAATTTTGCATCTAATGAGTGTATAAACTTTAAATTTGAGTAAACTTGTAACGAGACAAGCCAAAAATACAACTAAAAAGAGTACTTTTTCTTCTTTTCCCTCCAAAATATTTACATGTATCCCTTTTCAAATTTAAAGTATTTTTATTGGTTTACATATTATGACATGGAAATTACATGAAAATCTCATGGGAGCTTTTAGGCTAAAATTTCCTCTAATGAAAGATGCTCCTAAACACATCTTTTCATTTAGGCATTTACATGACATGTATGCCCCTTTGATTAAGTCTATTTTGAATTATTTTACATGGGAAGGGAGTTTCTCAAGATTGCACTAGTACCAAAAAAGGCTATTGATTCATTTCACTGCCACCAAACCACTCAATTTTCCTCATTATTTATTGAGGAGTCTAGTCAAGATGACTGAAAGGTATAAAGTAAAGGCAAGGATCACCAAAGTAATTTGTTCCACCATTGTTCGGTCAAGGTTATAGTTTTACATCAACTCTCATAAATGAATATATCTTGGGAAACATTCATGAAGTGTGTTGCTTATATGCTCACTTCTATTCCACTTATCATTCAGAGCATAATATCAGCATCATCCAAGCCACAGGGGGTTGGCACTTCAAGCAGAAAAGTAGAGGCTCCAAAGACACGAAGGAAATAAGTCACTCAAATTTATGAGAAGGGTAAAAGGGTGGCTTTTTCTCCTATTATCACCAAAGGCGTTCTTTCACCTTAACCTACAGTTGAGAAAAGAGAAACCTTAGAGAAACCACCTATGCATGAGAGTGAGTCACCCTTACAGCAACATGAGGAGAAAGCACCTTTGGAGGTTGACATGGTAGAGAAGGTGGAAAAAATTCAGTTGAGGAGATAATCAGAGAAAATTATGTAGAGATAGTAGAGCTCAAGGACAAGCTATCAAGGGAAAATTTCATGAAAACCTTCATACAACAAGAAAATATGCATTTGAAGGTGAAACAACTGCTCGAAAGAAAACCAAAGGCAGATATTGAGGTAGAGAAAGGTAAGGGAAAAGTAGTGATAGATTTTGATCAATTTGAAGACAAGGTGGCTGAGATAAATCCAAGGAGGAAAGGAAGAAGAGGATTAACCAGGAAAGAATAAGAAGAAACTGAGTTATTTCCTCCATTAGGTCAATTTTTTTTTTTTATGATTTGATTGTTGATGAAATAGAGCAAGACAAAGAGTTTTAGCTTGACAGGGTGAATAAGCATTTAAAGAATCTCTTAAAGTATGCATAAATAAATGATAACCTTCGGAGCTACATGGTGAGACATTATTTTACCAAGAATCAAATCGCCAAAACCAGGGTTAAGAATTTGAAGAAAAAGTTGAAAGTAACCCTAATTAAGCTAAAGAAGAAGGAAACTTGGATTTTCTCGCTGAAGCATCCCCATCTGCCTAGATCGTCATTCAAGGATTCTATATAACAAAATTCAACAAGTTTTGATATTTTTTGGTATTGTTATGATTTTTGGAAAATTCTGGAAATTTCATTCTTGCAAAAGCATCGTGTGGCCACACGACACTTTTCCTCAGAGAGTCCAATGAATGTTTTCTTTACATGGTAAGATTCATTTTGAAGTGTACATTCGAAATATGGTCTTGGTTTTTCATGAGACCTCCTAGTTTTGAAGAACACCCCATAAAACACCCTATTTTTCATGCTTTTACCACTATTTTTCACTCAACACTACACTTCTAGAGTAAGCTTGGGTTTTGAAGGCCTTTCAAGTGGTATTTTCTTAGTTTCAATGTTGGGTTTGATAGAGGACATCTAGGGCTACCTTGACCAATCTTTAGATCAACAAAAATATGCCTTGAAGCCACCTAAAAACCCCCTCCAAGAGACACGACGCTTCTCTTAGAGCACGTGATGCTTCTTCTAGGGACACAATGCTTCTATGTTGGATGCTTTCTAGACAAGTGTCAGTGAAAAATGGTCAACGATTAAAGGTTACAGTTGTCTCATGATCTATTTTGTGGATAATAAAGTCCATTTATGCCCCTCATTGTTGAGTAATATTATAATTACTGAAGGAAACAAAGACTCCTAGTTATTAGCTAAATTTGGGGGAATTGTTTCTAACTTGCCCAAATTCTAGGTAATGACTCATGAGATGCATTTATGAGGTATTTTGGATTAGGTTTCGACCCTATGAGGTGGCATACTCTCTGTTTTCTATATATACTCCAACTTAAGACATTTTAGAGGTTGGATAGTTGATATTCCAGTGTGGAGCTTATGTACATCTTTTTACACTGAAATCAAAGACATGTTGCAGCGATAATATTGGGACTCTAGTGGTATGCTTATTAGCATTTTTTTTCTCAATAACACCATCAAATTTAATGTTTATTATTTATTTCAACCATATGTATGCTTCTATATGATGATATTATGAGTCTATAAACAAAATTATTACTTTTTATGCTCTGTTTTATTAGATTTTCATAAATTTGTTTTACTTCTTCTGATGAATGAACTCATGGAATATGCCCATTCTCACTCTCTCTTTTCAAACCATATACTACAATGACAATTTATGTGTGTTTATAATTATATACCTACCTGGCCATATCTTCATCTCTACAACTGTTCAGTTGGAATCATATTTTGAAAACCTAGACCTAGTTCCTAGGTTGAGACTTCCCGTCCAACAAATTCAAACAAAACCCTAATCAAAATCACTGAGAATATAACTAGCCTAAGATATTTTCCTTTCCAGTCACCTCATTGACCGTGAAATTGACTTTGAGAGAGCCCTCTCTGGTTTGGTAGGGCTAGCTACCAAATCTAAAGCTTGGTTTGAGGTTACCTCCTTTAGTCTCCTTTCTAAACCTTGGGAAACAAAGGGAGTGATAAAAGGTTTTGGGATTTCTTTCTAGTTTTCCCAATTTGAGTTTTGAAAGGTAAAATATTTGTGTTAAATGTGTGTGTCATTATATGTTCTCTATTATTATTAAGTTTATGCTTGTAAAAATAATTTTAATAGGGTTAAAACCAACGTATATCATCAATGTATACGTTACTAAATAGAATCATCACGTGAAATTTATCACAGATGGAATTAGAATTTTTTTTTATTATATTTATATTTATTATATTACCTTTTGCGCATGAACTTAAATAAATTAATATGTCATCGCCTCTCATAAATTTATTAAGACCTTTTAAGCTTAGTATTTACACTCAAAAAAACTTCTTTAGATCATTTTCAATTTTGATCTACTTCCTAATACCAAAGAGCCCAAAAGTATTTTCTTTAACAAATATAGCTTTGTGGTTATTCATGTAATACCGGTTATTTTTCTCATAACTATAATGTGGCAAAATTCAGCTATTGGTCTTTCTAGAAGTTTTGAAAACTAGAAAATTGAGATTTCTTTGAGTTCTATAGTGACCTTGCTTACACTTTCTTCATCCCCTACTATATTATGTGTATGAAGAAGGTGGTGTAGCCTCATCCATTCTGTATTTTATTTTCTCACTCGTTGGTAGATTCACCATCAAAATTAATGGCTATAGTTGGAGATTATTTTTATTAGACACTCTTGGGTTTTTCACCATGGATCTCCCCATTTATTGCTCCCACTTTGCAAAAACTTGGAAATTCTTCTCCCTTAGGGATTATTTTGAGACTATGTCTTTGCTTCTTTATTTGTTTGATCTCTTCATGTAATGTTTCCAAATGATTCATCTTAACTTGACTCAAAGAAAATGACATTTGTATGTATTTAGACATGCTATATACAAAATTATAAATTCAAAATGAAGTTATTTAAATTACATTCTATTTAATTATATGTTAATGATATAAAATTAGAAAAAAAATTAAACCCTTTAGTAGTATAATTTAACATTTTTAAAGTAAGAACCAATATGTGTTATGTTGGCATATTGCAATAGGCTTTTGTCTTATCAAATGTTTAGTTTTATGTTAGATTTGTGGATATCCAATTTTATATCTATCTCCATGGGTTTTTTTCCAATGATACTTTTCCATATACTTGTTTTTTTAGGACCACTTAATATTATATATTCTAGTATTTTCCATGCTTTTCTCTTCTTGATTGCATACTATAGAAGGAGATTATGTACCAACAAATCTATACTCTAACTTTAGCAATAAGGGTGTGAAATTTTGGAGCAATTTGTAAAGATATTCTATAGATTTGTAAGTATATTTTGTGATTTTAAGTTTTAAGGATGTCTCTTAAATTCTTCCCTCTCTTTTTCTAGGCAGAAGAAGACCTATACTAGTACTATATATTCTATAAACAGGTGATTTTTGGCCAAATGTGTCATTCATATAGTTTTTGCTGAAGGCATTCATCCAAAATATTTCCATTGCATGAAGTTGTTCTATGTATCCCCAAAGTTAATATTATGGGTAAGAGTGATATAGATAATGTGAAAAACCCCTAAACAAAGGGAATAATTGACTTAACACACATATCCTCTTCTCGTGAAAATTCTAGAGTTTGATTGACTAGTTAAGGACCATCCATAGACAATAGCAGGATCTAACTAAAAAAAAAAAAAAAACTAAAATGAATATATTTTACTAACAAAGGTTGTGGACAATAAGTGCCAAATATATGTTCCTCGAGCATCAACAATTGTGATTCACTCCATTTAAAGGTTTTCATAGCTTCTCCAATATTAAATTGAGTCTATCTTGGAGACATAATACATCACCAAGCAATCTTTCAAGGCTTTTTTGCACTTCACCAACCCACAACCCAACAATATATTATACGATTCTGTGGAATCCTTTCTTGAATTTCCTTATGCATCCAACTTGAATTTGACCTCCTTATTAACCAATGCATACTAGAACTTCCGATACATTAACTCTATGGTCTAATCATAAGTTATGGATAGTATGATAAGTATCCATATAAAACTTTGTATTCTTCAATACCAATAGCCTATATATATTTTGCCTCTATGTAGATATAGCAAGTAATATTGAAAATATGTAGAAAAAAATGAGCAAAAAGAGAGAGAGAGAAAAGTATCGATACAGAATCATTTGATTGAAAATATCATCAGGAAACCTAAGATGTGCTTTTCTACATTGGTTAATGGACAATCTAGTAAACTTGTTGGAATAGAGTACATTATGCATAACTTAGGGAGGTTCAAATTGAGAATGTACTAGCACTGGACTACCCAAGTGCACAATGACATTACCAACAACTAGTTGAGGTAAATTCTTCTAACATTTGTAGATATGTATAAAAAATTATATAGGGTGATGAAAGTAGATTATGTCTCCAGCAGGATGCAATGAAGAAATATTCTAGTAAAAATTAAATATTCTAATAGAATATATATACATACATGGAGGTCACTTAGAATAAAACATAGTAATCATTTTGACTATGTCTCTTTAGAGGTTTAACCAATCTTACCAATGCAACCTATTAGACAATGGAAATGCTAATAAAAAAGCAATCAAAGATAAATAATAACTTATTTAAAACAACATTTTGCTATATAAGAAACCCAAAATGAAAAAAGGCTACATCAATTATATGAGCAACATAAACACATAAAAATAATAAAAACTTAATGTCATATCATAAGATGTACTTACACTTAAATTGTTATGTTAATGGTTATTGTGAAGATAAACCAAGTTTAACTACATATATCAAAATATTTGTAATAAAAATAATGCAAAGCTAAATATACAAGAAATTGCATATAATGTAAATAGTATTATTAAGACCTAGCATATATCCATAAGTCTTGATCAACTAAAACTTGATAGAATTAAACTTTTGGAAATGTAAAATCTTCATCAAATTTAGAATGCAAAAAGAAATTTACATTTTGAGAGATTTAATTCTTCTTAATGCTTAATAAATATAAATACAAAATAAATACATACTAATAAACAACTTCAAATAAAAATCAGTAAAATCACAACCATCTTAATAACACACAAATGAAAGTTATATATATATATATATATATATATATATATATATATATATATATATATATATATATATAATACTCTCAAAATTCAACCATACAAATATAAAATTAGAAACGCCATTTTTTAGAGTTTCCTATTTTAAGCAAACCATCAGCTAACTACAACAGTTGATTCTGTCACAGCTTATCGCAGTATGCAGCTGGCATTGTATAATAAAAATTTAAAAATAAAACTTAACCTTGGAGGCATGACTTGAAATATTATAGTTCATTCTTATAAATGATACTAACGTCATTCCGATGAAGCCTTATTCAGATTCGAAAACCAAATTTCAAGGGTTTACATCCCACCTTAAAATTGAATCTATAATTATTTTCCTCAGAAACCCATCATCAGCAAATCATCAAAATAAAACAAACTCAATTGAAATGAAAATAAAAGGGTTAAACTAATTAATTGGAGTAAGCTTTTCAGTGAAATAATTAAAAAAAGAATACATATGCAACTAAACATAAACATGAATAACAAAGCAAAATAGCAAAATAAATTAACATGAAAAGCTGAGTGATATTTCATAGCAAAATTTGATTAATACCGTTCTTGGAAACGTATTAGAAATTGCATGCTTCTATTTTCAGATAGGGTGATCAACTTCAGCCGTGAGAAATCTTGTTCAATCGTTTCCTAGCCTACAAAGTAACTTGATGAAATTAACGCAACTACAATGCGGCAACCCTTCATTTAAACCAATAACAAAGCTCCTCATTTCTGAATCGAGCAATGTAACGGAGTACTGTAGATGCTTTTGAAAGTGCGGACGCACATGAGAGTTAGCTCGCTTATTCGAAGGGTAAGGGAATGAGACATTTCTGGTGGATAAATTGCCGGCATGAACATCGTTTTCATACATTGATGGATGCATAAATACGGATCGGAAGAAGGCAAGGCCGATCACTTTAATTATTTATGTTTGTAGGACATCAATCGGCAGAGGCAAAGAAAAGCTCAGGAAATCATTAGAGTTCTCTGTGGAAAGAAGCAACTCTTCCAAGTAATCATTCCCAAGGTCCTGCAACTCCACAATAGCCGACTCTAAAGCTAAGCACGTATTATTACTATTGCTATTCAATCGCACATCGTTAACCAACCCGTACGCATCACCGTGTAAATGCTTTCGATCGTCTTCAGGGCTTTCCAACGCTGAGCCCACCTCTTGTATGTCGTCACTTCTACTGCTCCCTCTCGTTCTTTTCGTCCTGATGGTCGTCATTCCATGGTTGTCTTCTGCAATATATTTTTTTAAATCTTGTACAAGAAAGTCGGCGTCCGGCACCTGAGTATGAGAGACACTGATGTGCTTCTGACGAGAGGATATAAGTTTAGAGGTGCATCCATAATTGCAGTCTGCCAAAGCCTTCGTCACGACATCAACGGGAAAGTTTAAAGAGGCCCGACGTCCGCGAATGAAAAGAGCAGCTTTATCGTAAGCCATAGCGGCCTCCTCCGCCGTTTTGTAGGTGCCGAGCCACACTCGAGCTCCCTGCCTTGCTGTATCTCTTATTTCCGCTGCAAATTTACCCCACGGACGTCTTCGGACCCCTCTGTACCGCTTCGACTTCGCTGCACCTTCACCTTCTACCCCTCTCGTTTGATTCTTGCAGATCGCAGGCGTGCCGACAGTCGATCCAGTTGCTCCAGAGATATTTGTCTCCTGCTGTTCATGATATGCAGACCATTCATGCTTAGCGGCGTCGTTCAGAAGTTGGAAGAGTATCATGTCCTCTGAGTCGTTCTCCTTCAGTGGCAGCACGGAAATTTCAGGATTCCAGCAGCTTCCTTCTTGTGCGTCATTACTACAAGCTGCAACTGGTTGTAGCTCATCATGTTTTGGATAATGAGTTCCTGTGGCAATGAAATGGGCCGATATATCTTCTAAAAGCCTCTCCGACGATACCACTACACTATGATGATGACAATAACTATTCTCTGCGCCATGAGGAAACGCTGTTTCTAAAGCCATAAATACTCCTAATTTCTGTATGCACCTGAGACTTTGACACGAAGACCTGTAAACAAATAAAAGATTTCTTGAATTTGGTTTTGTAATTAAAATTTTGGGCGATCAGAAGCTTCAACACTGGAAATCCCAGTGGACATGATTGAGAAAACTAAGAGGCATCAAAGTAGAGGGAGATTCGACCTGGTTTGATGGATTGGAGATAGCTGAAGCTATTGCAATTGAATGCCTAATTTCTGCGGTTGTGTTAGAGTTGTCAAAGAATGGCTAAATAGTGGACGTTGGCGGGAGTAGGACATCATAGCTGGAACACCCGTGGAAGCAGGGATTTGCTTTCACTTTACTCGCTCTTTCTTGTCATAATTTTTTGGTTCAGAAGTGAAAGGAAGACACTTCAAAGCAATTAAATGAAGATGATTCAGAATCAGTCCGAGTCCAATGAACCTCGTGACAGAAGAAAGGCATGTGCATTCATTTTCTACACGATGAAGTCAATTGTTTTTTTATTTATAAATTGACATAACCTTTCCCAACATGAGTTTTATTTTAAATACAATGAAGTCAATTATCTCTTTATTCCTAAATTCAAATAACTTTTTCCACACGTTGATAAAAGTAAATTATTTGAATAGAAGACTAATAGGCTTCCAAAATATTATTTTTTTCAAATCCAAATTTGATGGTAAATGCGAATGACCAGTGTTTTTTATAAATGTAAATTGCGAGTGCTTTTTCTCTCTCGAGAAAATCTTAAATTTTAAATATTGTGTATTTCCACATTTATGTTTATCTTTTAATATCTAATTAATATAATTATGAAGTTGCTTTATAAATTATAATGGTAAAATAAGAAATGATAAATGGTATTTTAAAAAGAGGGAAATGATGTTAATGGATAGTTTGCTAGTTTATAACATGCAAGTTCAATGATAAAATCTATGGTTTAAAATAGAATAATAATTTTCTAAAAGTATTATCAGAATTATTCTAATAAACGAGTGTGTTTTGAAATAAAGTTTATACCATTTTAATTCAATTATAAATATTTAATAAGTGGAAGATGGAGATTTATTCAATGTACTAATTTTTATGATATTCATATTTATGTTAATAATATATGTTTTTTTCTATAGTATGTATATTTTTGTAGGTTTAGACTTTACATGTTTAAAATTAGAAAGGCCTATAGTATATATGTTTTTATAAATTTAACATTAAAATCGTTTAATCATGATTTTAAAATTGGATAATAATAATAATAATAATAATATAATTTTTGTTTTGCTTGGTAGTGATCTTAAATTGGATTATATATATATATATATATATATATATATATATATATATTAATTAGGAAACCAATTATGAATTTTGAAGTATGTGGTATTGATAACTCATGGTATTGGCCATGATATTGTAGAAAAGATTAGTTAATGGTTACAAATTTTCAGTGAATCTTCATAGTTAAGAATCTAGATGTATTTATCTAGTAATATGTTTTTTAGAATTTTAATCTAATTATAGATAATTATTAGTTGGGCAGTAGGGATTTAATCTCCACAAAATATACTAGAAAATTTTTAATTATCATTTCATGGTCCAAAATGAAAGAGATGTATAATTAATCATGGTCAATGTGAAGTTGATACATGTCCCTTTTAAAATAAAATAAAATGCATTTTAAATAAATAAAGAATCTATATAGGAGAGAATAAAATAAATATAAAAATATATTTGGTTAGTTTTAATTAAAATCATTATAGAACATCAATAATCCCACTTTCAATTTATTGTAAGTGATTCAATTATTTATATTACAACCTTATAAAAGAGCTGTTAAAAAAATTACTTTAAGATAACTAACATATTTAAAAATATATATATTTTTGAATAAAAAACCATATATATATATATATATATATATTTCAAAACATGAAAACATAAAAATTTAATTAATTGTGAATGCATAATTCATTAAGTCTTAGTATAAAATTTATATATAATATTTAAAAATATTAGTTTTGAAAAAATTTAATTTTTTTACCAATGTTAAATAAAATATTTTAATGTAAGATATTTGTGTATATCTATTTATCATATAAAACAATTATATATATATATAGATACATACATTTCAAGTAACTTGTTATTTTACATGGTAAATATAACAAAGGCTGTAAGTGGGGAAAGGACTTTTAAGACATTGTATTTATTAATATATTTATAAATGCAAGTTAAATAATAAAAAGTTACATGTACGGTAACATATCAAAGTTTCAAAACCATTAAATCTGTTGAATTGCAATTTTTTTTATTATATATTTTACAGTAAAAAAAATTACATATTGAAAACTGTAATCCCTCTTAATCTCTTTATAAATCCACCACTAAAATGAATCTATACTCTTATCTAAAAATATTAACGACTTTCACAATGAAAGGATTGAGCCGTTGTTAATGGAACGTGCTATACATATGTGAGATCGGAATAAGATTTGACGTTGGAATCTTACACCCTGTCGTATTATCACTACACAAACGTCGACAGTGGAAAGTGTAGACGCCGTAGACTTGCTTTTATTTATAAGGAAGTACTGCGCAAAAACATTGAACCTAAGAACGCGCAGCTAAGTTCGAATTTGGAATAGCGTTGATAAGTATAGTATAACCTTGCGGATTATATTTTAGGGTCAGACATTAAATTTGGAATAGCGTTGATAAGTATAGTATAACCTTGCTGATTATATTTTAGGGTAAGACATTAAATTTGGAATACCGTTGATAAGTATAGTATAACCTTGCGGATTATATTTTAGGGTAAGACATTAAGCTGTGAATACGACGTGGTTAAGGGACTGTTTAAGCATTTGCAGCGATCCAAAAGTAGTTTTTGCTACTTCTAAAATATGGAGTCGTGACTAACGAAGTTAGTGTGAGTATGCCTCCACAAGAAATGTGTTGTGACGGAGACCTTGCAGTCCATATTCCAATGGCCTGTCTCTCTATAAAAGAAACTTGAAAGGTAATTGTTATTGGCTGGGTATGTATCTGAAAACCTAACTTTGTAATTATTAATTAATTTTGGAAATTCAGTTGATAATTCCTTCTAGTTATAATTTGGTGATACTCATTTAGACGTTGCAATATTCATGCTAAGGCGTGGAGGTGTCTAACATCGTAATGCGAGGAATCACGCCTGCTGGGTGCTGAGAATATAAAGAAATGTTTCGATAATATAGTAAAATTAGGGGATGGCCACGTTATAGCCATGGTGAGAAGTTCTTAGTGATATAAATTATTAAATAGTGGCAAATTTGATTTTCATTAATCCAGAAAAAGTATAATTAGAAATTGCATAAGATGTTATAAAGGAAAAGTCGTAATGGGGAATAATCATGACCTAAAAATCCATTATGCACGTGGTTATTGATTTGTCCAATTGGATCCGAGCTCGGATCAGTGCATATTTTGGGAGATATGCAGGTGATATAAATCTCTTTCCCATTTTCAAACCACTACACCACTCGATATGCATCCAGTTCGTTGATTGATAAGCGACAGCACTCGTATACTTGAGACAAAATCTTCCAAACATAAAATGTACAAGGACATTGATTCCCAAAACATCTCAGGAAATGCCTTTTATAAGATTTTATTTAAGACTATGTCCGATAAGTTTTGACAAAGTCATCTTTAACTAGAAATAATATAAAATAAAAATTGCATAGTTCTCAAGATTAACCATGGCTTTATTATCCTACAACTAATTAATAAGACTAGTAGGACATTAATTCTTCATTGTTTTAGAAGAAATGACCTCACTTTCTCAAAAAAGGGCAGGAAGTTATGTTCAAAAGAAACCTGGGACAATTATTTGTCATGAGAAGGAAGCTTGCTTTGGTACCCAACAAGATACGCTATAGTCCGATGCTAATAAGTGGAGAGGGTCTAATAGTGTGTATTCCTCCAACAATTACAAAAGATGTAGAATTTTATCAGGTGGGCGGGAAATGTGAACTTCCTTTTCCAAAATAGGGGCTTCATAGAGCTTTAGATGATTAACATTAACCACATTGTGGAAGAAAATATGACAAGGTAAATATAAATGACATGAATTCACACCAACCTACTGCAGAACAATATAGGGACCATAGTCCATGGGCTTGATTTTATGATGTCACTTCCCCTTAAAACACAATTTATTTAGGTAAAATTAGACTCTGTCACCTTGGTAAGCTTGTACATAGACTTTATGTCTATTCTGGAATTATTTATAGCAAGGCGCAGGAGGGTGAAGAGCATCAGATACTTGGGAATGGATGTGATCCAATTTCTAAACATAGGAGGATGTCATGTGCTAATTCTTGCTATGGTGATGGGAGACAGATGGAGGAAGAGAGTTGGGAAGCTTGTATGCGGCCAACCATTGATAACCATAACAACTTGAGTATAATTGTGTTGTGTTGTGTTACATTCAAATCAGAGTTGCAGTGTTTATTTTTGTTGTAGTGAATGCAAATGGTTTGTAACAGGCTACAATTTATTACTTAGGTATGAACATTTCATTTCTATCCTCGGGTGATTTATAACAAGGCTAGGGTGTGTGAACATCATCAAATACTTGGGAATGGATGAAAGCCAAATTCTAAACAAAGAATTATGCCTTTTGTTACTTCTTGTGCTGGTGATGGGAGACAACCGGAGAAAGAGAAATGGGCATCTTGTAAGGGCCAACCACTAGTAACCATAGCAACCTGATTATAATTGTGCTTTAGGACATGAAAATAAGAATCCCACTATTTATTTTTCATGTATAAACAAATACGGCTTGTATCGAACTAAAATTTATTACATTAGTGTACCCATTTATTCATTTGAAAATGAAAGGAAGTAGAGAAATGAAGCTAACAACCCAATAATTATTGAAGTGTCTTCTAAAATGTGTTGAGTAAAGTGCTTTGTCTAGCTATGTTAGTTGTTACAAATTAGATAATAAGTAAAAAACGGTTACTATAGTAACCTCAGTTCTTGAAGAAAACGGACATCACATCTTAGGTGTTGGATAACGTTATCTAATAAGAAATATTCTTCCTTTGCTCAAATTTTTTCTCACATTGGAGGATATGAAGTAGATTTTCATGAGAAAAGTTGGCAAGTCCCGAGGATTGGAAATATGTTTCTAATAGAAAATAGAGCTATCCTCATATCTATATAGAATATAATGTAGTGGAAATTGATGTAGAGGTTACAATGGGTCCAATTAGAGAGAGTTTCCCCATGTAAATTACAACCTTCATTAACTCTTGTGGTTGTGAATCCTCTGCCAGTAGTGGAGCAAGAGGCCTTGGTGAAATATATTACCTTCATCTTCTGATTTATCACTACATGTTAGGATTATTGTTAGCCACAATAACCTTAAAATGACATGAACTTTGTGGGGTCACTATTACTGTAAATTCTGGAGCTTTGTAATTGCAGTTAGCTTTATGCATTTGTTTTATAAGAAGAAGTTTAATGGGTGCTACTTTCTTGGTATTAATTCCATCTTAATTTTCTTGTAATGTGCATTTTAAAGTCTTATTCATTGTTTTTTTCTCTCCTATTTTTTTTTTTATGCTTTTTAGATCTTGATTCATGTTATATTTAGATGCAACATGGTATAAAAAAATGGCTTGTATTGTTGGAATTGTACTGATTTTTTTTCATAATTTCTTATGATCAATATATGGAGTCAGTGAAAATAAATTTCTCAGTTGGAATGAGATTTGAGATGGAGTTAATTAGTATTTGTATTATGATGTAAGAGACATATATAAATGTTTTATATTGGAAATTGATCAATGTATGTTGGTAAATAGTCCTTATGTTTAATAGTTGACAATGGAACCTTATGAGAAAATAAAAAAAAAGGGAACATGTTCTCATATGAGTGGAGAAGAGAGCAGAAGTGATAGAAATTATTTATTTAGTACAAGTGATGTTGAGGCTCTACATGATTCAGTTTGTATGGATTCTACAATTCAAAGATCCAAACCCATTTCTTAAATATGATTTGATTTGATTCATAGAATCTTGTCATTTTGGATATGTAGATGAGAAAGAACCATTGTAATTTCCGAAAGCAATAATTTTACTAAAGAAAAACCTAAATAATATTGCCCTTTTTTGAATTGAAAATTTCTTTCTATTATAAAAAACCATTGTGTTACAAGTGCTTTTTTACGTTGAAAGGAAGACTCGCTGCAAAGCAAGGTTCAATTTTTTGGTCACACGACCTGTTGTGGTGAAGTTATAGTAGAGCTCATCACAAAATATCCAATATCACATTAGTTGCAAGAAATAATCATGTGAGACTCAACCTTTTCATATAATTTTTCAGATTTCATTGTCGATATTGTTTTACATGCCTGATTGTCCCAATTCTCTCTTTCCTCCATTGTTTCTTGAAGAGATTGGATTGACCAACTTCCCATCAAGTGTTGAATCACATGGTAGCTATAGTTGGAGGAATCATTGGGCAAGAGGTTGTGAAAGCCTATTATGGAAAGTTTCATCCACTTTGGCAGGTTTATTTCTTTGGCGCCCTAATTACCCATTTTTAAGTATTTCTCTTAAATATAAATTGAATTGTACCCTTTTATATAGGTAAGGAGAGGCATGGCACTATATCATTGAATTATATTTTGTCTAATATCGATCTCTATATTCCTACTTGTGCAGTTCTTCTATTTAGATTCATTAGAATCTATTCTTGTAGAATCCCTTATTGAATAGCATTTGATACCTTTGAATAGCCGTTATGATGCCCAAATTCTTGTATTTGGAAAAGATGTGCAGAAAAAGTTGGAAGATGAAACCTTTTATGTTGTGGTGGATGGTGCTCTTAGATGTGAGCTTCTAATGAAATTAGTCTCATAGGAGCCAGGGAAAGAAAACTATAATAGATGATGACATTATTGATAAGATCAATATTAGTAACAATTCCTCTTTTAGGATTGGAATATTAGATGGGAAATAAATATATTGGAAGAATTAAAAACCATTTCAATCAACCCACATTTGCAGGTTCAAGCAATGGAGAATCGTGTGAGGCTAGATACCAAAAATGTATTTGGTGATTCCTTTTAGAATTGTGAGTTTGATGCTGTTTGGAATTCTCTCGACAATGTCATTGTTAGGTTGTATGTATATTCCATGTTTGTTCAATTCTAGAAGGCATTGCTAAAGTCTGGAACACTAGGAACCAAGTGAAACACAAAAATGGTTATCCCTCATTTCAATGACAACAATGGAGCAACACGAGAACCCCCTAAAAAGAAGGCACCCATGTGCACACTTCATTCATTTCCACATAGTATTCACCACTCTCTGACATGGGAAAGGTATGAATTGGAAATTTTCTTAGAAAACACTCCAGCCGAGGCGAACCATTTTCTTTCAAAATCATAAGAATACATAGAAACAATAAATTTTGGAGGGGATGCTCAGGCCCGAGAATTTCTAGAGTTTGTTGTCGATTTTTTGGTTTCACACAGATTTCTAACATTGGAATATTACATATCTTGGGTTAGAATCAAGTAAAAAATTAAATCCCCCTCCTCTTTCCCTTAACTTCCCTTTATATGATTATATACTTTTCATTTCCATCTTGCATTCCAACAAATATTAACACAATTTAATATTTACAAAAAGATGAAATTTCAATAAAATAGATTTGCAAATATTTGAGGATTCAGGTTTGAGGATTTATTTTAAATTGTGTGAAGTAATTACAAGGATTCCTAGATTTTCAAATCTTTGAGGATTCAGGTTTAAGGATTTATTTTGAAATCGTGTGAAGCAATTATTTTCAACTTCTGTGAGGATGCAACTATAAGAGAAGGTGAGCCATTCTGGTATACTCCCAAGTGTTTCCCAAATAACCTCCAATTTTATTCCCATGATCCCACTCACATGTCCCTGATTCTTACAACCTCCATTTTAAAATTTAATACATATGGAATTCCCATTCCCAACTAGACTTCAATCCAAATTCAAGCATATTGGCACAAGGAGTTGAAAAAGTGCATATTCCAGTTTTTGAGCCAAAAGGGGTGAAGATTGTCACAAATGAGAAATATACAGATGTGAATACTTCTTATACATTATATGATGATGAAGATGACGATGATGATGATGCTAAACTGATTGGAAAATTGATCACCACACTGCAACGTGGTGTTCAAAATATTCATTTAGGCTTTCACATGAATCCTATTGATTCTGAGAAGGTATTAGAGATAGCTACATATACTCATTGTTATAACATAGAGATAGCTACATATAGTCAACATTATTTAGACGTTGATTTATATTGTGAAGATTAAGATTATGTACCCACAATACCCATTTTTCCTAACTGCTCCATTAAACCACAATATTGTAAGCTTATTTGTTCTCTATTATTGCATGATCAATATTTCTATTATTTTAAGTCACTACTGATCATTTTAAATTAGTGATATCCTCGTTGTGTAATGCATTTTTCTTAGTGATATCTTAGTTGTGTAATGCATTTTGGTTACTTGTCAGTTCTTGTCAAAGGAAAGGATTATAGTATTTGATTCACCATTGATTATGTATCATAAGAAATTGATTTATCATTAACCTTGATTATAAATATTTATTTACTCTCTAAATTAAAATATTGGGCATATGATTTTTTTTGAATTTTTTGTGATATATTATTATTATTATTATATTGGTTGTTGGAATTAATGGAGAAAGTCATAATTAGATTATTGTTATGATAGGATTGAGATGATAATATTAGATCTCAAGTCGTATTATCTCGAGAGTTGTTGAAACCATCCTGTTAGTTAGAAAGCCTATATGTACTAGGTTGTTCTCTTGATTGAATGTATTAGATTGTGTGAGTGTTTGTACACTCTCCAGGTTCTCACCTGGAGAGCCATTTAATTATATCTATTTTTTATCATGGTATCAGAGCTTTAGGTCGAAGCTAATAGGAACTATGCTATGTAGAATTTGAAGTTGAACTGGTGGCGTGATAGAAGCTGTGAGCAGTTTTGTCGATGGTAGTCGATTTACAAGCCTGAACGTGGCCATGCACAACCAGGATTGAGAGTTGATGACCCAGACTGTGCTTTACTGCCAGAGGAACTAGATAAGAATATATTGGTGCTCATGCCATTCGACTCTGTTTATGCATGTCGTAAAGTGTGCAGGCAATGGGATGCCATCTTTTCATTCATAGTAGCAGCATATCTATGGTAATTTTCTGTAGCATTTTTTTAATGTTTGATGCTAAACATGATTGAAGGTATAGAGTCTTCATCAATTGCAGCTCTTACTATCTTGTTTGTAGGTTGAATGAATCTCATAGTGTCCCAATAATTTCTTGCAGCGACTGTGACTGGTGACAAAATAGAGATCCATTTTGTTGTTGAGGGGGATGAGATCGAGAATTTTCATGAGCAGCGTCACCCATAAGAAGTAGAGAAGCTCGTATCCAAGATAGCCCGTCACCCACAAACGTGTTTACAGATAACTCAGCAATTGAAAACATAATCTATACGACACCTCTCCTATTGGCCCGTCATAAGCAGCCCTTCCCCACCTGAAATCCACATCCAAAACTCGCCGTAAGATATCTCATGCTGCCATTAATAGTCAATACCATCAACCGACATTTCAAAATCCCTGCGAAAAACATGCCAAGGAGAGTATGACCTAGCCCTCTTAATCTTTCCTTACTTTCCAAGGCAATGTCGCCAGCTTCATTGTGGTGTAAGGAGCCACTCTGTTGATACTATCCTTATGCTTTTGGAAGAAGTGTTGCACAAATAATTTGGGGACAATATTCAGAGGGGAAGTATTTCAAGCCTTTTCTTTAAAGAAGTTTTTATTGGTTTTTTAGCTTTTCAGTGCTTAAAATCCTGGTGTGATGATAGATTTTCGGCTTCCGTTGAAGCGTTCAAAGATTTTTCTTTTCCTCTGAATTTCAGCAGAAGTGTGGATTCGTGGAATATTAGCGGTGGTCGGACGGTTAAGATTCGTGGTCGTTGGAAGGAGACCTGGTTTAATGAAATGCGGTGGAGTTGAAGGTTAGTGCTATTTTTATATGGCAAGCAAAGGATTCTGCATGAGATTCGTGGAGGCTATTGAAAGGTGTAAAGTGATCCACTACTTCTGAAACACCTTTTCTAGATTTGTGACCCGAGCTGTGCATGGAGCGGTGCAGATCTCTTATATTTTCTTCTAATTTATTATATGCCACAATGAAAATGTCAAATTTTTTTGCTGATTTGAATCCACTTCAGAAATATGTGTCATTAGAAATTGCTAATGACATGCATCAGAAATGAATATCGTTATCATTTCTAACTTGTTGAGAGGTCGTTTTTTTCTTATCGCAAGAGCCAAGAGCACTGAGACTTGCATGGCATAGAAGACATAGTGTACAAGGTTCTACTGTTGAAGAGATTCCAAAAGGAGGTTTCCCACCTGCGTGGTAGCGGGGTTATTGGAGCTCGTTAGAGGACCAAGTGGAGTCGAAATCTGGAAGCAAGATAGAACCAGATAAGCTGGATTTTTAATAACATGTCTATATTTTTAGATATTTTCGATTCTGATGAAAATTATGATGATATTTTCATGTGGGAATTTGTAGGCATTAGCCTCGGTAGCATGGGTAGCATTTTTCAGAAAAAAAAAATGTGGTTCTATTGATGACCACGAGAAACAAGAGACACAATCTGTTGTGCAAGACCCTGATAGTAAAGAGTCACGAGTTGATCTTCAGGAAGGATGTAAAGAGGAAAAAAGTGTTGAAGATCAATTCAACAAGCCACATGAAGCTGATTGCGAAGACGTGGCAGAGGAAGACAGAGCTGGAGAGAATTTAAAATCTGATAATCTCATCAATATTTATGTGTGTGCAGATGAAAACATTGCTAAAATTTACATGTGTGGCACTAGAAATGGTGAGAGAAAACAGTTTCCTACTAAGCTTGTCATAACTTTCAAAAGGGTGAGGATAAGCGTTCAAGCTTTCCATCACTAGGGAAGAAATGAGGTGAAGATACATCATTATCTCATGAGAAAGAAAGTGAATATGAAGCCTCATCCATAAATGAACAAATATGGTCTCACAAGCATAAAGACCAAAATGAAAACCTCTGTTACCGAGTTTTTCATGTTTTTTATTTTAAGCCTAGCTGAGATTAGACCAGCAGGTATATGTTATTGTTTAGTACCCTCTCTCCATTAAGGGGGAGTGTTAGAATTAATGGAGAAAGTCATAATTAGATTATTGTTATGATAGGATTGAGATGATGATATTAGATCTCAAGTCCTATTATCTCGGGAGTGGTTGAAACCATCCTGTTAGTTAGAAAGCCTATATGTACTAGGTTTTTCTCTTGATTGAATGTATTAGATTGTGTGAGTTTGTGTACACTCTCTAGGTTCTCAACTAGAGAGACATTTAATTATATCTATTTTTTATCATGGTATCAAAGCTTCAGGTCAATGCTAAAAGGACTTGTGCTGTGTAGAATTTGAAGTGGAACTGGTGGCGTGAGAGAAGCTACGAGCAGTGCTATCGGTGGTAGTCAATTTTGAAGCCTGAACACGGCCATCCAAAACCTGGATTGAGAGTTGATGACCCAGACTATGCTTTCCTGCCAGAGGATCTAGACGAGAAGATATTGACGCTCATGTCATTCGACTCTGTTTGTGCATGTCGCAGAGTGTGCAGGCAATGGGATTCCGTCTTTTCATTCATAGTAGCAGCATATATATGGTAAATTTGTAGCATTTTTTTAATGTTTAATGCTAAAAAATATTGCAAGTATAGAGTATTCATCAATTGCAACTCTTAATATCTTGGTTGCGGGTTGAATGAATATTGCAGTGTCCCAATAATTTCTTGCAACGACTGTGACTGGTGACAAAACAGAGATACATTTTGTTCTTGAGGGGGATGAGACCAAGAATTTTCATGAGTAGCGTCACCCATAAGAAGTACAGAATATCACATCCAAGATAGCCTGTCACCCACAAGCATGTTTATAGATAACTCAGCAATTGAAAGCATAATCTGGATGGCACCTCTCCTATTGGCCCGTTGTAAGCAGCCCTTCCGCACCCGAAATCCACACCCACTGCCTGTTGTAAGATATCTGGTGCTGCCATTAATATTCAATACCATCAACCGAAATTTCAAAATCCCTGCGATGGACATGCCAAGGAGAGTATGATCTGGTTCTCTTAATATTTCCCTGCTTTCTAAGGTAATGTCGGCGGCTTCATTGTGGTGTAAGGATCCACTCCGTTGATTCTCTCCTTATGCTTTTAAAGGAAGCGTTGCACAAATAATTTGGGAACAATTTCCAGAGGGGAAGTCTTTCAGGCCTTTTCTTTAAAGAATTTTTTATTTGTTTTTTAGCTTTTTGGTGCACAAAACCCTGGCGTGACGATAGATTTTCAGCTTCCGTTGAAGCGTTCAAAGATTTTTATTTTCCTCCGAATTTGAGCGAAAGCGTGGATTCGTGGAATCTTAGCGATGGTCGGAAGTTTAAGATTCGTGGCTATTAGAAGGAGACCTGGTTTAATGAAATGCGGTGGAGTTGAAGGTTAGTGCTATTTTTAAATGGCGAGTAGAGGATTCTGCATGAGATTCGTGGAGGTTATTGAAAGGTGTAAAAAGATACACTACTTCTGAAACACCTTTGCTAGATTTGTGACCCGAGCTATGCATGGAGCAGTGCAGATATCTTATATTTTCTTCTAATTTATTATATGCCACGATGAAAATGTGAAATTTTTTTGCTGATTTGAATCCATCTTTAGAAATATGTGTCATTAGAGATTGCTAATGACATGCATCAGAATTGGATGTCGATATCGTTTCCAACTTGTTGAGAGGTCGTTTGTTGCTTGTCGCAAGAGTCGAGAGAACTAAGACCTGCATGGCATAGAAGCCACAATGTACATGGTTCTACTATTGAAGAGCTGCCAAAGGGAGGTTTCCCACCTGCATGGTAACGGGGTTGTTGGAGCTTGTTAGAGGACCAAGTGGAGTCGAAATCTGGAAGCATGATAAAACTAGATAAGCTGGAATTTTAACATGTCTATATTTTTAGATATTTTTTATTCTGATGACGATGATGATGACATTTTCATGTGGGAATTTGTAGGAATTAGCCTGGGTAGCATGGGTAGCATTTTTCAGAAGAAAAAAAATGTGGTTCTGTTGATGACCACGAGAAACAAGAGGGACAATCTGTTGTGCAAGACCCTGATAGTAAAGAGTCACGAGTTGATCTTCAGGAAGGATGTAAAGAGGAAAGAAGTGTTGAAGATCAATTCGATCAGCCACATGAAGCTGATTGCGAAGATGCGGCAGAAGAAGACAGAGCTGGAGAGAATTTAAATTGTGATAATCTCATCAATATTTATGTGTGTGCAGATGACAACATTGCTAAAATTTACATGCGTGACACCAGAAATGGTGAGAGAAAATAGTTTCCTATTTAGCCTGTCATAAATTTCAAAAGGGCGAGGATAAGCGTTCAAGCTTTCCATAACTGGGGAAGAAATGAGGCGAAGATACATTACTATCTCATGACAAAGAAAGTGAAAATGAAGCCTCATCCATGAATGAACAAATATAGTCTCACAAGCATAAAGACCAAAATGAAAACCTCTATTACCGAGTTTTTCATGTTTTTTATTGTAAGCCTAGCTGAGACTAGACCAGCAAGTATATGTTATTGTTTAGTACCCTTTCTCCATTAAGGGGGAGTGTTGGAATTAATGGAGAAAGTCATAATTAGATTATTGTTATGATAGGATTGAGATGCTAATAATAGATCTCAAATCCTATTATCTTGCGAGTGGTTGAAACCATCCCGTTAGTTAGAAAGCCTATATGTACTGGAATGTTCTCTTGATTGAATGTATTGGATTGTGTGAGTGTTTTTACACTCTCCAGGTTCTCACCTGGAGAGCCATTTAATTATATCTATTTTTTATCATGGTATCAAAGCTTCAGGTCGAAGCTGAAAGGACCTGTGTTGTGTAGAATTTGAAGTGGAACTGGTGGCGTGATAGAATCTGTGAGTAGTGCTGTCTGTGGTAGTTGATTTCCAAGCCTTAACGCAACCATCCACAACTAGGATTGAGAGTTGATGACCTAGATTGCGCTTTCCTGCCAGAGGAACTAGACGAGAAGATATTGGCGCTCATGCCTATCGACTATGTCTATGCATGTCACAAAGTGTGCAGGCAATGGCATGCCATCTTTTCATTCATAGAAGCAGCGTATCTATGGTAATTTTTTGTAGTGTTTTTTTAATGTTTGATGCTAAAAAATATTGTAGGTATAGAGTCTTCATCAATTGTAGCTCTTGCTATCTTGGTTGTGGGTTTAATGAATCTCGCATTGTCCCAATAATTTCTTGCAGCAACTATGACTGGTGAAAAACCAAAGATCCCTTTTGTTGTTGAGGGGGATGAGACCGAGAATTTTCACGAGTAGCGTCACCCATAAGAAGTAGAGAAGCCCGCATCCAAGATAGCCCGTCACCCACAAACGTGTTTACAGATAACTCAGCAATTGAAAGCATAATATGGATGGCACCTTTCTTATTGGCCCACCGTAAGCAGCCCTTCCCCACCCGAAATCCACATCCACAGCCCGTCGTAAGATATCTTGTGCTGCCATTAATAGTCAATACCATCAACCAACATTTCAAAATCCCTGCAATGGACATGCCAAGGAGAGTATGATCTGGTCCTCTTAATATTTCCTTGCTTTCCAAGGCAATGTCGCCGGCTTCATTGTTTTGGACAGGATTTCCATCATCAACTTGTTCATGGAATAATACATCTCTAGTCACAAACACCTTGTGAGTAGAAGGGTCAAACAATTTATAAGCCTTATACTCACTGCAGTATCCAATGAAAGTACATTTAATGGCCTTTGAATCTAACCTCTTCCTGTTCTCTTTGGGAACATGTGCAAAAGCTTTACAGCCAAATACTCTAAGATGAATTACTGCAGGCTTGAAGCCAAACAATGCTTCAAAAGGAGTTTTATACTCAATACTTTTAGTAGGACTCCTATTCTTTAAATACACTATATTATTAATAGCTTCTACCCAAAAACCATTGGTTAGATTCTTACCTTTCAGCATACTGCGAGCACACTCCACCGGTGTTCTATTTTTCCTCTGATATTGGTGAAAATAATATAGGTTTTGTTGTAGAACAGATTTGAAAATAAAAAAAATAATTAGAGAAATCAAAATTTAAAGTTATTAAACTTATTGTGCACTCAATATCCATATATTTTAGTGACTAAGACATTCTACATTCATTAGTTATGGCTTTCTCTTTTAAATGGAGTGTTACTTTGTTTTAGACCTAAAATTTGAGTTAAAATTAATGAAAAAAAAGGTAGTTTCACAAAATTGCATAAAATTTTTACTTATTTATTAGGCTTCCAAAGAGATCAAAGTTATCTTGTGCAATTATTTTAGTCAAAAATTTCACTCGAAAAAGAGTTTTCACCTCAAGTTATTTGATCTTTCTAGATGGTTAATATAGGTCTATACTAGTTTATCACATACCTAAAATTCCATAATTCATATGACATTTTTTTAGTTAATCAACTGAATTGAATTAAGATAACATAAAAGTCAAAATTAAATTTGAAATACACCTTAATTTTTTATTTGTAATCACTACTAAAAATATTATTAAATGTAAATTAGATCTTTGCTATCCATTTAATGTTACTAACCATTAAATTTAATTTTTTCTAAATTTTAGCAAAAACATATAATACTCACATACAATACATCCACAAAATCAGAACTGTCATTACTTTCCAAGATAGAATGAGACACACTTTTAAAAAACACGAGATAAGATACAAAGAACCATCTCTTGTTCTTTTCCACGCGTTTGTTTTTTGGTTTCCACGTTTGATTGTTTTTTAAACCCAGTTCACCCGATGAATTTTATGAGAGAATACCCCTTTGAACCTTTGTAACCGTAACTATAACACAAAGATCCATCTCTTGTTATTTTCCACGCGTTTGTATTTTTGTTTCCACGTTTGTTTTTTCTAAACCCAGTTCAAGCGATGAATTTTATGCAAGAATACCCCTTTGAATCTTTCTAACCCTAACTATAATACAATATCAAAGACAAAAACATCTTGCAAATGAAGGCAAGTTGCTGAGAATTTGATCCGAAAAATTAATATATATTATTAGCGAACGCATATAGTTGTTCAAATTACAAGTTACATCACACAGTTATCCAACTTGTACTTTGATCAAAAATTATATATTAGCAGCCCATTATGTGATGTTGTACGCCCTCTCTATCGCTGCCGACAAAAAAAACAAGACACTAACCCAGAACCACCACTCGGTCTCTCACCATGTAACTATTTCGATACAACTGGCATCACTTGTAAAAACCATATTTATTATTCAAAATGTGAACCATTGAGTATCTCACTCTGTGAAACTATTGAGATACAATTGGAATCACTTGATTTTACACATGTATAAAAACATAATACATTGTAGCAATTAAATTTCGACCTCCAATGTAATATTAATACAATTAGTGTTCAGAACTGAATCCATCTATACCGTCCAGGAAAACTCCCTTTTTTTAAAACAAATTGAGAACTTGGAAAAGGATCGAGTGGAGAGGGTTAGTTGAAGAATGTTTTGAATAAGAAAAGTTGTAAGAGAAAGAAATGGTACATGCAATAGGTTGAAGGGATATAAATATTTATCAACAAATTAAATGGTTGCACAAACCAAGGTCGGGTTCACAATTAAGGTAGTGGAATCTAACCTAGTTGTTTTCAAATAGGAGCTTCTTAAATATTAAGTAAATTAAAGTTATAATTGAATTAATTTTATCATTGATAATAAAATATGCATCATAAAATAAATGCTTTGATTTACTATCCATGTAATTTATATGGCTGTGCTAATATTTATTAGTTTTTCTATATATTAACTAGTGCATTCAAATGCCAATAAACATCAATTTATAGTAAATGTTAAAGCACTTAATTGGTAATAAATGTCACATCATTCAAATAATAATAATAATAATAATAATTAATTACAGTGTTATTTTAAATTATTATTATTAATAACTATAAAGAGAATTAATATATAACTTTTATATATATAACAATTTTAGTGTACCTAATTGTTAAAAGCATGTATTTTCTTCTAGGATGTAGTAGGCTCAAAGCCTTTGGTAATAAATGTCACATTATTCAAATTAAAATAATAATAATAAGTCATTACACATTTATTTTAAATTATTATTATTAATAACTATAAATAAAATTAATATATAGCCTAAACAAACACACACACACACACACACATATATATAAAACAACGCCTAATCGTTAAGAGCATGTGTTTCTTCCTAATAGGTCATGAGTTCAAAAGCTAGGCGGAGGTGGGTACGATGACCCACAAACAAGGGGGTCTTATACACCAATTTTCTGTCTTGCTTGGCCATGGCTTAATATTCCTGAAATGGATATTTCTTTCCAATTTATCATGAAGATTCTAAATTTTAATGAAATATCAAATCAACTGCTATTTTTTTATACTATTAAGAAATATGATTAAATTATAATAATTATCAAAATCAAGGTTTCTCTAAAGTTTATTATACTATTACGAAATAAGGTTAGATTATAATAATTATGAAAAAAATGACTTCTCTAGATTAAGGAGGTGCTTGTTAAAGGGATTGATCACATTATTGTTGTGATGGTTCTTATATATGTTGAGAAATCTTTTGATAAAAATAAATAAAATATTTTAGAAATAAATAAATGAGCATTATTTAATTACTATTAATTTTAAATTTAAATAAAAATTAGATATAGTGAGTTTATTGTTAATTTTGCCTATAACAATAAATACATATCTTCATTTTAAGTTTTTTTAATAATTTAAAATATTTTAAATTTAAAAATTTCTTATAATTAAGAGTAAGTAAAACTCTTATTCCTATAAATTTCCTATAAGATCTAGCGGAAAATATAATAAATTTTAAGAAATAGGATTTTTTATATCCACTAAGTATTTTAAAAAGATACACTTTAGTGCAAGGTGGATATGTGTGTTCATTCCCAATCTCACAACATTAATGCCAATAATAAGATAGCATAGTATCCATGATGAAGAACCATTTCTAAAGAATGAGTACGATGAAACTTTGAATTAAAACGTCAATTTATACAACACATTCACATTGGAGAGATTCAATATAGAAAAAGAGTAATAACTATCATAATCACATTTACCAATGTGGTTGATATACACGGATAAACGTATATGAAATAGATTTACAACCACATTCACCAATATGATTGATATACGCCGATAAGCCTATATGCACCACTCACCACATGTATTTTACCAAAATAATCATTATATATTTATCAATATAATTACCAATATATTTTATATATCTTATTAAAATATATTAATAATATTATTATTTGATACTAAAATATTATTAATTTTTTCAGTACATTAATAGCTATAATTCAAGCTATATTAAAATTTAAATATAAATTAATAATAGTATTTTTTTACTATTTGTAATAAGTATATACATCTTAACAATATCTCAATGGATTATTAATACTATAAGCCAAAAGGACTAATAAAACCAAGGAATTGACGAACCCAAGAGGAAAATATCAAAAACCTAAGACATCAAGAAGCCCAAGGGATCCATATTAAAAAGATAAGAGATTAATAAAGGCTAAAAATTTATATTTTAAATACAAATGAATGATAAACTCACACGATCAATAAGGATAAGAGATCAATATTAAAAACATAAGATATTAATAAACCTTAAGAATAAATATTTCAAAATAAAAAAACATGAGAAATTAATAAACCCTAATAATAATTGATATTTTAAATTCAAGATATAAATAAACCCAAGAGATTATTAATATTATAAACCATTTAAAGAAGAAATAAACCCAATGGTTTAATATTATAAACCAAATGAATTAGTGAACCCAAGGGATAAATATTAATATTATAAACCAATAAATTAATAAACCCTAAGAATTAATATTTAAACTCAAGAGATTAATGAACCCAAGGATTTATTAATATTATAAAACAAAAGAAATATTAAAACCAAGGGTTTAATATTACAAACCAAAGGAATTGGTGAACCCAAGGGATAAATATTAAAGAGCTAATGGATAAATAAGGCCAAGGGATCAATATTAAGAACAAAAATGATTAATAAACCCTAAGAATTAATATTTTAAACACAGAAGCCTAAAATTAATAAACGTTAAGAATTAATATTTTCAACTCAAGAGATTTTAAAATCGAATGGATTATTAATATTATAAACCAAAATAACTAATAAACCCAAGGGTTTCATATTTCAAACCCAAGGAATTGGTGAACCCAAGGGATAAATATTAAAAACCCAAGAGACCAATAAGTGGAAGGGATAAATATTAAAAATGAAAGAGATTAACAAAATCTACAAATTAATATCTTAAACAGAAAGGATTGATAAAATCACATGATTATTAATATTATAAACTCAAGGGAATAATATTAAAGCTAATAGAGTAATATTATAAACCTCAAGTATATAAAAAACTTTAGATAAATACTATAAACCTTAAAATAAACATTGTTGAGCATGCTTGATTCAAACATTCAGACAATTGTTGTCACAATCTGACATTGGACGAAGAATGATGATTGTTGGCCATGGTTGATTTTCATCTTGAGACAATCTTTGTCACAATGTGACATTCAATCATGGAAGACCTTTATCAAATACGAATAACAATGATTAACAGTGGTCTCACATGCTTGGTTTTCATATTCACACAATGCTTTTCATAATATGGCATTGGACCATGCATTAATATTAAAGTGTATGACTAATATTTAACACATAATATTACCAACCCAAATATTTAGAAAAATCAAAGATTATTAAAACCTAAAAGTTAATATTTTAAACTCAAAATCATAAAAAACTAATAAACCATAATAATTAATAATTTAAACTCAAGAGGTTAATAAACCAAAGGGATTATAAATATTATAAACCAAAAAAACTAATAAACCCAAAGTTTTAATATTATAAACTAAAGGAATTGGAGAATCCAAGGGATAAATATTAAAAGCTTAAGGGATCAATAAGGTCAATGGTTTAATATTAAAAACACAGGAGATTAATAAACCCGAAGAATTAATATTTTAAACACAAAAACCTAAAAAATTAATACACGATAATCTAATCAATATCTTAAACTCAAGAGATTAATAAACCCAAGGAATTATTAATATTATAAACCAAAAGAACTAATAAAGCAAACGGTTTAATATTATAAACTAAAGGAATTGGTGAACCCAAGAGATAAATATTAAAAACCTAAAGGATCAATAAGACCCAAGGTTTAATATTAAAAAAAAAAGATTAATAAACCCTAAGAGTTAATATTTTAAACATAAAAACCGAAAAAATTAATATACCATAATCTAATCAATATTTTAAACTCAATAGATTAATAAACTCATGGGATTATTAATATTATAAACCAAAAAAAATAATAAACACAACGGTTTAATATTATAATCTTAAGGAATTGGTGAACCCAAGAGATAAATATAAATAGTATAAACCAAGAAATTAATAAACCTTAAGAATTAATATTCTAAACACAAGAGATTAATAAAGTGTAAGAATTAATACTTTAAACTCAAGAGATTAATAAACCCAAGGAGTTATTAATATTATACACCAAGAGAAATAATAAAGCAAAGGGTTTAATATTACAAACCAAAGGAATTGATGAACCCAAGGGATAAATATTAAAGACCTAAGGGATAAATACGGTCAGGGTATCAATATTAAGAACACAAAAGATTAATAAACCCAAAAAGTTAATATTTTAAACACAAAACCTAAAAAATTAATAAACTCTAAGGATTAATATTTTTAACTAAAGAGATTTTAAAACCAAAAGGATTATTAATATTATAAACCAAAATAACTAATAAACCCAAGGGTTCTATATTTCAAACCCAAGGAATTAGTGAACCCAAGGGAAAAATATTAAAAACCTAAGGGATCAATAAGTGGAAGGGGTCAATATTAAAAATAAAAGAGATTAACAAAGCCTACAAATTAATATCTCAAATATAAAGGATTGATAAAATCACATTATTATTAATATTATAAACCCAAGGGACTAATATTGAAGATAACAGATTAATATTATAAACCTCAAGTATATAAAAACCTTTAGATAAATACTATAAACCATAAAATAAACATGGTTGAGCATGCTTGATTCAAACATTGAGACAATTTTTTTCACAATGTGATGTTGGATGAAGAATTATGATGGTTGGCCATAGTTTATTTGCATATTGCAACAATATTTATGACAATGTGACATTCAACCATGGAAGACCTTGATCAAATACGAATAACGATGGTTAACAATGGTCTCCCATGGTTGGTTTCATATTTACTCAATGTTTTTCGTAATATGACATTGGACCATGCATTAATATTAAAGTGTATGACTAATATTTAATGCCTAAAATTAGCAACCCAAATATTTAGAAAACTCAAAGATTATTAAACCTTGAGAATTAATATTTTAAACTCGAAAGCTTAAGAGTTTAATAAACCCTAATAATTAATAATTTAAACTCAAGAGGTTAATAAACCAAAGGGATTATAAATATTATAAACCAAAAAAACTAATAAACTCAAGGGTTTAATATTATAAACTAAAGGAATAGGTGAACCCAAGGGATAAATATTAAAAACTTAAAGGATCAATAAGGCCAAGGTTTTAATATTAAAAACAAAAGAGATTAATAAACCCTAAGAATTAATATTTTAAACACAAAAACCTAAAAAATTAGCATACCATAATCTAATCAATATCTTAATCTTAAGAGATTAATAAACCCAAGGAATATTAATATTATAAACCAAAACAACTAATAGACACAAGGGTCTAATATTATAAGCTAAAAGAATTGGTGAACCCAAGGGATAAATATTAATATTATAAACCAAGAAATTAATAAAATCTAAGAATTAATATTTTAAACTCAAGAGATTAATAAAGCATAATAATTAATATTTTAAACTCAAGAGATTAATAAACCCAAGGAGTTATTAATATTATAAACCAAAAGAAATAATAAAACCAAGGGTTTAATATTACAAACCAAAGGAACTGGTGCAATGAAGGGATAAATATTAAATAACTAAGGGATAAATAAGGCGAGGGTATCAATATAAGAACACAAGGTATTAATAAACCCTAAGAATTAATATTTTAAACAAAAAAACCTAAAAATTTAATAAAATCTAAGGATTAATATTCTTAACTCAAGAGATTTTAAAAACAAAGTGATTATTTATATTATAAACCAAAATAACTAATAAACCCAAGGGTTTTATATTTTAAACCCAAGGAATTGGTGAACCCAAGGGATAAATATTAAAAAACTAAGGGATCAATAACCAGAGGGGATCAATATTAAAAACAAAAGAGGTTAACAAAGCCTACAAATTAATATCTTAAACAGAAAGGATTGATAAAATCACATGATTATTAATTTTATAAACCCAAGGGAATAATATTAAAGCTAAGAGATTATTATTATAAACCTCAAGTATATAAAAATCTTTTAATAAATACTATAAACCATAAAATAAACATGATTGAGCATGCTTGATTTAAACATTGAGACAATTGTTCGACGATGGTCGATCATGGTTGATTTTCATATTGAGATAATATTTGTCATAATGTGATATTCGACCATGGAAGACCTTAATCAAATACGAATAACGATGATTAACAATAGTCTCCCATGGTTGGTTTTCATATTCACACAATGTTTTTCATAATATGACATTTCACCATGCATTAATATTAAAGTGTATGACTAATATTCAACGCCTAATATTACCAACTCAAATATTTATAAAACACAAAAAATATTAAACCCTAAGAATTAATATTTTAAACTTGAAAGCCTAAGAGTTTAATAAACCCTAATAATTAATAATTTAAATTCAAGAGGTTAATAAACCAAAGGGATTATAGATATTATAAACCAAAAAAACTAATAAATCCAAGGTTTTAATATTACAAACTAAAGGAATTGGTGAACCCAAGGGATAAATATTAAGAACTTAAGGGATCAATAAGTCCAAGGTTTTAATATTAAAAACAAAAGAGATTAATAAACCCTAAGAATTAATATTTTAAACACAAAAACCTAAAAAATTAACATACTGTAATCTAATCAATATCTTAAGCCTAAGAGATTAATAAACCCAAGGAATATTAATATTATAAACCAAAACAACTAATAAACATAAGCGTCTAATATTATAACCTAAAGGAATTGGTGAACCCAAGGGATAAATATTAATATTATAAACCAAGAAATTAATAAACCCTAAGAATTAATATTTTAAACTCAAGAGATTAATAAAGCATAAGAATTAATATTTTAAACTCAAGAGATTAATAAACCCAAGGAGTTATTAATATTATAAACCAAAAGAAATAATAAAATCAACGGTTTAATATTACAAACCAAAGGAATTGGTGAACCTAAGGGATAACTATTAAAGACGTAAGGGATAAATAAGGCCAAGGTATCAATATAAGAAAACAAGAGATTAATAAACCCTAATAATTAATATTTTAAATACAAAAACCTAAAAAATTAATAAACACTAAGGATTAATATTTTCAACTCAAGATATTTTAAAACCAAAATGATTATTCATATTATAAACCAAAATAAATAATAAACCCAAGGGTTTTATTTTTCAAACCCAAGGAATTGGAGAACCCAAGGGATAAATATTAAAAAAATAAAGGATCAATAAGTGGAAGGGATCAATATTAAAAACTAAAGAGGTTAACAAAGCCTACAAATTAATATTTTAAACAAAAAGGATTGACAAAATCACATGATTATTAATATTATAAACCCAAGGGAATAATATTAAAGCTAAGAGATTAATATTATAAACCTCAAGTATATAAAAAACTTTAGATAAATACTATAAACCATAAAATAAACATGATTGAGCATGCTTGATTTAAACATTTAGACAATTGTTGTCACAATGCAACGTTGGATGAAGAATGACGATGGTCGACCATGGTTGATTTTCATATTGAGACAATATTTGTCACAATGTGGTATTCGACCATGGAAGACCTTAATCAAATACGAATAACGATGATTAACAATAGTCTCTCATGGTTGGTTTTCATATTCACACAATGTTTTTCATAATATGAAATTTCACCATGCATTAATATTAAAGTGTATGACTAATATTTAACGTCTATTATTACGAAACCAAATATTTAGAAAACTCAAAAATTAATAAACCCTAAGAATTAATATTTTAAACTCAAAAGCCTAATAAATTAATAAACCCTAATAATTAACAATTTAAAATCAAGAGGTTAATAAACCAAAGGGATTATAAATATTATAAACCAGAAAAACTAATATACTTAAGGGTTTAATATTATAAGCTAAAGTAATTAGTTAACCCAGGGGATAAATATTAATATTATAAACCAAGAAATTAATAAACCCTAAGAATACATATTTTAAACTTAAGAGATTAATAAAGCATAAGAATTAATATTTTAAACTCGAGAGATTGATAAACCCAAGGAGTTATTAATATTATAAACCAAAAGAACTAATAAAACCTAGGGTTTAATATTACAAAACAAAGGAATTGGTGAACCCAAGTGATAAATATTAAAGACCTAAGGGATAAATACGACGAAGGTATCAATATTAAGAACACAGAAGATTAATAAACCGAAAGAATTAATATTTGAAACACAAAACCTAAAAAATCAATAAACTCTAAGGATTAATATTTTTAACTGAAGACATTTTAAAACCAAAAGGATTATTAATATTATAAACCAAAATAACTAATAAACCCAAGGGTTTTATATTCAAACCCAAGGGATAAATATTAAGAACTTCAAGGATCAATAAGTTGGAGGGATCAATATTAAAAACAAAAGAGATTAACAAAACCTGCAAATAAATATTTTAAATAGAAAGGATTGATAAAATCACATGATTATTAATATTATAAACTCAAGGGAATAATATTAAAGCTAAGAAATTAATATTATAAACCTCAAGTATATAAAAGCCTTTAGATAAATACTATAAACAGTAAAATAAACATGGTTGAGCATGCTTGATTTAAACATTGAGACAATTGTTGTCATAATGCGAAGTTGGACGAAGAATGAAGATAGTTGGCCATGGTTGATTTTCATATTGAGACAATATTTGTCACAATGTGGCATTCGACCATGGAAGACCTTGATCAAATATGACTAGCATTCATTAACAATGGTCACCCATGATTGGTTTTCATATTCAGACAATGTTTTTCATAATATGACATTGGACCATGCATTAATATTAAAGTGTATGACTAATATTTAGTGCCTAATATTACCAACCCAAAGTTTTAGAAAACTCAAAGATTAATGAACCCTAAGAATTAATATTTTTAAACTCAATGGCCTAAGAAATTAATAAACCCTAATAATTAATAATTTAAACTCAAGAGATTAATAAACGAAAGGGATTATAAATATTATAAACAAGAAAAACTAATAAACCCAAGGGTTTAATATTATAAACTAAATAGATTGGTGAACCCAAGGGATAAATATTAAAAACCTAAGGGATCAATAAGGCCAAGGGTTCAATATTAAAAAAACAAGAGATTAATAAACCTTAAGAATTAATATTCTAAACAGAAAAACCTAAAAAATTAATATACCATAATCTAATCAATATTTTAAATTTAATAGATTAATAAACTCAAGGAATTATTAATATTATGAACCAAAAGAACTAATAAACCAAAGGGTTTAATATTATAAACTAAAGGAATTGGTGAACCCAAGTGATATATACTAAAAACCTAAAGGATCAATAAGGCCAAGGGTTTAATATTAAAAATACAAGAGATTAATAAAAGCTAAGAATTAATATTTTAAACATAAAAACTTAAAAAATTAATATACCATATTTTAATCAATATTTTAAACTCAAGAGATTAATAAACCAAAGGGATTATTAATATTATAAACCAAAAAAATAATAAACCCAAGGGCTTAATATTATAAACTAAATGAATTGGTGAACCCAAGGGATAAATATTAAAAACCTAAGGAATAAATTAGGCCAAGGGTTTAATATTAAAAATACAAGAGATTAATAAACCCTGAGAATTAATATTTTAAACACAAAAACCTAAAAAATTAATATACCATGATCTAATCAATATTTTAAAATGAAGAGATTAATAAACCCAAGGGATAATTAATATTATAAACCAAAAGAACTAATAAACCAAAGGGTTTTCTATGATAGATTATGGCTCCACATTTTGGCAATGGTAGACCACATTCAATCATATTATCAACCAAAAAGGCTAACATTATAAATCCTTGGGATGAGTATTATAAACACAATATATTAATAATCCAAATATTTTATTAAAGCCTAACGTTATAAACCCAATGGAATAATATTAAACCTTAGGGTTAGTATTATAAACCAAAGTATTATGAACATTAAGGTTAATATTATAAACCAAAGTATTATAAAATATAATTTTAATATTATAAACACGATGGGTTAACATTATAAAACATTGGGTCTAATGTTATAAATCCAAAATATTAACAAACCCAAGAGTTTATTAAACCCTAACATTATAAACCCAAGGGAATAATATTAAACCCAAGTTTAGTATTATAAACCATGGGATTTGAATATTATAAGCCCATAGGATTAATATTATAAATCCTTGATATTATTATTATAAACCCAAAATATTAATTAACCCAAAGGTCCATTGATATTAGAAACTCAACGGATTAATAAACCATCACAATTATTAATATTATAAATCTAAGAAATTGATATTATATACTAAATGGATCAATAAACATAAAGGATTATCAATATTATAAACTCAAATAATTAATAAAGAGAGGGGATTAATATTAGAAACCAAATGGATAAAAACAACCCAAGGGATATGTGGGATACATATTATAAATGCTTGAGATTAATATTATAAACTCCAAATATTAATACACCCAAGAGTTTATTAAACCCTAACATTATAAACCCAATGTAATATTATTAACCCTAGAATTAGTATTATAAACTAAAATATTAAAAACCCTAGGATTAATATTATAAACACAAGAGATTTACATTATAAATCCTTTGGATTAATAGTATAAACCCAAAATATTAATAAACCTTAGGGTTTATTAAACCATAACATTACAAACCCAATGGAATAGTGTTAAACCTTAGGGTTAGTATTATAAAGAATAGCCGTGATTAAATATGGTTAAGTAATGTTGTGTATTCCAGTAATGAGTAACAATGATTAACTATGTTGGAAATGTTTGACCATATATGACTATGGTTGAGTTTTTTTTACCATGTTTTATTAGAATGATTACAATTGTTGACCAAAGATGACCATAGCTTACTATAGTTGACCAAGGATGACCATAGGTTAATATGGTTTAGCAAGGTTGACAATAGTCTACTATGGTTGACCATGTTTGATCATAGGCTACTATGGTTGAATACAGATAACTATGATTGTGTATTTTTGAGCATGAGTGACAATGATTAACTATGATGGCAATGTTTGACCATGTATGGAAATGGTTGAGTTTGTTTTACCATGTTTGATTAAAATGATTACCATGCAAATCTTAATATTATTATTTATCACTAATAATCTTAATATTATTTATAATAATAGTGTAAATTTTAGTATCAATAAAGTTATTTATCACTAGTAATCTAAATAATATTTATATTAATAGTGCTAAATTTTATATCAATAGTAATATCATTCATAATATTAATCATCATATTTTTAGAGTGAATATAATTTAAAAAGGAATATTAATAAAAAATATATTTATTATTATAAAGAAAACATTATTAATATTATTTTTCAATATTAATGTTAATAGGATTTATGTTAAAAATATTAATTTAATTAATCATATTAATATTATTAATAAAATGTTATTAATATTATTGTTAAAATTTAAATGTTATTAATAATTTTAATAAACTTTAATCATGTTTTATAACTTATTGTTATTAATACAATTATGAACAATAATTTTAAATAAACATTATGAATATTGTATTAATGATGTTTTTAATAATATTGTTATTATTAATAATGTTAGAAATGATATTGTTTTTAATAATAATTAAAATGTCATTTTCATTATTACTATAGTTTTTAGTATAAATCGTAATCATCATTATTTAAATACTAATCATTAACAATATTTTAGTGTATATTAAAATGTTAATGTTATTAATTTAATTTTTATTATTGTAAGGTTTTAATATTAAGTTTTTAATATTGGGGTTCTACATTAGAAAACTTAATATTATACAAATATGAAAATTAAAAGTTAGAAAAGCTTAATACCATAAAGTATAAATATATAAAATAAAAAAATAACCTAAAATTAAAAAATTAAAAAAATAAAACATAGCCGTTCAATAATGCGCTAAGTATATTAATAATACTAATAAATAATTCATCACTATTAATAAGTTACCAATATTAATAAATAATTAATCAATATTAATAAAAACAATATTGTTAACTAATATTAATAATATTATTAATATTAACATCAATACTAATTAATATTAATTGATTAATTATTTGTTAATATTAATCAATTAAAAATATTAATATTAATATTAAAATATTAATTATTAAAAATTAATGTTATTAATATTACTATTACTATTTTATTATAAAATTAAAGAAATTATAAAACTATTTTATGGTTTAAAAACTATGAAAAACTAATATTATTATAAACTTAATAAACTATTAATAATATTATAAAATTCTTAATAAAACATTATATTATTATAAAGAAAAAATTATTTTTACTACATTAATCAAAACTTAATAATAATAATAATAGACTAAATCCAATAAAAAAATTAAATACCTAAGTACAAATTTAATGATAAAATTTATCTTATCATATTAAAACCTAATAACTAAAAAAACAAACTACATACTAAACTATTAAAAAAATACTAATATAGTTACATTAAAATGTTATTTTAAATTTCACTCTTTAATATAAAATGTTTAATATAAATAAAACCTCTCACAATTATTTTAGCTTGTAACACATACCTTAATTAAGAGAAACACAACTAGGTTTCAATATATTTTTAATTGCAATGTTTAATATAAATAAAACCTCTTTAAAAGCTAAATTTAAATCAAGAGATCAGCTCTAGCCACCATAAAAGTAACGCATACTTTAGGTTATGGGAGACGTTTTAGTTAACAACACCCAAGTGTCAATGTATTTTTATTTTTAATTTGATATTTATCTTTATTTTTCTCTAATCCTCATACATGGTGATACATAAAAGACAGTAAAATTTTAATATGATTTGGTAAAAAAACATTTTAATCAAGGTTTAAATATATGATTTAGATATGCAAGGAAGTTATGATTTTGATTTTCATTCATTGATATAGTGGTGACTACGAGAATATACTGGCATCTTTCAATTTAGACAGTAAGATCAAAAAAATTAATTAGCAAAATCATTAAAGTGGCTAATTCCAATGAGAAAAGCCTATTGGTATAATTAAATTTAATTATTGATGGAGAAGAAAGACACCAACTTGCACAAAGATTGATGGTAATTCCCGGGAGACTTACTCTTAATGGTAATGGCCTGCAGACTTACTCTTGAGTTTATATGCTTTTGTATTGTAGGTTATGTAAAAATATCGAAATGGGCCACTCAATCAATTTGATATTTTCAGAGCATAATGTACATAACTGATTAGCATTCATAATAAGTTCGACAGATTTAGGATTTATAATAAATATGAATTTTACATAATATGTAATAATATATGTGTATCCTAATGGATAACTAAGCACAAATCAAAAATTTGTCTACAGAATTATTTTAGTGAAAACATCTTAGTTGCTGTCAAGGCTAAAAACAATGTCAGGATCAACAAGGAATCACAGAAAATTAAGAAGCCTGTTGGAGTGGTATTAGGAAATGGCGCTCACCGAAACCCAGTGATTATTCACTTTCGCCCATCTAGTGTTATTGAAATAGAAAGGAAAGAAAAAAAAAACGCATTAATTTAGATCCACACAACAACACATTCATTTCAAGGATGAATAATATAGGCCGAATCATTTGGAGTACGATCTCAGAAACATACGGAAAATCTTTGTTGAGTAAGAACATGAGTTTCTGCATCCATATTACAATGGTGAGTAAGAAGTAAAATAGCCGAATCGCTATGATTCTCATAATGAGATTTTCTTATACGACTCTTCTAGGAATTCTTTCGTCTCGAAACAGTCGTTCTCTGCAATGTGCATTCAGATCAACTTTCAGCTCGACAATATTACTTGTCCAAAAATATTCCTAGTGAAGCAAGGACCGACGGCCTCTTGGAAAATAAATAACATTGAACCACCATCTGATTGAAATGATGAACCATCCTATTATGATAAAAAAAAAAACTGAATAACATGATTTATTAGTTCAGGTACACCTCTAGTTGGAGGTGGATCCCTTACCCAGTCATCCACTAAGAACACAACGAAAATTGTAACAATAAAGCCTACGAATGAACTAAAAACTGACTTGGCCATGATATAGTTAGGTTGGGAGGCACGAACCACAATCAACATTTGAGGACATGATCTCCAATCCTCTGACAGTGTAACTGGTGCCCTTCAGCCGCATTGCAACCAGAAGAAACGGTTAAGGGAACATTTGTAGAAATGATATTACGGATTCTTTTACCAGCTAACACAACGCAACCTAAGAGAAAAATAAACAATATAATGATTGTGAGTAAGATAATCCACGACACTTTAAACCATGGACCATAATCAACTTCCCAAAACCAGTAGTATGCATATGCTTCATCATACACAACAGATACAGATGTAGATGGAGACGGGAAGGAAAAGGAAAAAGAGAAGGTCCTTTGTTAACAAAATATTGATGAGGAGGAGAAGTAGGAACATAAGTATGTATCCTCATATGATTGATTGAAGTAAACCTCAGATGCCATATGTATTATTGTACTTAAGGCCAATGCTCCAAAGAAAAAGGATCTTTATTAACTAGATAATAATCAGAAGGAGATGTAGGGCGGGCCGTGTCTTAGCTTAAACTGATTAGGACAGTGTATAAATTATATATTATACAAGGCCAATGCTCCAAAGTTTCTCCCCAAAGTGGTAGCACTAGGGATCACCATTCTTGGAAGAAAATAACCAGCTAAAACACAAATCATGACCCTTCTACTACTAACACCCTGATATTCCAGTAAATAAGAATTTTGAACAGATTCTAAACCGGTATTATCCGAATGTGGACTTAATTTCAAATTATCAATAAATGAAAGCAATTTATTAATAGGAGCGTTGAGAACGAGAGTGTTTGTAGGAGATCAGTAAGCCTTCCTCTTGAAGGCATTCCAGGCATCCAGTCACAGCAAGATCACAAATAAAGCAGCCTAAGCACATGATAGCAACATATCTAGAAAGTAAGAATATATCTAAGCTCTAAATTCTGCCATATTGAAATAGCTAACACTCTCAGGTGGTCAGCATCTTTCATTGCTACGAGATACAATGCACACATATGAGTTTCACATAATATGTAATAATATATGTATCGTAGTGGATGATTGAGCACAAATAAAAAATATGTCGAGAGAATCACTTTAATGAAAGAATATGAGTTGCAGTTATGGCTTGAAACAGGGTCAAAATCATCAAGGAATCGCAGAAAATCAAGAACCCTCAACCCGTGATTATTCACTTTCACCCATCTAGTGTTATTGAAGTAGAAATGAAAAACCTCAAGCAACTAGTTCAAAAGCTCACAGGCCACAATTTGAAATGACAAGCTCAAGAAAAATAATAACAAGGAGACATCTCTTACCAAGAAGGCCATACTGGATCACACAAAAACAATTTCAGAGGCGTCATCGGATCTTTCAATGGTTACTGCAGATCCACCCGCCGAACCTGGACCAAATGAAGTACTCCTAAATTGTTACTTAATTTTTAAATAAGTACAATTAAAAGCAAAGTAGAACCGAATGCTGTTATACCGTAGGAAAAAACCCTTTACTCAAAAACAAATTGAGAACTTGGAAAATGGTACCAAGAAAGAAAGAAATAGTACCTGCAATATCTTCAATGGTTATAGTTATTTTAAAGATCAACAAATTAAATAATTACACAAATCAAAATTGGGTTGACACTTAAAGCACTGAGAAAGAAGGGTGGAAAATCTTTCAATGGTTTCACATTTCATTTAACGATCAAGGTTGGTACATAGTGGAAATTGGGGAAGTTTTTTTCAAAGAGGAATGCTTTATGGGGTAAAGATCATAAAAATGAATTAAATTATAATTCTATTTTAAATTATTATTATCATTTTTAATTATAAAGTCAAATCACTAGGTCGAATGGATCCCTTGTATCACAAACAAGCGGGTCACACCAATTTTGTGTCTCTCTTGGCTTGGAAGTGACCTTAAAATTGGATAATAATAATAATAATGATGATGTATCTAAAAGAAAATGGAACAAGATTTTTGGCGATAGAGATTCTTAATCTGTGAGTACTATGGAACAACAAAAGGGCTTATCAACATAACATTCTCAAAAAACAATAACACTTGTTCATATGACATTTTTTTAATTAATATTTTTTTTTCTATTTCCTAAGTTGTGTAAGTTTTGAGATCACAACAAACTTAACCTTTAGCTTGATAAACTGCAACCCAAGGGCACCTAAGTACTAAAAATAACTCGGGGATTGCACCAACCCTTTGTTGGAAATATTGTCATTGATGGCAAAGGAGAAGAAAGGAGCTCAACATTTAGAGGAGAATAGAGGGCTCTCAGTTGAGGCTTAGACACCCGAATTTGGAGCAAGGATGGGTTTTTCTTCATGGGGGTTTGGTTAAGGACTCAGAAGGAGCTCTAAATGATCAGTTGGAGTTTCGTGTAAAGGAGTACACAGAGATTTATAGCACTGTGTACAAACTCTACAACCAAAAGCCCCCTCACAACTACCCTCAACAATTCTATGACAATTACAAGGAACTACTTGAAGAATACATCACTGTGAAGGTTTTTTCTAGCATTAAATAGAGAGCATGCCTTTTGTGAGCAGACCTATCCTACAATGAACATTATTGTGAATATTGTGGTGATTAATCTCATAAATCAAGAACGTGATGGAGAGAAAATTGACAAAGCTCTGTTGAAAAACATTTTTTTGTGGAGGTTGACCTAGATTTGTATAAGAGTGACTTCGAAGAACCCCTATTGCAAAATACATGAAGTTACTATTCCAGAAAGGCTGAAATCTAGACCTGAGAGCTTTCTTCTCAGGAATATTTGATAAAGGCCCAAGAGAGTTCGGAGCATGAGAAAAATAGAGTGAAAGATCATTTACACTGTAGCAGCAGAAAGAGGTTATTAGAGACAGTACGAAATGAGCCCTTTTCCTCTCACAAGAGCCAACTTTTGGGAATTTAGCTTTTAGGGTTTTATTTTATAGAATTTGATATTGGGGTTTTTCGGACCTTAAATGAAGCGATTAGACAGTAAAACGATGGAGTAGAGGTCTTTAAAAGTTTATCCGGAATGTTGAATTCACCCACGAGTGCTTTTGGAATGAAGTACGGAGTCTCAGAATGTGCAGAAGAATATGAAGCCAATGGAGCTTCATAAGGCACAAATAATGGTTTGTGAACAAACAACAATTAGAATAATGAGACACTAGCACATATAGAACCAAATGGTTGTGAAGACGCAATCATAAATTTAATAGGGTCAAATCTCATTTCATAGAGTTGTATAAAGAAATGGACTGAAGCAGGGCAAGTGTTGTGGATCCTTGAGTGAAAGACAAAGGCGTTGGATCACATTTAGAATCCGAGTTAAGAATGCGAAGCTGAAGGCGGAGCTTACACAAATAAAGGCGCTAAAGAATTGGTCTTGAAGATTGGATAGTTCGTTGAACAGTGGCAGTGGTTAGAACTGTGAAGGAGCGAAGCAGAATTGGTTAATGGAACAATTTGTCTAATAGAAGGTGCAACCGTAACAGTGAGAGCGCAGAGTTGGATTGAGTTAAGTCTCAGCACGCAGAGTTAATTAAAGAAATGTTAAAGAAGAACGAAACTATAAATGAAAACGCAGAGAATTGGTAACAAACCACGCGTTGAGTGGAACCTGGAACGGATGAAACAGTCAGAACCTTAAAGGAATAGTGAAGGCGGGTTTGAGATAGAAAACCAGTGGTCTCACACAATTTAAAAGTGGTAAACAGAATACCCACAAAAAATGCGATAATTCTCCTTGAGTGACGTGTGTCTTTAGTGGTTTTAAAATATAACCTATTTCACATAATTTTTTATGGACAAGGCTCGCGCATCTTAGAAATGTGAGTCATTGATCTATGGTGTTAAGAATGTGATGGTGCGTCGTTCGTTGGATGATGTGGAGAGATAAGTCAAGGTAAGATACGTTGGAAAGCATTGTGGGCCCAAAGGAAACCTCATGTTTCTAACATTCAATTGGAAATCATGTAAGTGTTGGTTTGTGGTTAATATGGAATGGTTATGGAGTCGAGTATGTATTGGTTGAAAGCTAGATAGGCTTGTTAATAAAGCCATAGGGATTAATTAAAACCCAACCTTCGTACGAGGGTTAGCATAAGTTGTGGTCCATAATTAATATGGTTGATAATTAGGACTTTGAACCAATGCCAGAATTTTAATATGGTTCAGTTGTACAGCAAAGAAGCCCAATGCGTTATAATATTGATGGATGGGGAAAGGGTGAATAGTATTGATGTTTTGATTTTAACCAAGGTTGAGTTATGAGGTTTGGTTGGGATTTTAGATGAAAATAAAATGTTGGCTCGATATTTGTGATAAGTGGGTTTAAGGTCAAAGGCTCTATAATAAATGTTGATATTTGGATACGCATAAATTTTTAATATGAACTGTGGAGCGAAGTATATAAAGATTGGGGGTTCATTAATTAAATAGACATGAATATGGTTTATAAGATGTGTAATGGATGGTGGCCGAAAGTATAATGCGTTGCACACATTTGATGAATGATAAGAAGGTAATTTGAAACCATAAAGGTTTACGCCATGGATTTTATACCTATATGAGTATCCATTCCATAATGTGGCCACTATATAATACATTTTATTATAAAGGTCGAAAGTTGATTCGAATGCTCATAAGTGTATTGACTGAGGTGTAGAGTTTGGATTTAATTGTATATGCATATTTGAAATATGAAGTTTATCATATGTATGGTTTCATAACCATATATGAAAGAAGCTTCTGCGTACAATAATTTAAATTGCCAGTTCAGAAAATAAGATATTGAAATTGCCCAGATCGGAATTTGTATAGAGCACGGAAATTGGAGATGCATTTTTACATGCACAAGAATGAAAATGTGGGTTTGACAGGTGTACATGCATAGAAAGCAGGAGAGTATGCAGAGACTGAAAAAGATAGTGATAGCAGCAGAAAAGACAAACGCACAACAGACCAAGAACTGAATGGGTTGAATAGAAATTCTGATTGTAACCGAAAATGTAAAGTTTATTTATTTTATATTGTTTTTGATGCATTGGAAAGTCTCCGTTAGGTAAAAAAAACTCCACTGTAAAAATGAAATTAGTACAAATTGCTATATTCCTCTGAATGAGCTAGAAAAAGAAATGAGAAGGAAAAAGTGAAAGAGTCATGACTGATCATTTCGAATTTCCTATAGAATGCAAAAAACCATGAAGTTATTTGTATAAAATAGGTAATATCCATGTGGAGAGGGTTACGAAAAGCATAGAGAGAGAAAGAGAGCGTGTGTAGAAAAATTGAAGAGAGTAGAAGATTGTTAGAATGTGGCAGAATGGAAGTGAGCAGAAGAATATAAGAAAGCTACAAGAAGAAGAGAATGAAGAAATGAGGCAGAGAGGGTAAGAAGAAGGAGGAATAGATATAGAACCTGTGAATATTCGGAAATGATATAAGGTAGATATGAAGACTGGTCGACAGCAGTGAAGAAGGAACATAGCAGAGCTAATATTTAGGTAAATCAGCATGTGGTTTTTGTTTATGAAAGAGTGAGGAAATTGGTACTTCCATATCAGGTTGTAGCTTGATAGATGTCAGTTGTAGCTGGTTGAGGTAGGAGCCTCCTGTAGGTTGTAGCCTGCAGAAAATAGATGGGAGTCGGAGCTTCCTTGTAAGTTGTAGCTTGCGGAATTGAGGTAGGAGCCTCCTGTGGGTTGGTGCCTACAGAAAATCAGTGGTGAGAGGGAGTTGGAGCTTACCTTTGCATCACAACAATAATAAGATGTGGTTTTCTCCCTTATGGGTTTCCAATTATATCTATTTTCCATGTGCATGACGTTTATGTGTTGATATGGTGTATCTAATCTACTTAATACTTGCTGCTCACATATTAAGATTGCTCACATATTAAGTTGATCATGAAATGAAGGTGTAAATAAGTTTAAAGGAAAGTTTTAAAATTCCATGAATGTGTTAAACTGATTCACCCCCCCTCACAGTTTAACTAAGGGTTCAACAATTGGTATCAGAGCGAGTTCCTTTGGTGTAAGCCTTATAGCTTGAAGGAGATATGTTTGAGTCATGGACTATCAAAATGTACCCATGGTTAATACAACAAAATTTCCTGAATGGAGAGATAAGGTTAAAACAGATTTAATGGTTTATGAACTTGAGGTATGGAAACTTTTATGTGATGGTTACTCTACAGGATCTCCCTCGGTGCAAGAACAACAGTGGAATTCCAAGGCAAAGTGTGTGATATATAACAGTCTTCATAACAAGGATCTTGATTTAATAATGAATTTAACCTCTGAAAAAGAAATCTGGGATAGATTTCATTTCATGCATGAAGTAGACGCTAGTCGCTGCATTGTTAAGAAGGAGAAGAGAATCAAGAAGAAGAAAAATTCATGTCAAAAATAAAATGTTCAATCAAATGAGGTACCTAGTAGTGTGAATGGAAGTAAATTCCATGAAGAAATTATATTGAAAGAACAAACCAAACTTGACATTGCCTTGACTGAAATAGAAATATTGAAGAATGAAAACAAAGACCTTAAGACATTGGTGCAAATATGTGATGAGAAATAATATGAAGATAAGAAATAAAATGTTGGCCTGAAGACACACCTTGAAGAAGCAAGGAAAGTAGAAGACACTCTGCTGCAAAAAATGAGAGAGAAAAGTCTAGAATGTGAGAAATTGGAAGAAGAAGTAGTGTGTCTGAGAAATAAATTAGAAAAATCCCAAAGAGAATTATTAATGAATACCCATCAAATGACTAGCTCTGAACAGTTGGACCAAATTCTAAATGCTCAAAGGTCTCCTCTCATAAAGATTGGGATAGGCTATGAAGGAGAAACAAGTAAGTCCAAGATAGAAGATAACAGGAATATCATTTTGTAAAAGCTTTAAAGGATAATGAAGCAGATCAGAAGATTCCTACAGAAGTAGAATCCAGCAAGAACATGATTTGCAAAGAAACAAACAGAAACAAGAAACAACATGAAAGGACAGAGAATGAGAGGATGAAATAGTTAGCTGAAAAAGGCTCATATTCTCTTGAATATGAATTGAATAAATTTGGAAGATCTCAAAGGAGGTTCTTTCCACCTATGAAAAATATCACATGTTTTTCCTGCCACAAACTAGGACATATTTCAGCATATTGTAAGACAAAGCAAATCTAGTCCAACCAGCAAAGGATGCAGCAAATGAGAAGAACCCCTCAAACAAGAAAATGGAAAAGACAATATTTCACTAGGTACACAAATCATTTCCATGGCTACTATTATGCATGCAATAATTTTGGACATAAACTTGTTGAATGTAAATTGTGTTAAAAAAGGGGAGAAAAATATTATACATCAGCTCAAACGTACCTTGTTAAGATAAGATGTTATGTATGCCTCAAGCTTGGTCACAAAGCAAAAGACTCTCAGCTGCCATATACATTAAATAACTCTAGACAGATGATGGAATCTAATCAAATCAAATAAAACCATGAATCAAAAAGAAGTGCAGACATTATGGAGAACCCTAATAAAGTATGGAAGGAAAAGAGAAAGGGGGAGCCTGTTACCTCAATAACATAATAAACCCATCATAGTCTCAGTGGGAGCTACTCTATGAAGCAATGCAAATATCCAATCAGTGATAGATATGAAGCAACATCCTAGGGGGAGAGAAGTTCATAAATAGTCCCCACAAAGGTAGTCTAAGAAGAACTCCATGAAATAAGAACAACTATAAGATTAGGAAGGGAAAGGAAAATTTCTCTGACATAGAACTATAAAGGAAGAAGAATTCCTGAAGCACACAATAGCCAACAGGTTGATGGAAGGAGAGAAAGCAGCAAGCAACCATGATGGTATGAGGGAACTTCAGCCATGAACATGTCAGCTAGGACGACATCAGCACATTAAGTGATGAATGGTTAAAATCACAAAAATTATGTTTCAAGCCACAAAACTGGAAAGACCCATAAGGGATGATCACATTGTGCATCATACTGCTAGAATTAACAATGAATCACATTAAGAAGAATGAGTAAGAGAAGTGCCTATCATCATTATAACATTACATCATTCATCTATGAAAAGTACCCTTGAAGGAAAGTAGTTAAGTGAGTGATAAATCTCTGAGTGATCAGCCCATGAAGATTCCTAGTATAAAAATTGAAGATGTCTTCCCGAAGATCATTATGTTAGAACAGTTGAATTGTATATAAAGAAACAATGATTTTGTAGTTGTCCTAGAAAGGAAAATGCAGTGACATTCCTTTGAACAGAATGAAAGAATAAGAAAATGGTTAATGATGCCAAGATCAATTTCAGTATATTGATTATTTTTGGTGTGAACAGTGGAAAGCTCAATAGTAGAAACTATGAAGGTTGTCTTAACTATGGGTTCATGTGTGAGCTGGAGTGAAAGTAGTATCAATTGGTATTTGGTACAAGCAGCATGTCTATCAACAGAGTACCAAGTGTTATCAATGGAGCAGTGGTATGGTATAGGTCCTTAGGATCAAAGGATTGTGGCAAGAGTACATCAAGGTAGTATCCCGGCGTTATCTGCAATTTTAAACCATAAAAGGGTCAATGAAAAGGAAAAAGGATCATTATCTTGTTTATACTTGAAGTATTACCTTCAGCTTTGAAGGAGTATCTATTTATAGATATAACTGCATGCCTTCCTCAAGTCAATACAGATATATCTTCAAGGCCTCTTTCTTAAGATCATTCATAAAACTGTGTGAAGTTTGTTTGTTGAGATTTCAATTAAACAACTTGAAGATGTTTTGCTGAAGATCATCATGATAGGACAGTTAAAGTATCGGAAGTATGAAGGACTAGTTGTGTTAATCTTACAGTTGAAGCTCAAAATTTTGTTATTGATTCATCAAAAGCATACTTCAGCAGAAATAATTTGCTGGTACTTCACCATTAAAGAGAGGTTGATCATTGACATACATACCCCCTTATTTCATAAAGAAAATTACATGATTGATAAGTGAGTCTGACTGATACATTGAATGTATCTATCCTCAAGGTTTTGTTTTGAAAGTACATTGTGCGAGAAGTAAATTCATTTGATCTCTTAGATTAAATTCTAGTTGATTCATTGTTCACATCAGCAACAAGGACCTTTCAGCTATTATGTGTAATATCCTTGTCAACATCCTAGCTCATATCACCACCAACAGGCAGGAAAGGTGAACCACAGCTATAAAAGATATATTGGCATCATCATAATTGAACAGATGTTGTACTCTAGATCTGTATTGGAGAAGAAGATATATTCCATCTAAAATCTTCCTCAACAGATATGGATTTCTGATGAAAGATCATACTAGAGACTGAAGTATATTAGAAGCATTCTCAGTATTTCAGTATAGGTCAAATGATGCATCTCTGATTATATAAGTCTAATTATATATGGTTGTTCTATCATCACCTACACTCTATACAAGTTCAAGGATTCTATTCTTTTGGATGGCATCAACTTACTGTGTATATACAAGTTCAATAATTCTCAAAAGTGTTCCCTCAACAACTCATGTACACTAGTCTGGAGCAGCAATGTATAAATTCAAAAGGAGAGGGGCCTAAACACAACTCAGAGAGAGGAAATGCAAAGATAGAAAGCACACTAGGAAATGTGCAACCCTTTTCCATTGATGTCAAACAGGGAGGAAAAGCAAGCAAAAGAAGAGTATTAAAGTATTGCCATCAATGACAAAGCGGGAGACTATTGGAAATATTTTCATTGATGGCAAAGGAGAAGAAAAGAGCTCAACATTTGCACAAGAATAGAGGGCTCTCAGTTGAGGCTCCGACACCCAAATTTGGAGCAAGGATGGGATCTTATTCATGGGGGTTTGGTAAAGGACTCGGAAGGAGATCTAAATGATGAGTTGGATTTTTTTGTAAAGGAGTACACAAAGATTTATAGCACTCTGTACAAACTTTGCAACCAAAAGCCCCCTCACAACTACCCTCAGCAATTATGGAAAATACAAGGAATTGATTGAATAATACATCATTGCGAAGTTTTTTGCAGCATTAAATAGAGAGCATGCCTTTTGTCAGCAGGATTATCCTACAATGAACATTATTGTGAAGATTGTGGTGATTAATCTCATAAATCGAGAACGCGATGGAGAGAAAATTGACAAATCTCTGTTGAAAAACATTTTTTTGTGGATGCTGACCTAGATTTGTATAAGAGTGACTTTGAAGAACCCCTGTTACAAAATACATGAAGTTACTATTCCAGAAAGGCTGAAATCTGGATCTCAGAACTTTCTTCTCAAGAATATTTGATAAAGGCTGAAGAGAGTTCGGAGCATGAGTAGAACAGATTCAAAGGTCATTTTCACTATCCCAGTAGAAAGAGGTTATTAGAGACAGTACAAAATGAGCCCCTTTCCTCTTGCAAGACCCAGATTTTGGGAATTTATATTTCAGGGTTTTATTTTACAAAATTTGATATTAGGGTTGTTTGAACCCTAAATGAAGCGATTAGACAGTAAAATGATGGAGTAGAGGTCTTTAAAATTTTATATGGAATGTTGAATTCACCCATGAGTGCTTTTGGAATGAAGTATGGAGTATCAGAATGCACAAAAGAATATGAAGCCAATGGATCTTCACAAGGCACAAAGAATGGTTTGTGAACAAACAACAATTGGAATAATGAGGCGCTAGCACATATACAAACAAATGGTTGTGAATGCGCAATCGAAAATTTAATAGGGTCAAATCTCATTTCATAGAGTTGTATAAACAAATGGACTGAAGCAGGGCAAGTGTTTTGGATCCTTGAGTGAAGGACAAAGGTGTTGGATCACATTTAGAATCTGAGTTAATAATGCGAAGCTGAAGGTGGAGCTTACACAAATAAAGGCGCTGAAGAATTTATCTTGAAGATTGGATAGTTTTTTGAAAAATGGCAGTGGCTAGAACTGTGAAGGAGCGAAGCGAAACTGGTTAATGGAACAATGTGTCTAATAGAAGGTGGAACCATAACAGTGAGAGCACAGAGTTGGATTGAGTTAAGTCTCAACACGCAAAGTTAATTGAAGCAACGCTAAAGCAGAATGGAACTATAAATGAAAACGCAAAGAATTGGTAACAAACCATGTGTTGAGTGGAACCTAGAGTAGATGAAATAGTCGGATCCTTGAAGGAATTGTGAAGGCAGGTTTGACACAGAAAACCAGCAGTCTCGCACAATTTAAAATTGGTAAACGGAATGCCCAAAAAAAATGCGATAATGCTCCTTGAGTGATGCGTGTCTTTAGTGGTTTTAAAATACAACCTATTTCACATATTTTTTTATGGACAAGGCTCACGCATCTTAGAAATGCAATAGCCATTGATCTATGGTGTTAATGCGATGGTGCATCATCCGTTGGATGATGTGGAGAGATAAGTCAAGGTAAGGTACATTGGAAAGCACTGTGGGCCCAAAGGAAACCTGATGTTTCTAACATTCAATTGGAAATAATATAATTTTTGGTTCGTGGTTAATATGGAATGGTTATGGAGTCGAGTATGTATTGGTTGAAAGCTAGAGACACTTGTTAATAAAGCCGTGGGGATTAATTAAAACCCAACCTTTGTATGATGGTTAGCATAAGTAGTGGTCCATAATTTATATGGTTGATAATTAGGACTTTGAACCAATGCCAGAATTTTAATATGGTTCAGTTTTATAGTAAATAAACCCAATGCATTATAATATTGATGGATGGGGAAAGGTGAGCCGAATAGTATTGATGTCTTGATTTTAACCACGGTGGAGTTATGAGGTTTGGTTGCGATTTTAATTGAAAATCGAATGTTGGCTCGATATTTTTGATAAGTGGGTTTAAGGTCGAAGGCTCTGTAATAAATGTTGATATTTGGATACGTATAAATTTTTAATATGAAGTATGGAGCGAAGTGTATAAATATTGGGCGTTCATTAATTAAATAGAAATGAATATGGTTTATAAGATGTGTAATGGATGGTGGTCGATAGTATAATGCGTTGCACACATTTGATGAAAGAAGCTTCCGTGTACAGTAATTTAAATTACCAGTTCAGAAAATAAGATATTGAAATTGCCCAGATCGGAATTTGTATACAACACAGAAATTGGAGATGCATTTTTGCATGCACGGGAATGAAAATGTGGGTTTGACAGGTGTACATGCATAGAAAGTAGAAGAGTATGCAGAGACTGAAAAATATAGTGATAGCAGTAGAAAAGACAAACGCACAGCGGGCCAAGAACTGAATGGGTTGAATTGAAATTCTCATTGTAACTGAAAATGTAAAGTTTATTTATTTTATATTGTTTTTGATGCATTGGCAAGTCTCCGTTAGGTAAAAAAAACTCCACTGTAAAACTGAAATTAGTACAAATTTCTATAATCCTCTGAATGAGCTGGACAAAGAAATGAGAAGGCAGAAGTTAAATAGTCATGACTGATCATTTCGAATTCCCTATAGAATGAAAAAAACCATGAAGTTATTTGTATAAAACAGGTAATATCCATGTGGAGAGGGTTACGAAAAGCAGAGAGAGAGAGAAAGAGAGTGTGTGAAGCAAAATTGAAGAGAGTAGAAGATTGTTAGAAAGCGGCAGAATGGAAGTGAGGAGAAGAATATAAGAAAGCTGCAAGAAGAAAAGAATGAAGAAATGAGGCAGAGAGGGTAAGAAGAAGGAGGAACAAATAGAGAACCTGTTAAGATTCAAAAATGATATAAGGCAGATATGAAGACTAGTGGACAGTAGTGAAGAAGGAACAGTACAGAGCTGATATCCAGGTAAATCAGCATGTGGTTTTTGTTTATGAAAGAGGAAGTTGGCGCTTCCATATCAAGTTGTAGCTTGATATATGTCAGTTGTAGCTGGCTCAAGTAGGAGCCTCCTGTAGGTTTTAGCCTATAGAAAATAGATGGGAGTTGGAGCTTCCTTGCAAGTTGTAGCTTGCAAAATTGAGGTAGGAGTCTCCTGTGGGTTGGTGCCTACATAAAATCAGTGGTGAGAGGGATTTGGAGCTTTCCTTTGCATCACAACAATAATAAGATGTGGTTTTATCCCTTATGGGTTTCCACTTATATCTGTTGTCTATGTGCATGATGTTTATGTGTTGATATGGTGTATCTAATCTGCCTAATACTTGCTGCTCACATATTAATATTGCTCACATATTAATTTGATCATGAAATGAAGGTGTAAATATGTTTAAAGGAAAGTTTTAAAAGTCCATGAATTTGTTAAACTGATTGACCCCCCCTCTCAGTTTAACTAAGGGTTCAACACCCTTAACATGGATGGATTTTTTCCCAGAGTATCTAACATCAGAGAGTGCCTTAACACTATACCCCATCACTATCTACTTTACACTTGGTGGGATTTAATTAATCAATTTAATTAAAAGGAGAAACTTTTCATAAATTGTTTAGACATAAATATCAACCTTTGATTGGTTTATATGATTATTAATAGTCTACAATATTTCATTTTGATTACAAATCTACCATCCAACTAATAATTATTGATAATAAAATTAAAATCCTAAAATCGCTATTCAAATTGTTTTAAATTTGACAAACATTAAGATGTTTATTAAATAGTTTCCTGATAGTATATAAATCACATACTCACATGTAAAGTTATATTTATTTTTGGGTAATATTATTGCACCAAGAGGCCCATTTCATTGTCACGGGAGATGTGTAAATGCTTCTCTTCTCAACATCTATTTTACAAGTATCAATTTTCAATTAAAAATAAAGTATTATTAAAAAAAAAAAAATGTTTCTTGTGTGAAATATAAAATTGAATAGATCTGTTTGGTTTGTTCTAATTAAAATCATTATAAAACTTCTCTAATCTAATTGTATGAGGGAGATGTGTAATTCATTATTTCTTCAATCTCGATGTAACATACGTCAAATTTCCTTCAATTTTTTACGTAATCACAAAAAATTATATTTTTATTTTATATAGTATAGGGTGTTTAAGTTTTATTAATAATTTGTAAAACTTTTTGGTAACTAAAAGGTTCACCACCTACCTCCATAATTACAATGAAGGTGTCCCTTTTTCAAATTGGTGAGGCTAGGCATTGTCTACATTTTTCATCTCCATTTGACATTTGGAAATCGGTGGGTGTTGAGCCACATGGGAGGAAACTAATTTTTAAAATTTATTACAAGTAATACACCATTTTGTTAAATAAAATTTTCTTATATATAAATGAACGTTATAAATAATACTGAGAAACTTATCATGGAGGAACTTATTAGAAATGGAATAATCTCAAATCTCTAGGAAATTGGTGGGCTCGTAGGAATCTAATTTTTTAAATTTATTAAAATTAAATGCAACCTAACAAATAGTGTAATACACTATAGACTTGATAAGAATTTCACCAAGTCATTGATGAAGGCATGAGTTTACATACATAAATAAGTGCATACGTATATATGCTTAAGTAGAATGAAGAATACATATATCTATTTTCATATATGAGCTAAATAACACATAAGATTTGAACACTAATCAACATACAAATATCCACACGCCCAGCTAAAAGTGAAAGAAAAACAAAAAAACATAAGAGAAAATAAACCCAGATTCATAAATGCAATAGTTCGATATTTCTTAATTTTAATATTGGGGTGACTAGGATCAAGGCACTCAAGTTCTCATGGTAGGTCGCTTAGAGGTCCACATTAACCAATTATGAATTCTTATCAATAATTATTAAGTGGATGATAAGGATTTCGCCTCCATGAAATATTCTTTAATTTTCATATTAGTATACAAAAATTAATGAGTGATAGTTATTTCCAAAGTAGTTATGTCTTTTTTATCTTTTTAATTAAATTAATTAATTAAAAAAAATTTATATGAAAAGTTGTCATATGAATGAGTTATGGTCTTTTGGGCATGTAGTATTGATAAGCTATAGTAATGGCATGTGATATTATAACAAATCCTATTTACAAATTAAGAATCTCCAAAATGAAGTAGGGATACATATATTTATTTATTTTTTAATATCTAAATTAAAATTAAGTTTGTTATTTACTTATTTAAATGTTTTTGAAAAAGAATAATAATAATAATGTTAATTTAATTTTAGGATTATGGCCAAATTAGATATTAAATTGATATATGATATTTTTTCATTTAAAATGTATAAAGGCATATATATTTTAATCCACTTTGAATTTGAAATGATAATATTTTATCACAAAAAACACATACCCTTAATGATATATATGTGTGTGTGTGTGTGTGTGTGTGTCTATAATTTCTCTCCTTTATATTTATACTTTGTTAAAATGAATTTGAGATTTATAATTTCTCCATTCCACATACGAAACAAATATTTGTAAAATAAACAATTCAACAATGTGAAAATTTTCTAAACTCTAAATGTATATCATATACATAGTATGTACTCCTTCAAATCAAGAGTGAGGAGCTTTTACTTATTGTTTCAAATTAAAAATTGGGAAAATATTTACACACTCATTATTAAAGAAAAGTAAAGAATAATAAAAAAATTATTAACAATGTTAACATTCAAGGGATGGAAAAATTATAACATATATTAAATAACTCACTTTAATTTAAACTAGATATTTCCATTTAAAATATATATTATATTTTTTTTTTTTTTGTAATTCAAAGTTTTTTCATTACTCAAAAAACATATACAAAGATGTAAAAATGCATGTGGTCTCACCTGACCAAGTTTGTTGACCAATGTTATTATCATGCTGTATACAAAATGAAAAATGGCCAAAACAGAGATCCACGACCTTATCACGCTTACATACTAGGAAAAAAATGAACTAGAAAGACAATGGTTACCATAATCAGTCATCAGAAGTGATTGAAGCATAATTATTTGGCCCTCTTAATGGAGGAGGATAAGGATGATACAAGTAGTTGACATGTCTCTCAATGTGAGCAAGACAAGCTTCCAACTTTTTTATATTTTCATTCAACATATTCTTCCCATGCTATAAAACCAAAATTGTTTCACAGACATGGCATTGAAAATAATGGATTTTATCTAGATTGGCTATAAGTGTCTCTTGTCCCTCCTTATGTACCATACCATGAGATTCCAAAATTTCTATGACATAATTTACCATCTTCTAGAGTGTCATAATTCTCCCAACATGCTTAGTAGATGTGTTTTCAACTAACCCCACATCACCCAAATTACTTCTCCTCTTTCGTGTGCTCGAGACTGGGCTATGACATGTTCCCTTATGCCTATTTCCAGCTCCACGACCACTCTGAGCCAGGATCCATCTAGCCCTACCAACCACAAGACTGACTAAAGACCTTCGCCAACCACGTGTCACAATTATGGCACCCAAGCTACTACTATCAGCATCTCCTCTCAAACCTCCACCCCTGGCTCCATCTGACACAATTGACTCCTCCGCAATATGGGACACTTCTACCTTTTCCTGAACACGGACACACAAGGAACACAAACATGGATTCATGTTGGTGGTTGTAACAACCCCCAATTCATGTGTTTGAATTTCAAAGCTAGACATTTGCACTTTAATCCTAAGGGGAGTGGACCCCAAAGGATAAATATTTTGTGAATGTAATTAAATATTTAATTGAGGAAATGAATAAAATGATGATTGTGCAGATTGACCAAAATTAGATTTATGAGATCACAATGTACCCATATGATTTTGCCCATGTCACCAACGGTTATGGTAACTCGCTGAAGCGAGAGTAAACGTGGCCCTAAGGCAAACTCAAATTGCATATACACCATCCTATAAGCACTGTAAGTGAAGGGATAACAAAGGAGAGTTGTATAAAAACAAATTAATAACTAATTTTAATCTATCCAAATCGTAAACTCCAGCTTTGAACTTATATAAATACCGATGCACTCAAAACGCAAAGACAGGAGGAATTGAAAGTCGAATTGGATGAATGATATTCAAAACAAATCATTACTTGATTTGAATGGTGCGACGACATAGCTCTCCCAGATTTCCAGAAGGTATGAGAAGCGACACATAGTAATAATTCCTCTGGCATAGTAGTAGAACAAAATAACAGAACGAACTCTGGAGCAGCTCGGTGGGGAAAACCCTCAACACGATAGGCAAAAATCAAGTCATAAGTTGAACATAAAAGTTTTATATGCCCTTGAAACCCTAACCCCAAACAATCACCACCATACACGTGGCTGGAGATGCCCAACTCTGAGTGCTGGAAGGTAGTAAGTCGCGTAATTCCACAAGAAATCCAAAACGACTAAGTCTTAATGTTCAATATTAATGCGGAATACAATCTAACTTGAATTGATATGAGCAATAAAGGGCGATGTACGCGATATCACGTTGGCAGATTTGGCCAGCCGCATAAAACCAGAGTAATGCAAACCGGAATTGATACAAAACCCTAGCGTACTACAAGGCTTGACGTGTGAAATCGAGCCATAATTACAAGGTACGCAATACTCAGATCAAATTGAATGGCATCGAAAATAGAAATGAGGTGGTAGCAAGCAAGGTTGATTAGGTGAACGATGCATTAGAGTATAAGCATCAAGCACCACCACAGAGTTCAGTCGAAACGATATGGTAGGGCCATAAAGTCTGTAAAGGAAAACCCCTCACAAAACGTAGATATGGTGGAAAAAACTATACCGTAATATTTCACATACCGAGTTGGACGAAACCCTACTAGATTAGGGAAAGGTACAATAGGAGTATCATAAAAAAAAAAAATTTCTTAAGTTAGGTATATAAGTGTAATACCTATATACATGTTGAAGGTCTAAGAAGGCAAACAACTCATACATATCTCAGAGTAAACGATCATATATATCATTATAAATGAGCACCAATTGGTGGGTGTGAGTGTAAGCCCAAGTGTATAATAACCTAGGGTATTATAAGCTCGAGATGAGTGTGAGGCTCTCAGAATTGTTCACAACACCCTTATGAACAGGAATTAAGGGTTGATTTAAAGGTAGTGAAAATAATAAAATAGAGAGTGTGAAAAATTAAGATAAAAAGAATAGTACAGTGATGTAACGAAATTGCAATTGAGGTTGAAACTAGTATATATTGACTGGAGTATAATATAATTATGTGGAAAGGAACTGTGTAATTGGAAAAAAAAAATTATTGTGGGAAAGAGGAAAGGGAGGTGTGACAGTGGTCATGTCAAAACCTAGACCCTCGAGGCTAATCCCAATCGACACCAAGGACCACCTAATAAAACTTATCACCACACACCTAGAAACGATGCACACTACCAATTAGCTACCCTTCACTAGAAACCCAAATTCCACAAAATAAATAGAGAAGGAAAGGTAACCTAGTGAAATTGGTCACCTCGATACTAAATTGTCATGAAACAATAACAAATACAGGATAGAACTCACAAAAAATCCCTCACCTCGAAAAGCGTGAAGGACACTTCCCAACTACACACAAGAACAACTAGAAGTTCAGGCTCATAGAAACTTAATCGATGCCAAATCCATTGGGCATCACCAAAGGGAATTATTCTATCAACAGCGCTAGGAAGGAAAAGATAGGCAACCTGTATGCCATGGAGCTAAAACAACACCAGCACTAAAACCTTCACCAAAGAAAAACCACCACCACTAGAAGCCTGAGCGGCACATATAAAAGCAACATAAACCTTACACAGGAAAACCAATAACTACAACCCATAATTCCAGAGCAAGAATCCATGTAGGCCCAAAAAATCAACACCCATGACCAACTATATCTTCAAACAACACACCCTCTAGCTAAGGAATGAATGGGAAATTTTCACCCAGACCAATAGGGAAAGAGATGTTACCTTTTTGATCTTGTAGGAGGAGCGAAAAATAGAAGACCACCACCATACCTACATGACCCTAGGAATTGAGAACACAGGTAAATTTGCATCCCTAAATGGGCCGAGAAACACCCATACTACTTAGCCATTGTAACATCGACGCCATTGATCGTTGAGACGATACTATTCCTTTGCAAGTAAGTGAAAGAAGATGTTTCACACATTCGAATGTACAAAAATTAACCGCATCGTGATGGAAGGGTTGAATGCCTACCCTCCTTCACCCATACCTTATGCCAAATTTTATTCTTCACATGAGGCAAGGTTCCAAGTGTGTGACACCCTCATCAAGGATACTTATTTTATTTTTTAAATATAAATACTTTTTAAGTTATTTATAAAAAAAAATCAGTTAATCAAATTCACTTTTAATTAGTATTATTTTTTTTTAAATCACATTTAAATATTTATATTAACAAAAAATTGATAACCTTACTTTTTACAGTTGTATTACATACTTAAATTACTAATAAATAAGAAATAATTATGTGTTAATATAATATAACATTGAAAAAATAATAATAATAACTAGCCGGATCAATTTCCAAAGTCATAAAAACTTTTTCAAGAAAAGAGTTCTTATTTTATTAAATATAATGAATTATCCTCATTTTGGAACCAGGAAAGGTACACGTGTTATATATTGGTTGATTCTGATACATGTAATATTTATTTTTATATCATAAATAAAAGCTAAATATATTCATTTTTAGGATGTGGTTATGGAATTTCATGTTCAAAATCCATGATACCTATGATGTAGTGGGGAACATACAACTTAAATTAAGTTTTATTTAAAAAATTCATTTTCTCCATTGTATTTTTCACTATTCTTGATGCTACCATATTAATAAATATGATAAGTTTTACATTAAAATATGAATTTTTAAAGATCTCCTTGATTTTTTATAGGTAAAATGATGCAAAATGTTTAATTGAAAAAATAAATTTGCTTAGTTTTTACCGTTTTCAACCAATTTATAGCTAGATCATAACCTGACCAAAATTTTTATATAACGGAAAATATCTAAAATTTTGGTCAATTTCATATAGAAATCCCACGTTTGGGGATTCTTAAGATAACTCCCACACAAAATTTATTTAACTAATTATGATAAAGTCCCACCTGAAATCGTGTTTAACCTCAGACGTTATTGGGTATCTTTTTGTTTAGGAATGGTCATTATTAACATAAGGACTTCTTAACTATGATTAACTTACATGGTTAGTCGTTATTGTGGGACCGACATGATCTTTTCAAAGGAAAGCGTAATTAAATCTGGAATATGAGAAAGAAAGAAAGAAAATTTTAACATCCACAAGGCTAAATATAACCCATGGGACCTCTTTTAGAGTGAAAACTTGAAAAAAAGTATGCACCTAGAGAGATTTAATGGTGTTCAAAATGGATATATATTGGTTTTTTATATTCATATAGCATGTGTCACTTCTAATTTTTAAAATTGTATTTTTGAACGCATAAATGGAAATAATTCCTTGAATTTTTACGTGGACACTTGGATTGTGTAAACTACACCACCTAAATTTCCAATTCCAACCAATACTTGCTAGACAAGATTTAAATTTAAATTTAAAATTGAAATTAATGGCTCCATGAAAATAGATATAATTTAATATGAAAACTTTAAAAGGAGATAGCTAAAATTCTAAAACAAACCCCCTTATTTATGTTGATTGCAGAATATCCTTAAATATGAAAGCCGCTCCAATGAATTATGCTCTTTATTTAATATCATTATCAGCACACACCGAATTTAGTCATTTCCTGTGTACAATTACATTTTTTGTGCGTCAGTTCCCACAATGACCTATGGTAATGTTTTTCCTCATTACCTTACATGTTATAACTTGGATATAATATGTATATAAATTTTTATATAGTTGTAGAACTGGAAAAAAATTATTTTCCCAAATGGTTCAAGCAACATATGTTAGACAGATATCGACACAACTATGAGACTATTGCAAGCCTGAACACATTTTCTCCACTCCAACATCTAGTGTTTATGTTGTTATATTTTCTTGACTGCAACATTTTTGGAGTAACATCATAGGAATTTTCAAATCCTTCAATGTATCTTTGCACCTTCAAGGACAATTGCTAGTCAATATATTTTCCGATACCACATTTGACTTATGATTGGTGGTCAATCCACTACAACTAATGTCGAGTGTTTATAATTTTGTTATATTATGTTGTGTGTAGGATATGTAGCCATGGATGGAGGCATTAACCTATTATTGTATTCATATAAGTAATGTGCATGAGACGATTCTTTACATGTACTTTTGTTTAAATTTCAATATCTTAGCTTATAACATTGATGTCCCTTGCAGTTATTACGCAGATGGAATCATTTCGATGTAGGTATGCTATTTATACACCTGGCTCATTGTGTAATGTCGACATCGGGATTCCCATGTGAATTTCACCTGGGGCACATGACATTTTCACTTCCAATGGTCTCTATTTATCCTTAAAATCCAATGGTGGAGAATCGATAAAGTTTGAATTATGGTTACCCTACCCTTCGACTTCACTTGAATTTTTTTTCCAATTCCTTGTTTCCACTAGAACCCAAAAGGCCAAGTCATCATGAAGACCCTTGTGAGTTTCATCTCTCTCATACATGGAAGGCACCTACAATTATCATTTTTCTCAATACCATTCACCAGTCATGAAATATTATAGGTATTATTAAGCTTCTTGAAATTATTTGAAGGGTAATTTCTCTTCTCTTATTGGGTGCACTTGTTAATTGTGCTCATATTTGCACCAACTTGGAGTGATTCTCACTATGGCTTTACGAAACTCCTGTAGGGTCTCTGAAACTCTAAATATTATCAAAGTAATTTATTTACCCCCTTCGGCTTACAATATATATTTGGAGTATTTCCTTACTTTATTTTATTTTATTTCTTTTTTGAGTGGGTCCACCATTAATTTTTATCCTGGTTTAGGTATGCAATGATTTTTTATTGTGTCTCTATTTTAGGAGGAGGACTATGCTGAGTGGCAGGTTATTTAATATTATAATGGTGTTCTTCCTTCCAGGAGTACAGTTTGACTGCTTTCCCTTCCAAGCCATAAGGATATTTCCATTTCTCTTTAGTGATGGCCATAACAATTCTATATTGTCTATGGCTTTTTTTGACTATTTGGTTTTGTAATTAATACCTAGGGTTTAAAATAATACCCTTCCTCAATTGCATTATCTATAACATTTTCAACTTTTTAACAGTGTTCAGGGAAAGAAAATCATAATTTCCATATGCATTTAACCACAATTTTTTTCCTCTTTTTTTTCTTTTACTTTTTGCTTTTATAATTATCTAACCTTCCTTCAATCCTACTAAATCCAGATATGGATTGTTACACCATTTTTTGGTCATCTAACCTATTATCATTAGATGGACCCAAGTACACCATGTAAGACCAATTTTACCCTAAGTAAAATTGCCTTCACTATGTTAAATAACTTAATAAACCACATTTATTAGGTTGTTTATGGTCTAAACATGAAACCCCAAAAGGAAATATTAAACAAACCTATATTTGTTTGATTTTCCTCATGGAATAATTAATTAAACCATAATTTAATTATTATTCCTAGTCATGTTTAACCCCAAAACAAAGAAATTAATTAGATAAACCTTTATTTATCTTATTATTTTCCAGGAATAATTATTTAAATCTTATTTAGATAATATTCCTTGTTAAATATGACCAAATCACCCACAAATAATTAAATAAATCATTATTTATTTGATTATCTTCTAACCACTTCCTTAAAAAGATAAATAAATCATTTATTTATTTATTTTTGACAAATCAAGGGATTTGACCGAAGTCAAATACCTTTTCCCTCCAACAAATATAATAAAATATTCCATAAAAGGTGGATCTAGATTTGGTTAACATTATTTTAATCATGCACCAAGATCTAGAATGACCCAATATTTTGCTATAAATAGGAGGGTTTTTCCTACCATTCTTCACCTTTTGTTGCCTATTAGATCACTCTGGATCTATACACTTGGTCAGATTTTTCCATCATTTGCCGTGTGAGCTACCATTGAGCTCTATTCTTTGCATTGGGTTTTCTACACCAACAAGAGAGAGAAATATCAGATCTGAAGTGCTGAGGACTTCCAGGAACCCATCCCACTGAGGAGAATTGGATACGCCTTCTTTTTTTCCTCCCATGTGCCCAATTAATACAAAAATTCTTTCAAAAATTGTTCTTGTCTTGTCTATTGGTATATAGAGAAAACCCTTGTTTTTACTGCTTAATGTCTTTCCATGCATAGATCTGGTTTTTTGCAGCTCTTTTCTTTTTCAAATAACCACAGATCTGAAGATATTGGCAGCCACTTTTGTTGTTAGGGCTATTAATTATGTGTAGCTAAAGTGGTCCTTTTTTCGTACACTTCGACCAAGGATTCATACTAACGAATGGCGACTCCACACGGGTTTTAAATTACGACCGTTGTCGTTTTTCATATTCCTGCATATCCAGCTACTTCAGACCCTAGGGTTTCTTTTCAGCTGTTTATTTTTCCTATTTTTATGTTGTTTTTCTGACATAAAACCGTAAAACATTAAAATTTCTAGCTTTCGTGTGTTTCTGGCCCTATTGTGCAGGTAAGCAACATCAGCCGCAACTGAGACGGCAACTTTTCCGAAAATCTACCGTCGAGACAACTGGAATGGGAGGTCGCACTTTTCAGCCTCTTTTCTGCGACCTGCACTGAAAACAAGTCAGAACCTGCGACCTGCCAAATTTTCAGGGGCTTTTCTGCAATTTTTTTGGGTTTTGCTGAAGCTTCTGTCAGGGTTTTCCAGCCTCTGTCTCAGCCCGCTTTGACCCAGTTCTGATTTGTTTTTACTCATCTAAGTGGGAACCTAGCCCCCTAGGGCTTCAGTACCCTCCACTTTTTGTGGAAGAGTTTTAGCTGTTTCAGCTATCTGTTTTTCAGAGATTCAGCCTTCCCTTTTTCAGATCTAAAACCTCCTCCTCAGATCCCTTTAAATCAGCCTTTCTTCCTTTCAAATCACCTCTTGTTGTTTTGTTTGGACCTCTTTTTAGGACCTCCTCCCTGTCCTTTCCGCTTTTTGCTGATTTCCTCCCTTTTTCCAGCCACCTTGCCTCTGTCTCTTGGCTATGATCTGCACCTCTTTTCAGCAGCTTTATCCTTTGGATCCCTGTCCCTCCCGACCTTAGATCTATTGGCCTCTTTTCAGTGTGTTTTGACTAGATTTTTTCCCTTTTTTAGACTAGTTTTGAGGGACCCGCCTCCTTGGGTTAGATAGATGCAATAGTAGCTGTTAATTTTCTGTTATTTTAGCATTATATATTGTTCTATGCAGATTTATTTCCAGTTACGCAGCACACTTTTTTCTTTCTCTCAAAACGAAAAGGGTTTTAAAAATTAAAATTAACACACACCACACACTGACCCTAAGTGAAGAAGTGCCTGGTTAATACCGCCTGGCAAAGACTCTAAAATCAATTGTCACTGCACATGTTCTACCCTTGACCTCACTTGATTCTGTCCCTTTTTTCCCTTGTTGGTTTCCTTCTTCCCGTCATCATTGTGCCCCAAAGGCGCCTTTCCCGGAGACTTCTTGGCCTTCACCCTCAGTTTCTGGTCGATCGACCTGCTCTGTCCCGCCGTCGTCAAGCCAGTCCTCCTCCGAGTCTGCACTCCGACTCCTCTTCTGATTCATTGGGTTCTCCTTCTCCTCTTGGTTCTCCCCCTATCACCTTCACTATGTCTGGTCCAGGGCCTAACGTTAGCGGTGCTCCAGGCCCTAATGCCGGAACCACTACTAGCGGAACCGCCATAGGAACTACCTCGACGATACCCTTGCTGCCGTACATTGTAGGCCTCAGCCTCCCCGATTTCAATCAGTTGATCAATGACCCTATCTACCATGATGTTGGTTGGCTTGCTATGCCAACCAAGCTCCCTTCCGACATCCCTAAGTTTGAAGACCTTGCTGGAGAAGATCCAACCAATCATGTCCGATCTTTCCACATGTGGTGTTCCTCCAATTCCATTACCGATGACTCCATCCGTCCTCGTTTGTTCCAATGCACGCTTACTGGCGAAGCTTCTAAATGGTATGTAGACCAAGCCACCTCTTCCCATACCACCTTTGCAACCATTGCCCAAGCCTTTTTATCTTACTTCCAGCTCCCTCTCCGATACGATACCGGTACGGAGCTCTTGACTTCCTTTAAGCAAACATCTTCGACCCGCCTTTCCACCCATGTTCAGGAATGGTGACATAGACGCAGCTTATGTCGAGCTCCCCCCTTCGAAGATCGGATCTATATGGACTGGTTCCTTCACTCTCTCCTAGCTCCCATCAGAAAAGATGTCGCCTCCCATTTCCCTTAAACCGAAGAAGCCGCCCTCCAAATAGCCTTGAAATATGACCTGATCTACGCCCAGTCTGGTTATGTTTATACCGTCCTTCCTGACCTCCCCAGGCCCGGCAGTGCTAACGCCCTGAGGGCATCTCATTCTGCCGATGGTATCGTTGGAGCCCTTTCCCATTCGTATGCTCAACCTCCTATGGGCTACGGTCTCCCTCACGGAGGGGCCAGCACCTCTAGCACTATTCTCCCTCTCGGTAGCATGTACCCCGGATACGGCATGCCTCCTCCTTTTGCCCAACCTCCTGCTTACCTCAATGTTGCCCAACCTAACCATTACCCTTATGCATAGCCTGGTGTGCCAGCTCCTCTAGCATATGGGCTTCCACCTCCCTTGCCTCCTCAACCCCCGCAACAGCACCTACAGCCCCCTTCAGGGCACGTATTTGCACAGCAGGGTGCGACTAATCCCCCTTCTTCTCAAAGAAGGCGGAGAGGAAATCCAAATCAATCTGCCCCTAGTACTCGTGGACCCAATCCTTAAGGTTTTGACCCTAACACTGCTAACCAGCAACAGGGCACTCAGCCCAAGCCAGACAAGCCTCTTCGTACCAACAAGCCTTGTTCGTGTTGCGGTGTTTACGGTCATTACACCCACGATTGTCCCCTTTTACCATAGATGTGGCAGATGTGGGAGTCTCAAGCCACATTACGCGGACAACATGCCTCCCCTCACGCTCCCCCTAATGTGGCCACTACTCAACCAGCTGTGTTTACTGATCCTTTCCCTCAGCAAGGATTCATGGCTACACAACCACCTAACGAGCGGGTCTCCACTCCACCCTCCATTTCTGGTTCCTCTGATTACCAGATCCTCATGATGACCTCTGATCCATCCCCAACTATCGACCTTCACCTTCAAAATCGTTCTCGCTAGTACCCCAAGCCTCCCGCTTAGTCTGCCCCCGAGTCCTCTTCTCCCAGTTCTACAGAGCCTCTTTCGACATCCAATGGCCCTTTACATATCCCTCAACCCAAAGTTGAGGTCCATCCAAAGATTCCTAAGGGACCATTACGTCGAAATGCTGCTTCTGGTCGAGCTGCTCATTCGTATAGCATAGTAGATGATTTGACACAATCTCCTGCTGCCATTTCAACACTGGAACTCCTCCAGTCATGCCCTTCCCAAAATAAGGCTCTACTATCTGCCATGGGCACTGTAGATCCTGTTGATGACCAAATGATTGTTTTCAACGCCACTCAATCAGACCATCCTTCTCTCCCTCCTTCCGTCGCCTTCCAAATCCCAGTCAAAATCTGGAACGCCAACATTTCCCAGTGTATAATTGATGAGGGGGCATCCACCTACGTGATGTCTACTTCTGTTTGGAAGCAACTCGGATCCCCTGAGTTGGCCCCTTCCACGATCACCCTCCGAGCGTGGGACAGCCATGCCTCCTAGCCCATTGGCATGTTTCCTAATTGTCCTATCACCCTCGCCAGTAAGACCGTTTGCATTGACGTCGAAGTCATACACGCCTCGCTAGACTACAACATTCTATTGGGGTGAAGCTACACCTATGCTATGTCTGTTGTCCCATCTGCGGTTTTCCGCAAGATGTCTTTCCTCCATAATGGAAAGATAGTCATCATTGACCAGTTGACATATCATGAGCCAAAATCTCAGACCTCACCTGAGACGACCATCTCCTCTATAGCCAACAAGAAAACCGTCGATTCCTTGACCAGTGTCTCCCTCGACGTTTACAAAGACTCCTCCCTGCTTGGAACATTTCCTGGTCTCCCCCCTCCTCCTATCACTGATACCAGCTTATCGAATGTTTGCATGATGCAATCGTCTCAGGCTGCCCTTAAACAGCCTGCTTCGGCTAGTCAGCAACCTCCCCCTCACCCTCCGCAACCCGCTCCTAGCCATTCATCTCAGCTGGCCGGTCCTCCTCCTTCTAGCCCTCCCCCTACAACTGGTATCCTTAAACCCCTTTATCCTCCTGGATCGGTTCCCCCGGGCCTTAACCATCTCGGAGCCGTCCCTCCTGGTCATTACCCTGCTGGGCAGATACCTTTCCTGGCTCCCCCTCCCAGAATATATTCTGTCCCCGTCATGGGCAACCTCTCTCTCCCTAACCTCACCTTGGGCATACCGGTTTGGTACCTTGATCCTCCAGCCGCTACCCCTCTTGGTCACCCCAAAACCTACATGGATTTGACTCTGGTTCAACCGGTCCCCCTCGCTTCCTCCATTGCCACTGTGCCCCCAGCACCTCCACAGGACCCTTCTCCTGTCGTGACAGCTCCAGGGAAGAAAGGCAAAGCTCTCAAGGGGGCACCCAAAAAACAAGACCACCACGACTGACCCGGCCCCTCCTCTACCCGCAAAGCCTTGTGCCTTGTGTGATGTCGCCGGTCATGCCACCTATGCTTGTCCCGATTTGCCCCATATTCAGTCCATGGTTAAAGTCGCGTTCCCCGAATCTATGGTCCCTGAACCCTCCATTCCTTCTTTGTCCGTAACCAAGAACCCCAGGACCCTCCGGACCAACAATACCTGTGCTTTGTGCGGAGTCCATGGCCATTACTCCCACCATTTTCCTCACCTGACACATTACCGCGCCTCTTTAGAGGTAGTCCGAGAGTATGAGGTTGAACAAAATCAATCCGCCGCTCCCATACTCGCGTAGTATGCTTCGGGCCAACCTGAGGATCCCCTCACTCCCATCGACATCCCCCCTGATGTTCAGATGGTGGAGTCTACTACGACCATTCTTTACCTATCCTCCTCTGCGAGACACTTGGAGCCTAGTCCCCCTGCATCCTCCCCTGTTGTTTCGCATGACCCCCTCTGTTCTACCCATACACGAGATCACTCCACCCGTGTCTCTGTTGACCTCCGCAGCCCGAGTCCTCGCCACACTCCCGATAGCCCTCACATATCATCCTCTAGTTTGTATATGAGTCGTCGTCATCCTGCCCCTTGCACTCCCTCCCGCAGTTGCTGCTCGATGTCTTTTGTCCACTCACGCTGCCGTCATTGTATCTCCTCTCCCCATTTGTTGTCTTGTGACACCATTCTGTAGGACCTCCTGTCCCCACCCTTTATCGGTTACGCTGATGGTGCAAGTCGTTACTCCCAGAATCTAGCCTTGGCAGGTTGGGCCATTTTCACCCCCTTGCATGCCCTTGTCCTCTCTAACGGGGTCTGCATTGGTTCTGCCACCAACAATCAGGCTGAATATGATGCAGTGCGTGGTCTCTTAGCCGATGCCCTCTTCCATCACATCCTCCATCTGCATGTTCGTTTGGATTCCCTGCTTCTTTTCATGCAACTAAATGGTGTTTATCGTGTGCATAAACCTATGCTGCTTAGATGCTATTTACGAGTGAAACTCTTGATACGTGCATTTGAAACCATCACTTTCAACCATGTACCTCGAGAACAGAATCACTATGTAGATAGTATTGCAAACCATGTTCTAGATTGGCATTTATCATACGCATTTCATACAAGAAAATAACATTCATAATCATTAAAAACGATGCATATCCATAATATGTGTCGCAAAACATGTGTTTAGAGTCCATATACTCTGATACCTATGACATGCACATAGCATGTTACAAAAAACTCAAAACTGGGGGCACCACCTGCCCCTACATACACACTAGGGGGCACCACATGCCCCACACCTACTCACTATCTGACGGATCCCGAGCTAATGGCTCTGCCCCTGTAGCCTGTAGATCACGTATGCCTTGATCAGCCATCGCCATGCGCCACATGACACCTCGCCATTCCGAGGGAAGACCAATGCATGCCTCCACGTATTGGTCGTCTAATTCCAGCCACTCATGCTCTGAAACTCTGGTCAGCAACGTCTCGCATCTACGGTGGATGTCCTCCAGAAGGGCGGCCGCATCCTCATTTCACGCTGCTCTCGACCCACTCGGCCCTGCAGCTCCAGAGGCTGCCGGGCGTCCCATATATCCGGCCGGTTTTACCAGAGCTATATCTGCATACCAAAAGTACATGAATCAGTACCATGTCTACTATTCAATAACTTTAACATGCCCATACGAGAATAGTTACTTATCACTTACCATCGGGCCCCCATACTCAACCAGGCGGAAGTGGTAGGTCCGGATCCCCACAATAACTCATCCCACTATAGGGATAGTCGTCTATGTATAACGGCATCTGATCCCAATGGGCAAATAACTCAGGTCAAAACACTCGCCCGACCGCCCCTCCTCCTCCTCTGCACAGTAGCCGCCCCCACTGGCGCATCCTGGGCTCTCTCGGGCCCCCATCTGGGAGCTGTATACGAGGCCGCAAGGTCAGGATCTTCTCAAAGAAGAAGGTGCACAATAAAGTCCCATACAAGCAATCGTGGTTCACTTGCCACTTGCAGAGCAACAACTGTCGCTTTAGCGACACCAACATCATTTGGGCCCACCCATAGTAGGTCCCACTCAACACACTCTCCACAATCATCATCTGCCCCCCAATGATGTGATGGAGCACCTGGTTGCCCAGGATACACAGCACCGTTGCGGCCACTGCACGGGTCTCTAGCCTCTCTAGATCCCCGATCGGTATCCGAGTCCCCTTGACTTGGAGACCCGGTCTACAATGTCGCTCCAAAAACTCCATGATATTCCGCCCCCGCGGTAATACTGTCTGCGTGTTTCCCACCATCCCAAATGGCGGGAGACCTGTCAGGAAATACACATCCTGGACTGTCAGTTCGATCCTGTGCCCCTGCACTACAAAGACCTCATGCTCTGGATCCCAATAACCAATAATCCGGGCCAAAAAGGGCTCTCCATCTCTCATCAAAGGGTTCTCCAAAAACTTTAGAACCCCAAACCTGGCCAACACACGACAGACACCCGGATCTACCTAGATCTCTGCCCGTAATTTACCCAAGTCTCTCTCTCTCCAGTTAACCCATATATCTGCCATACCTGCACAAAAACATCATATTTTTTAGCATAAAGATAGGGAATACCATAACCAAAAACAAAAACCCAACTCTCAGCCATAAAACAGCACTAAAACCCTCTCATCTCCCAGGTCGCAGTTTTCTGCCCAATTCTGGGACAGGTCGCACTTTTTTCCCTGAAACCTGCTTCCCAGGTCACACTTTTTGGCCCAAAAAATGTGACCCGGCCATAGAGATGAAGGAGGGTCTGTTTCTGAGATTTTGGCCCCTAAACTGAAATTTCAATCCATCAAAATGAAAGAGTAAGGTTAGGCCTCTTACCTGCAACTGATGGATCTTGATTCCAATGGTCGTTTTTTCCACTACGCTCACCGCAAGATTTAGGGCCTTCTCTCATCTCTACATTCACCACAGCAACAATAGAAAATGACTGAATTTGGAGGGAAAACTGCCTTATTAAAAGAGAACCCCTGTTTCTTCTGTCGATTGCTGCGACCATACCGTAGCCCCGTTCGACAAACCGTCTGCACCGTTGGAAATCTCTCACCGAGCCCTAAAATGGGTATCTGTTAGTTTTTTGTGATTTGATACTTCACCAGGACATATTTTGTCCAAGAAGGGTCACTTCACCTCTCCTTAAAATCGAATTTCCTCACTTACGACACTCGTACTTGGGGCACCATTTTGCCTCCTTACTTGTCTTTGTTCGTGTCGATTTTCGTCATGAGTTACCATCTTGTACTCATGTTTTCATGGTCCCCCATTAGGCCTTTACTGTGTGGCAGCACCATCGAGTCTCCCTTGTTTAGAGCGTCCAAGTTGAGTCATCATCACATTCATGGAGTCTATCCCGAGTCCCTCTGTACCCCGCTATAGCCCTCCATCCTTCATTGCTTGGTCTCACTATCCCCTATCCCTTATGATATTGTGCCAGTCGCTGCCATGTCATTCATGCCCTTTATTCTCTAACAAGGGAAGTCGTCCATTCGCTACTCAGTCCTTTCCATTTCACTATCATCATTAGTGTCAGTCTGTCCGTCGCTCTACTATTTCCTCTCGTGCCTTAGTTGAGGATATCTCATTGCCTCACCTATGGCGGACCTCCTTCTGTCAACATCAGCTCATTCATTCCAGAAGCTAGGTCTATAGGGCGATGTACCTTGGTTCCATCTTCCACTCTTGTTTGGTGCCTCGGATCAGGAAAAGGGATCTCTCATTTCCCTTTGACTTGGTTTTTTCTCCACTCCAGCTCCTTTCAGCATGACTGAGATCCGTATACTTGATGGTTCAGTGATACAGCAGCAGCTCTTGATGATTCCCGGATGTGTGTGAGATGTATCAACCCTAATGAGGGGGTGGCCCTACAGGTAGCCCCCCACATGCCCAGATGACCCCCTCCTTGCAGCCTTCGATGCAGCTCCAGATATTTGATGATGTTGGCCTTAGCCACTTGCAGCGCCTCTTTTATTTGCATGTATCAGTCAGATTTTGTGAGCCCTTCCCCATTTTCAGGGGGCATTTGGGTTGTATTTGTATCTCATACACTCAGATATTATTGTATCAGTCCTGGCTGTTATCCCAGGCCCAGCATGTATGTGGGATTCCTCATTGTATTTTTATCTAGCTCATGATTATGCCAGCTATACTTTATGGTTCGGTCCCTTGTTTACTGGACACACTATTCTTTTGTACTTTGTCTCAGTGGGCATAGGTATGCCTCCCCCGCCGCCTTCAGCACAGGTACCCTCTCATAAAAAGAGACTTGTTGCACCTGCGAGTCTCATCTCCTCAGGGTCTAGTTCTTCAGCACATTATCACCTTGCATTTCTTTCTCTGACTTCCCTTTTGTTGTCTGGTGATTGAGTTCTTACAACGTACTTCGGTCATACGATTTTCTCCTGACACTCGCACGCTGGGGGGAAATTTTTTACACCATTTTTTGGTCATCTAACCTATTATCATTAGATGGACCCAAGTACACCATGTAAGACCAATTTTACCCTAAGTAAAATTTCCTTCACTATGTTAAATAACTTAATAAACCACATTTATTAGGTTGTTTATGGTCTAAACAGGAAACCCCAAAAGGAAATATTAAAAAAACCTATATTTGTTTGATTTTCCTCATGGAATAATTAATTAAACCATAATTTAATTATTGTTCCTAGTCATGTTTAACCCAAAAACAAAGAAATTAATTAGATAAACCTTTATTTATCTTATTATTTTCTAGGAACAATTATTTAAATCTTATTTAGATAATATTCCTTGTTAAATATGACCAAATCACCCACAAATAATTAAATAAATCATTATTTATTTGATTATCTTCCAACCACCTCCTTAAAAAGATAAATAAATCATTTATTTATTTATTTTTGACTAATCAAGGGATTTGACCCAAGTCAAATACCTTTTCCCTCCAACAAATATAATAAAATATTCCATAAAAGGTGGATCTAGATTTGGTTAACATTATTTTAATCATGCACCAAGATCTAGAATGACCCAATATTTTGTTATAAATAGGAGGGTTTTTCCTAACATTCTTCACCTTTTGTTGCCTATTAGATCACTCTGGATCTATACACTTGGTCACTCTTTTCTACCATTTGCTGTGTGAGCTCCCTTTGAGTTCTATTCTTTGTGTGGGTTTTCTACACCAACAAGAGAGAGAAATCTTAGATTTGAAGTGCCGAGGACTTCCAAGAACCCATCCCACTGAGGAGAATTGGATACGCCTTCTTGTTTTCCTCCCAGGTGCCCAATTAATATAAAAATTCTTTCAAAAATTGTTCTTGTCTTGTCTATTGGTATATGGAGTAAACCCTTGTTTTTACTGCTTAATGTCTTTCCATGCATAGATCTGGTTTTTTGCAGCTCTTTTCTTGTTCAACTAACTGCAGATCTGAAGATATTGGCAGCCACTTTTGTTGTTAGGGCTATTAGTTATGCGTAGCTAAAGTGGTCATTTTTTCGTACACTTCTACCAAGGATTCATACTAACATGGATTCCATTGTGTTGAACACATTTTTACTACCAATTTATTGGATTTCACATTAGAGAAACTAAAGGGAAACTCAAAGATAGAAGAGTTCAAAAAGGAAGCTTTAGAACTGAACACCGTATTGGCTGAAAAACAAGTAGTATTCTATTATAAATTGACAAACATCGATGATATATGTGACAAAATTGATCCACTAATTAATCAATCAACTGATATAAGAATGAATTTTGATGACATCAATAAAAAAATCTCAAAATTCATCACTTGGAAAGTCACTGCAGAGGGAATAAAATAAAATCTTCCCATAATAGAGGATTCAAAAAAGAAAATCCTCTTTACTGATTGGGAGATACAACTCAAACAAGCAAAAAGAGAAATATTCATAGCAAGGGATGTTTCTAACAACATCGTTAAAACTATCAACAATAATCTATTTAGTTCCAACCTAATTAATGAATTCCCACATGGTTCCCTTCCTAATATCAAATTTTCAATGAAAAAATGGCAACGTCAAAGTCAAACAAAGAAAGCACCAAGAAGATGGCAAAACTCGACTCAGAAAATCTTGGAAATATTTGGTGAAGCCACACAGTCAGTGGCTGATGTTAAAATGCCTCACTGACACATCCTCCCACATGCTTCCTACACTCTCAGATGAAGTGTACACTGGAAAACTGTGCATTATAACATCTAAGACTCCTGAAGTGTAGCCAATGTTGGATATTCATGAGCTCAAGAAGTGAATGGGAAAAGAGACAACATGAAACTCCTGATCTTGTCATTCAAACTAATTCTATTTATGTCTTATTGTATCTTGTTTTAAGGAAATTTTTTTAAACCTCCTCAACACTTTTTGTATTTGTTATGTTTATATTCCAAGTACTTAATATATAAATCCTTTCATGTCTACAAAGAAAGGGTCCTAAAATTTTGTAAGGAAGGCTTTGAAAGGTTTCAGTTTTGTACTTTTTGTACTCATATTAATAGAAAGACTGGACCATGGCTATTTCTTCCATGTGCAGAGTAAAGATATACCCAGTGCTTCTACCTTTATATTGATGTTCAATTTTTATGTGATTAATATTGATGCTTCTTTTACACTGTTTTGTTATATGTATCTCTTAAATACAATTGAGCATTAATTCACTATTGAACATGCAAAGATTTCCATCTTTTGTTATATGTATAATACTTGCAACTATTGAATGTGATCTAATTTAATCAATTAATTTGATGAACTATTTAATCAAATTAATTATATTTAACTATTTTTCACGCCTTTAAGTGTTTGATAATCTATTCTCATACACTAAAGATAATATTTCAAGATTGCATACAAATAAAAATAATTAATCTCGGTATATAGATAGTTATATATCTACTTTTTTAGCTCATTATCACTCCCATTTTATCAAGTCACATTCAATTATAGATACCTCACATCCACTCAATTCTATTTATTAGGAAACTAATCCCATCATCCTTAGTTGGAGCCACTATTCCAAATTGAAATGGAATGGTTTTCAAGTTCTCGACTGGGTGGTTATCCCTAATGTTGTTGCAGCAATTTTTGAGGCATCAATGGAGATCAAAAAAGGTTATAAATGGAATTTAGTCCCTACGGGCCAGCAAAGAGGTCTAGGGACTAGAGACTTAGTCATAGGTCATAGCATGTTGTCCGGTGAAGGAAAATATGTTAAGGCACAAGGGAAAATGTGCTAAAGAACACAAGTGGGCTAGGTGAAAATCCCACATATTATGGACATACAAGCATTTGGGCCTCCAAATTTATAACTGCATATATATATTTATGTACATACGAGTGGGGCGCTATAAACAACTAAGTGACATCTTTTTTTATTTTGGTGAGCGTAGGAATTTAGGATAAAACAAATAAAATGTGAGCTTGGGTTTATGTTTAAAATCTTGAATGGGTTGACAACTCTTGGGAAATATGCTCCATATTTGGAAAATATGCCAAATTAGTTATTCGTCATAGTTGAGTCAAGGAAGCAAGGACCAAAACTGTGAGAAATGAATTAATGGTCCTGTTTTGAGCAGAAATAATCCATGTTAGTTATTTCTTGCATGACACGAAGAATTTAAGGGAAAATATGGCTAAGTGCAAAAGCTCTTATCACACTCCATGAAATCTAGGGCTGAAGTACAATCTAATCTCGGTGCAGAAATTGAGTAGAACTATAGGTGGATAAGATTAGAGAAAATTTCATATTATCATGAAAAAATTATGTTCTAAGAATTGGAAATCCATACTGTCAGTATAATTTGAATTTAATAGTGGATTTGCTTCAGTGTGCAGGTTGAGTAAGATTTAATAATTACTATGGAGAATCCACATATGCCCATTCATCTACTTAATGTAGTTGTAGTGGCCTTTCCCTTTGATGTAACAACAGAATGCATAGCCATGCACAAGTACACTTCCAGGGAGGATGGAGAGATAGGTAATAATACAATCCTAGGAAGCTGAATGGACAACATAGATAACATTGTCCATTGTGAAACAAAGGAACAAAAACCTAGAATTTCAATTGAGCAAGTGGGGGGAAGCAACTTTATTGTGTGAGATGAGTGGAGAGATCCAAGTGTGAACATTGTTGAGAAGAGGGAAAGTGTGCCTTGGCTAAAAATAGAGGCTAACAGTGCCTATGTTCAAGAGAGAGGGCGAATTGCACAACGGATGCTAAGAATAGGTCTAGAATGTTTGTAAAGAAGAAGATAGTCAAGAGTATATAGCACTGTATGCGAATATATGTTGTTGAAAATTGGATAGAGTGCTACGAGGTTTGAGTATGTGTGAAATTTTATAAGTATAATAGAGGTTTGAATGTATAAAAGAGAGGGCCAAGTCCGTTGAGCCTACTACGAAAAGGTCGAGAGTGATTGTTCAGAAGAAGAGGATTGGGATTAGAGAGCTATGTTGCAAAATATATGTTGTTGCAAAGTGAAAAAGTGTTACTACAGATGATTATGAGTGAAGGTTAATTAGCATAATATAGGGTCGAATATAGAAGAGGATATAGGTCAGAATGTAGAGGAAAACTGAGGTCCAAGTGGATGAAGACAAAGATTTGAAAACAAGTAGAGATGATGCCATTTACAGTGAACCTTAGTTCCTTTTCAAATATGGGTTGGAGCATGCATACACTGAATTGGTGCTTCCATTTGAGTGGGAGTTCAAGAAAATATTGGGGTTTGGAGCCTCCTTCAATTTTTTTCTTGCATAAATCCAAGGAGCGGCAAGTTGGCGCTTTCAATAAATCCATCAATTCACCTGCTCCTACTAAGTTAATTAGGTTTCTACAAAAGAAGGGTGTTGGTGATTCTTTCTAGTGGGAAATATAAAATAATCAAAGATATTTTGTGCTTCCCGTGAGTGGTGGCTCACAAAAAAATTGATGTAATATAGTTGTAGATCATATTTATATCAAATAATAAACAATATTTGCTGGATTTTCTCTTGGAAGTATTTCCACGTTAAACCTAAGTGTCTCATGTGTTTCCTTCTCATGATGTGTGTGCGTGTGTTGCTTCATGTGAATGTTGTTATGATTTGTTAATGGTTTCTAACGTAGGGAATGAAAATTTTTTATTTGGAATATAAAATTGGAATAAAAGGATAAAATTAGCCTTAATATGGATTCAACCCCTCTCAAGATTAACATTGTTTCCAACAATTGGTATGAGTGTCAGATTCCTTCAAGAAAAAACTTAACCTCTCAAAGGTAGATCAAGGGGAAAAAATGTCTCATCAAACTTGGATTACATCAGAAGGAGTTCCATTCTTAAATGGATCAGATTATGAGCTCTTGAGGATTAGAATGGAATCCTATTTGATGCTAAACAATGAAAATGTTTGGTTGTTTATATATTATGGAGAGAAGAATAAATTTGATATATAAGCTAAGGTGATGATCATGAAAGGGATATCAAAGGCTGATGTTGATGACGTAATGCATTACGAGATAGATAAGGAAATGTTGAACATATTACAATGCCTACATGGAGGAGGAAGCTACATAGCTCAAGAGGAGGTTGAAGAACCTTTTTTTTCAAGAAATTAACGTCAATTTGTGAATGCTACTGGTAATGAGAAGAAGAGAAAGAAGAAGAAGAGTAAGGTTTCACAAAGGATATATGTTCAAAGGATTGTAGATCCTTCTTCTAGTAAACAAGTTTTTGTTCATCACTCTAGATAGGATGGCTAAGACTCATAAGAGAGGCCATGTTTCTTAGGATTTATGTTATTTCTCTATAATAAATGTAAATAAATAGGTAAATCATTATCTAGATGTTCATGTGAATCACTTGAAGAGAGAGAGAGCCATGCATCTAGTATTACTAATGAGGATAGGCCTACTTTAGTAGCAATAAAAAATGATGGGTCCTCTGAAGAAGAAGAGAGTATATCCTAATAATATAATAGGAGTATCCCCAAGAGTGATTGAGATGGAATATTCCTTGGACATATGGAGGATTGTGTGGACACAAAGAGGAATTTAGATCTTTTTGGTGATTCAAAAAACACCTCTGATAGCGAATAAAATGATCTAAATGAAAGGATATACTTGAGAAATAAGTTGATTTCTACTGTAAAATATATTAAGGAGCTATCAGAAGAAAACCTCAAGCAAGAGGAGAATTTGCAAGAATGTGAGCTTGATAATGAGAAGTTGAGAAAAAAAATATAGATTTAAATTATCAACAATAATAGGCTAGCATTTTGAAGGGGATGCTAACTAATCAATTGAATGAAAGATAAGATCTCCTTGAGAGACTACAATTCCAAGTTGTACAATTCTCAATATTAGAAGCTTAAGGAGAGTAGAAAGGTTTTGAATCAGATCCTTTTTAAGCATAGATTCCCTCTCATAAAGGATGGTTTGGGTGTCTTTAATAGACTTGGGAAAAATACTCATGTAATAAAAGTTAATCAATGAAAAAATAACACATTGGTTCAAGGAAACTTATTCTAAGCTGAATGTTGGGAAAATATCCTAGTGGACATCACTGGATATGCATTTATGGATAAGGAAAATTGGCAAAGGAAAATTCTAAGGAATTAGAGAGGAAAAAGGTAATTTTGGTACATTTCTCTATGAAAATAAAGGTAATTAGGAGAAAAGGGAGGTAAAAGTTCACATATTGCATGTTATGCAAAAAATCACAAAATAGAAGAAAAGATATATCAATGACTTATAAATCAACCTCTTCGTGGGGGAAACCTCCTTTACATTACATAAATGAACAATCCTTTGATGATTCAAATGAAAAAACCTACTTTCTATATATACGAGTCTAAGGTTCACAATATAATCAGAGTCAAAATAACAATAATAATGTAAAGGAAAAACAAGAACAATAGTGTGATTATATAGGGCACAATAATAACAATATGCGAACTAAATGGGTACAAATATAACAATAAGGGGGCTACACTAACAATAAAAATAAGGGGATACACTAGTCTTATAGGTATTTAACATGACCCTCTCCTTAAAAAAAGTGTTTTCCTCAAGGCTTGAGTAGTTATGGATGCTTCTTTATAAAATTCTTATCCTCCAATAGGAATCTTCAGTGGGTAAGTTCTTCCACTTGATCAATTTCGTAGCTATGTATTTCTTGTTTCCCTGGCTGCTTGAAGTTCCGGGAAATGTCACCCATAACCTTATTTAATCATGAAACATGGAAAATCGGGTGCATTCAAGAAGATTCCAGAAGCTCTAATTTGTATGCCATAGTACCAATCTTTTGGAACACCTTGCAAGGACCATAATAATTTGGTGATAATTTATTATCCTTCTTAGCTTTCTGAGGGAAATTTTTTTGTATGCTTCTAGCCATAAAATTACCTAGTCGCCTACATAAAAAATGATTTCGCTACGACATTGATCTCCATGTTGTTTCATTCAATTATGCGTGAAAGTGAGGTTATCCTTTAAGAGTTGGAGAAATTTGTTTTGATGTTCGATGTGATATTTGACTACTTGAGCCTTAGAGTTTTCTCATTATGTTATGGAGGGTGGATTATATCCATACTGTTCCATAAATGGGGTCATTTTTGTTGCAGTATGGAAGTAAGTTTTAAACCACCATACGACCATAGGTAACCACTTGACCCATTTTATTCGTTTATCAGATATAAAGCAACAAATATATCCTTCCAAATAAATAATCAGTCTCTCAATTTTCCCATCAGATTGAATATGGTAAGATGAGATATGAGCTAATTGAGTACTGAGACAAGAAAATAATTATGTCCAAAACTTTCAAGTGAAAATGGGATCTCTATTTCCTAAAATAATCTTTAGGTTTCCATGTATCATTTGAATTATTTCCATAGATGCAGTAGAAAATGTACTCTCTTTAAATGGATGTGATAATGTGAAAAAGTATGCATACATGGTAAGTCTATCAACTACCACCATGATGACACATTTTCATTCAGACTTTGGTAAGCCTGTGATAAAATCCATTGCAATCTCCTCCAAATGTTGAATTGGAATGGATAAAGGTTGTAACATACCCATGGTCTTAATTGTCTCAACCTTATTTTGTTGTAAAACCAAAAATTCCACCACAAAATTTTCAATATCACATTTAACGCCATCCAAAAAATATCCTTCTTAACTGTGTGTTAAGTTTTTAAAAATCCTTAGTTCCCTCCTGAGGGAGAGGTGTGAAATTCCAAAATAATATTTTTTTTTATTTGGGAATTCTTACAAATATATAAGCGATCTTTGTACCGTAATGAATCATTTTTCCAGCTAGATGTATCTGATGTACTCATAACTTGCTGTATATTTTCAATGAGTTCCCACACATCTTTGTAATTCTTTCATTCATCCTTTACCTTGGTTATCCAATTTGGTTGGGTAATAGAAATGACACAAATGAATGCTTCCACATTCTCATCATTTCTTAAGAGTGCATCTGCAACAACATTTTTATTCCCATTTTCGTAGATCATTTAAAAGTCATAACATAACGAGTTTGTGATCCAATTTTTCTACTCTTATGAAGATAATATCTATTCTAAAAGTTATTTAAGGCTATCATGATCAGTTTTTACTTTGAATTTTCTTCCGATAAGGTAAGTTCTACATTGCTTAAGTGGATGTAGTATTGCCAAGATTTTCTTGTCATACATATGTTTTTGTAAATAATTTCCTTTCATTGGAAAACTTTCAAAATAAATTGGTATTCCTTATTTCATTAAAAAAACACCAATTCCATCTCCTGAGGTATCACATTCCACAATAAATGTGTTTTTTTAATTCCGGTGTAGCTAAGATCATTGCTTGGCACATTTCCTCTTTAAGATGTTGAAAGGCCTTAGTTGCTTCTAGACTCCAAGAAAATTCATATTTATTCAATAATGTTGTTATAGGTGGTTCTATTCTCCCATAATCATTAAAAAACTTGTGATAATAACCTATCAACCCAAGAAATCCTAGCAGATGTTTTATAGTTCTGGGGATTTTCCATTCCTTGATGGAGTTAATTTTTTTAGAGTCTACCATAAGACCTTCATAAGATACAATATGACCCAAATATTCCACCTCTTGTAATTCAAAGAAACATTTGGAGGTTTTATCATGTAATTATTTCTCCGCCAATAGTTTGCGCACCCTGTCAATGTTTTGAACATGGTCCTTCCAAGACTTGTTGTATATTAGTATATCATCAAAAAATTCTAACACAAAATTTCTAGGCAAGGGTTTGAAAATGGAATTAATCAAACCATGAAATGTAGAAGGTACATTAGTAAGCTAAAAAGGAATGAAAAAAAATTCATAATGATCGTCATGGTTTCTAAATGTTCTTTTGAGAATGTCTTCGATTTTCATTCTTATTTGATGATATCCTGATCAAATACCAACTTTGTGAAGTAAATTTCTCCATGTAATTCATCCACTAATTTAATAATGACAGGAATGGAAAATTTATCTTTAATATTGATCTTTCTGAGCTCCTTATAATCTGGAAACATGCACAAATACACCTAGAACTGAAAAATAAATTTGACCAGGTTGAATTAAACTGACCTCTAACATTTCTGCAACCATATGTTAAATCTCACTCTTTTGGGCATCAGGATATCTGTAAGGTTTGATGTTTGTAGGAACACTTTGTGGAATGAAATGAATATCATGATCATGATCACAAATAGGTGGGAGGACTTTGGGAGTCTCAAACACCTTAGAACGATTGTCAAAAACGTTTTGGTGATCTAGAGAAATAAATGATTTCGATCTTTGAACCTATAGTGAGCATAATTGTGAAATTATGCCTCATTGTTCATTCTTCAGAGGCTTTGTATTGAAATTAGAGTTTATTATCTTTCTTGGTTTCCCCACAATACTCTTTAATTAAACTTCCTTTCCTTCTAAAAAAAAAATTCAAGAAAATTTCTTGAAAATTAAAAGTTATAGTCCACGACGATTGTAACCTTTGGACAACTAGTACAAGATCAGCACAATCCATTGGAATAGAAAGTGCTGGACTATTCAATACATATTCTACCATGGTTATCTTTATATTATGGCAACTTCCAAAGAAATTTATAGTTCCTCCATTTGCAACCATAACTTGACACTATGGTGTTGGATATAGAAAGAAATTCAATTTCTTGTATATCTTATAATGAATAAAATTATGGGTACTACCCGAATCAATCACTATTACCTTTTTATTCTTGATATGTCCTTCTATCATGAGAGTTTGAGGAGTGGTAATTCCTGCCAATTCGTTACAATATATGGTCATATTCATTTCTTCTCTCTCTAGTGTTGGTTCCTACTGTATATATTTTTCTTTTGAATTTTATTGTTCTTTTTCTTCCTCATCTTCAAAATCTATATAAAATAATTTCTTCTCAACACACTTATGAACTTTATTGTATTTTATATCACAACTGCAATAAAGCTATTTTTTCTGTTTTTTCTTTCAATTGTTGTGGTTTCAACCTTGTAATTTTTGGAAGGCTAGGAGTAACAACACTTCCATATTTATAGTTGTGAGTGATAGGCTTCCTTGTCGCCATAATTTTTCTTGTTATTTTTCTTACCAACGTGAATTCCTTATCCAATGAATTAGGTTCCCAAAGGATAACTTGATGTTGGATGTTATCCTTTAAATTCCTTATGAAGGTATCAATCATATGCTCCTCTGGAATATCATTTTCCTTTATATTATACTTTTGGAAGTCCTCAATGTGCTTCACCATTGAAACCTTTTGTTTGAGATTTATCAATTAGCTAAAGAAGGTGTTTCTCTTTGTATCCTCATAATTTTCTATCATTTCCTCTATAAAAAATTACCAAGTGAAAATTTGTTTACGAGAGAAAATTCCTTGATACCATACAAATTGATTGGGTTCTAAATATAAAGTTTCAATGTGTACCACTTGTGCATTTTTCACATTATGGATATCAAAATATTCCTCCATTTGTAGTATCCATTTTATGGGATCCTTGTCATAAAAATTCCTCATATCGATGTTTGGAATATGGTGTGCCTTCAACCAAATGTTAAATTCTATGAAATCATCATTAAAATTTCCTTTGTTCTCCTCATGAGTTTCCTCTACTACGTTTTCGCCATTACGTAGATTTTTATTTTAGCAACGTTGTCAAACCTTCCATGTCTTTCTTAAAATATTCCATGTTTCCTTTAATTTTTAATTCTATACCATTGATCTTAGCTTCCATTCCATTCTTCAAACCATCCATATTAACTTCTATTAATTTTTGTGAGAGAGAAATTTGTTGCACTTGGTCTCGTAATTTTGATATATCATGTTGCATTTCTTCCTCTTCTTCATGCATCATAGTAGAGCCTTAGAGTTGCTTACAAGGTATTTCCATCTTCATGTAATCAATTAATGATATTTATTCCTCACTATTCCCTTTGAATAACTTCAAACTATTTTTTCAAAACAAAACTTATGCAAATTTATAAAAAAATACACACCTTTTTCTTTATTTTGAGGAGATCGATATTGAAACTATTGAATCTATGTGATTTCATATATTCAAGATCTATACTTTAGTATTGTGGTAGCCCTTTGAGTAGTCTTTATAATTTCATATATCAAACCAAATTTCGATTCTTGAATATAAATGTATTCCCAAACTCTTACGATGACTTGATTATGGATTGGTTCAATAGAGCGAAGTTGTAAGGGATGCCCTGTGTCACTATTTAATTATTCGACTTTAAAATTTATACAATAAAAGCTACAATCCATGCATTTTTGGCCACATTTTACAGAATTCAAATTCTATGCTTGAAACTAAAGTTATGGCAATTTTCCCTTGGTCACCTCTTTGAGATGAAATCATGGAGCCTGCAAAAACCCTAATTTCTGTTGATATATCTCCAAAAATATAGTGAACCAAGATATGAAATTCATACATCTGGTTCACTAGTATTTCTTCTCTACATGGTTTCAATTTAAAAATTTTAAGATTCATATAAAAAAATTTATAGATCAAATTCCAATATGACATGTTTGAAGAAGAAATACCCTATAATCGAAAGCTCTGATATCGAATGTTATGCAACCATCTCAAAAAATGGAAGAAAAGATAGATCAATGACTTAGGAATCACCCTCTTCAAGGGAAAAACCTCCTTTACATTACATAATTGAAAAAATCTTTGATGATGCAAATGAAAAATCCTAATTTCTACATATAGGAGTATAAAAGGTCACAGTACAATTAGAGCCAACATAACAATAATAATGTAAGGGGACAACAATAAAAATAGTGGGATTCTATGGAGCACAATAATAATAATATGGGGACTACATGTGTACCAAAATAACAATAACGGGGCTACACTAACAATAACAATCAGGGGATACTCTAGTCTTATAGTTACGTAACATTGCATGTGAGGAGGAAATTGAAGGAAAATAATGGAAAATGAAGAAGTTAGAGGCCTCATTGACAAAAAGGCTTCTGAGGATCATTTGGTGCCTTATTTAGTGTTATATTTTATCATTTCAGTTTTGGATCTCTCTCATTATTCTCTCTCTCTCTCTATCACATATTCTTGGATACTTATAGTTTTCTTGGAGCAATTAAATATTGTGCCAAAGAGGAGGAACCAAGAAAAAGAATGCAGGAAAGGACAGGAAAGGGAAGATCAAACAAGGAAGAGTAGGATCTAGCAGCTTCAGTAGGAATACTTGCAGATAACATATTACATGTCTGATTTCATATATGATTTGGACATGAATTTCCTATACATGTTTGTATTTGGTTACATTGATGTTGGTGGCATGGTTTTGTTGATTTTTTACATTAGGTTTTAGCCTAGCCTTGACTTTTTCAAGATGCTATGGTGTACTGTTATTTTGATTTTGGTTTTGAGATTTTAATTTTTTGGATGGATTCAGAATTCATGGAAGAGGTGGTCTCAATCATCATTCCCAAAGGCCTTGGAATCTCTTGATCGGTTTTGGATGGGTACATGGTAAAGCCTAAATGAGATGCCTCCGGTTAGGTCGTATTGATCCGAGATTGGATTGCGTTAAATACTAAGAGTTAGGGAGATGGAAAATTCCTCAAGGATAGTGATAGATTATGGATGGAATTTACAAGTTATACTCGGTTTAGTGATCGGAGCACTAGTTTGGTGTGATCATGGTATGGTGAGGGTGGATGTGGTTTAGCCTCTAGATTCCCTTGGATGTTTTTAGATTGGTTTATCCATGAGATCCCACATTCATGATTGGAATACGACACGGGGGTCATTGAATAAAGAGAGATTTGGCTCAGTCATGTTTGTGGTTGGGTGGAATGTGTGGAAGCCTCGAACTTCATTGGTACTTTCCTATGTTTAATGAAAGCTAAGTTCTCTTGATCTTGTACCTATTAATTTTTTGATTTAATGGTTTTTATCTCACTATTATTTCCATGGATTTAACTTGATTATAAGCTTTTTTAAATGACCATTTTATTTCATGGTTATTTCATCCATTTACTTGTAATTGTTAAACTAAGGGATGCAACAAATAATTGATGTCATATATAGTTAAGGGAGAAGGTGGTGATCCTTGTTGAAATGTTTCATAATATTTTTTAGTCATTCATGTTCTTTCTTGTATCCTAGACCTGTAGATTTCATACATGCCAAGTGTTTTAGAGAATTTCAGTCTCGGTTGTAGATGGTCAGGCCTAGCCCTAGAGTAAGTTTTTGGTTATTTTTCATTGTCATGATGTGTATGATATTTTGGGCTTAAAAATTTCCTTAAATCCCGTGGATGTAGACATGATTTTAGGAAATTTAGTCCCTAGACATATGCCTGGGCCTATGCGAACATCCATATCCTCCCAAACGCATGTTTTCTAGCATATGGGTGTGTCTGGAGGGTTTTCCTTGAAAAAATTCATTACAACCTAGGGATAGTCAGGTGGATTATGGGGTTAGCCTCTATGGGTCCTGTATTAAGTTTTAGAGGTTTTTGATATGGCTTTCTGCTGTGACTCCACTTACTTAAAGTCACCAAAGAGGTTGAGTCTATCTTAAAGACCTCTCATCTCATTTTTACCCTAGTTGTTCGGTTATTTGGGTAGGTGTGTGGGGAGGAGGACGTTCGATGTTTTGGAGGTTTTTGTCATAATGTATCTATGTCGGGCATGTGTGTGTTCTTCATGTTATTTTCTATGTACTTGTTGCATCCACATGATGGTTGGTCATGGTGGTAGTGATGTTGCCATGGAAGGGATGATGATGTTGTTGTGAGTTTGTTGTTATGAGTGTATGACTAGTTATACATGTTAGGTGTGTACATGTGGTCAAGTTTTCATTGGTATGGTTGAGGTTATTATGCATAAGGTCATGGTGTGTAGTTTATGTGGTCATGAATTGATGATTGGACTCTAACTAGGATGATTCTTATGTGCTAATATACCATATGTTACAAGTGTACATGCTATTATGATCATGTCTATACATGTATTACGTTGATTGGTTGATCTTGCAGGATGTATCCTCCCTAAATTATGCTAAGGTAAGTTGGTTTATTGTGATATGTTTAAGCTTACATGACATGCCTTGGAGGAAGAAATCAAATATGGTTAGCAAGACGTTAGGCTAGAGAGGGTCTCCCTATGAATCATATGAAACATAGTTACTGATCAAATGGGAACTATTACCTCAAAACGGGAAATATAGCCCAAAAAGACAAAAAAAACATGAAAAAGTACCCCAAAAATGAAAAAGTGTGTATTTGAGAACGCATTCTTTTTTTAGGGTCAAATTTCAACAATTTTTTTAAATTCTACTAAAAACAATATTGTTTCTTGAAAAAAGGATCGAAAAAACACCCTCGAAAAAAATGAGTTGATGCTAGAATAGCAAAAAAAAATGTCACAACTTTGACACAATTTAAAAATGGAATTAAAGAAAACATATTAGGATATTGGAAAATCGTAAAATTCTAAAATTTTTGATACATGATGTTAAAGATAAAAATATCATGTCTGAAGGCCTTATCATTTCCAACAATTTTCATCCATATTGTTAAAGATAAAATATCTTGGCTCTGATAAAATATCATGGCGCATGAAAACCTTAATGAAAAGTTTTAAATATAAGGTTTTTAAGTCTTAAGTTTTTAAATCTTAAGTTTTCAACATACTTGAACCATGAAATTATGGAGAAATTATATGACATAATTTTATTTTTTAATGAACAAGTAAATGAAATATTTATTATTAGAAGAGTAATATTTTATTTTAAAGGAAAAAAATATATCTCGTTTCAAATCTTAGCCTTTTATAACTTTAAATCTAATTGCAGTCAAAACCTAAAAATCAACCATCAAAACAAAGTGTCCCCTTTCAATGGGGCATCAAATTTAAAAAAAAAATTTAAAATATCTTTTAACTAATGCTAACAATACATAATATTATGCCAATATCACTGCATAATCTAAAAATTCAACATTGATTTCTATTTTCATTTTTTTACTTTTAATAAAAATATCAAAATTGGTATGTTGAATATAACATAAATTATTTTCGTAATTCATTGTTGCGATGTGGATATTCTAAAGAGATGAATTCTTCATAGTTAATACATATAATCCAATAAACATAGAAATGCCTCATAACTTCATGAAAGATCATATGCAAGTCAAAATATTTATTTCAAGTTACCATGCAAACATGAATTACATGAAAATGTCTTAGACAATTATTCAAAATCAATCATTGGTTCTAGCACACCATCAGAACCTACATCTTCAAATAAATGACAAGATGCAAATGAAGATGAATGATATTCTTCCCTTTCATCAACTAGTGCTGCATCTAAGTCGACATGCATGTGCACCATTTCAGAGTTCAAAAGTCTCCTACATCTACAACTAAATTCAATAGAATCCCATCTCAGTATTATTTGTTCTGGTAGCAATTTCTTCAAAATATTTATGGTATTCAAGTGAAGAGTTCCTGTCTTTGTCAAATTGAATTCATACACAAGTATGTCAACATCCTCCAATTTTAAGACATCTGTGCGAGGACGATTATATTTGTGTCGTTTCTTTTTCTTTTTCTGCCATTTTTTTTCAACTACCATATCTCGCTTGTATACACCATTGAAAGGGTTAGTACTTGTGGCATACCAATGTACTTCAATAACTGTAATATCTTCATTTTCCTTAATGAAATTTATAACGTTGGAAAGCCATAATGGATAACCTAGTGGATCTTCATCTACTAACACTACTATCTTGCAACCCTCCTTAAGATCCTATAAAGAACCCCTGTAAAGGTCTTCCATGGCTTCACGTTGTGCACGTGATCTTCTAGATTCATTATAGATTTCTGTTTCCTCTACCAGTGGAAAATTATTAATAGCTTGAAAGTTTTTTTGTTCAAAAATGTGTTTCCTCATGTTCATTTGTCATATTTTGTGGCAAAAAAAATGGAGTCTTAAAAAGTGTATCCTCATTTGTTGACCTTGAAATCATGTCACTTTGATTATTGAAAAAATACTCCCACCAAAATGAATCAGCAACATCCAAGTACTTATATGTATCTCTAATACATATTTCAATTTCCTCCAGACATTCAGAATAATTTATGTCTCTCTTATGCCTTCGCGCATTATGGACTTGGACAATCGACTATAATAAAAATACCTTTGACGAAAATATTAAACGCTCTGGAATGAACTTCCAAAATGATAAATCTGATGATGAACCCCATTCTGTAGCAATTGGATACTTCTTTCCCCATATAAGTGTTATCCCACAAATTTTTTTGATAATAAATTGATGTTGGAAGCTAATGGTGTTAAGTTTTTCAATGCATTTATCCTCACCACGCTATCTCGGAATAAAATTTTGCATGTCAATATTTTCTTCCAACACATGAAAAACAGGTTCTAGAATGTAGGATTTCTTAATACATTCAATTAATGATGGCAAGAACCCAACACCTTTCCTCCTCAATTTTACTGAAAAACAGCTGAAAATTTGATCAATACGGTCATGAGTATACCCAACAAGAAGGAAACCGACCATTATCTTTTTAAAAATTCCCAACTCGATGAGCATGTTTAGATACCCAAAAAGAACTTGATTCTCGTTTTCATGACTCGTGTTGTCTAACTGTACATATAGAACTTCAGGAAGAATACTAGACCAATGATTAGCCATATCATGGATTATAGTTATGGTCAGATTTGCATCTTTATGAATATTTGGAGTTGTAAAGTAAAACCTTGGAAACATCTTCTCATTAAAGACCATAAAACCAACCAAGTGAAACTGAAAGAAATTTTCCTCGTGTAAGTTTTTTGGTGTGCGGTCAAATTGTAGCAGAAGTGTTTTCTTTTGTTCCATACCATCAATTATCAAACCACAATATTTATTTATAATATCATAACACTTCATTCGATGTTTATAATACAGTTTTTTCATTTCACTTGTTTGTTGATTGTGATGCTCTTGAAGTTCTTTGACAAATGAATATGTACATAAAATAAAAGAAACATATCAATAAATATATTTTCATAGTTGATAACTATCCAATTTTAAAAAATGATGTTTTGAATGCATACCTCTTTCTACCCCTTGACATTTATCTCTTTTTTCTTTAATAGAAGCACATGTGCTGTAAAAATCCATCCTTGTCTTCTTAGGAACACGAACATTATTGAATTCGTTCTTCCATACCCTTCTAAAATATTAATATGTAATAAAATTACTATCTCCTTTAGTAGATTCTTCATAATCTTTGTATAAGATGAAGATTCCTTGTCTCGAGAAATTATCGCAAATATGTATTGTGCCTTTATTTGGCATACACTTTTCTGCTTTGAAAAGATGTCTTTCATCCATGACATAGCAGTATTTGCTAATGGCCCAACCTCTTGTTTATAACATACTTCTGAATAATATGTGGGATCTTTTTCCAGTCTCGGATTCTTGACAAATGACAATTACCAAGTGACTGTAACGTTTTGAAAGCCTTTCTACATAGAAATACATTCCCAATATGATAATCATAACCCGCTAGTGTAGATTGCATGCAACCCACTAAATGTGAATTTTTCATGATTTTATATATTGACCACTGTCTTTTCCATATGTTTCAAGCAATCCCTTTGAAAAAAATCACTTGAAATTAAATGAACGACATAACTTCTTCTTTTGAGGTATGTTGTCCTCACCCTTGTATAACTGGAATGTTTTGGATTGATATGAAAATGTCTACTCCTACTCCTAGTTACAATATTTTCTTGAAACTAATTCAACATTCCGTTATCCTTTGTAGAAGTATTTTCATCACCGGTAGGAGGAATATTATCCCCACTATCATCATTCTCAACATAGTTAAGAAATTCATCAGAAACATTTCTTGGAAAATATTCAATACCGTCCTCACTTGAAGAAAATATTTCACAAGAATCATCTGCGATTTTATAACCCTGACTCAAGAAACACTTCACCACCTTGATCCATTATTTCGAATTATTCCCTTGGAGGATTCAATTCTTCATCACCATTAGTGCCTTTGAAACGGTCACTTAGAGAAAATACATTATTCAGATATGTGCCTCTAAAGTTATCATTTGCAAGAAACGCTTCATCCTCCCTTCCTCAGTGCTACCCTCATAATCCTCATAATCGTTTGGATTAGGCCTAAATGGAAGCTTTGAATCTGCATTCACTAGAAATTATTCTTCCTGCCCCTCCCCTTCCTCATTGGTACTCTCATAATCCTTAGTATTAGGAGTAAGTGGATTCCTTGAACCTCTATTTATTTAAAATTCTTCATCCCCCCCTTCATTAGTGGTTCTCTTATAATCGTTAGGATTAGTATGAATTGGAAATTTTGACTCTGGAAATTCATCCCCCGTTTCATCAGTGGTGCTCGCATAATAGTTAGGATTAGGATGAAGTGGATATTTTGAATCTACAAATTCTTCATTCCCCTCTTCATCAATAGTTCCGGCATAATCCTTAGGATTAGAACAAAGTAGATATTTTGACTCTGGAAATTTTTCATTCCCCTCTTCATCAGTGGTTCTTGCATAATCCTTAGGATTAGGACGAACAGGATATTTTGACTTTGGAAAATTTTCATTAACCTATTCATTAGAGGTGCTCACATAATCCTTAGGATTAGGACGGAGTGGATATTTTGACTCTGGAAATTCTTCATTCCTCTCTTCATCAGTGGTGCTCACATAATCCTTAGGATTAGGACGAAGCAGATATTTTGACTCTAAAAATTATTCATTACCCTCTTCATCGGTGGTGCTCGCATAATCCTTAGGATTAGGCTGAAATGGATATTTTGACTCTTCCAATTATTCATTCCCCTCTTCATCAGTGGTGTTCGCATAATCCTTAGGATTAGGGCGAAGTGGATATTTTGAATCTGCAAATTATTCATTCCCCTCTTCATCCGTGGTGTTCGCATAATCCTTAGGATTATGATGAAGTGGATATTTTGACTCTACAATTTCTTCATCCCCCCCCTTCACCAGTGGTGTTTTCATAATCCTTAGGATTAGGACGAAGTGAAAATTTTTACTCTCGAAATCCTTCATCATGTGCTTCATCACTCATGCTCTCATAATCCTTAGGTTTAAGAGTAAGTGGAATAACCCACACTTGAATTAAAAAAATTTATTTTTTCTTCCCTTCATCAATTCTGTTCTCATCATCCTTAGGAGTACGACCAAGTAATTTATTTTACTCTCTATTCATGGTCAATGGACTCCTATTATTTTCAACAATCTGAATAGAGTTGTTTCGTGACGAAGATGTTGATATTGCAGAAAGAAAAACTTCACTATCAGAAGAAAGCATGGATTTCAACAAGAAGACGTTGAATGATACAAATGTGCTCTCTTCCAATTCCAATATATAACCTAAAGACTGAAAACTTGCCTTTAAAATCCCCCCAAAAAAAATTGCACTAAAATTTTCCCTCCAAATTTTCCCCCAAAACATTTTCCCTAAAAACTTTCCCTCCAAAGCTTTCGTTTGAAATATTTCCATACAAAATATTCGTCTAAAATTTACTTCAAAATGCTTCAATAAAATGTTTGTCTTTAAATATTTCACCATACTTTCTATTCAAAATACCCACAAAATATTCCTTTCATGCATGCCTTCCAAACTAAAATAAATTTCTTATTTGAATAATTTAATATTAACTATGTGTTATAATAAATTTTTAAAATTTATGTATTGTTTTTTGCCAACATTTTATAAAAGTTAATATAAACCTATGATATTAACTACATGTAAATATTTTTAATTTTTAATTTAAGTCTCACATTCGCGAAATGGTAAACCAATCACACAATCTTCGCAATATAATAACAATAATTGTTTGTATTACTTACATCACATCAAGTCTTCTGGGTTTTGTTGGAGCAATTTTGTGCAGTTGTTGCATTGGCATTGGTAATTTTGTGGAGAAGTTGCGTTTGCAATGGAGGTGTTGCGTTGGCATTGGTAGTTTTGTGGAGGCATTGCATTCGCATTGGTAACAAGAGTTTTTCGCATTTCAAAGGTTAGTTTTCCTTATATTTTGGCCATTTAAAGATGAATTTGGGGAGAATCTTTTTTTTTTTTTTAATGTAGCAAAACTATTTTTTTTATGGTTTTTAGGTTCGAAAACCCTATTTTTTTACTTTTATAGCGAAGAAAATGGAAAAAAACTCAAATTTTTAGGTTTTTTAGGACAAAAAGTTAGAATTTTTTTCTTTTTTAGGGTTGTTTAGGTACTCCACACAAAAAAAACCAAAAAATGACCATGCACATCAAAAAAACTGTTATTTTTATTCTATTTTTATTTTTTCTAAAAGTGCAATCGAAAATTTTTAAAAATATATATAATTTTTATTTTTATTTCAAAACATGAAATTTTATCTTTTAAAGTAGCATTACATATTTTAATGTTTTTTTCATTTAATTAAAAAAACCATTTTTTTTTTTTTTTTTTATCAAACTTGTTTTTTTTTTTATTATAAATATATTTTACAATTAAAAAAAAATTAATTTTAAAATAATTTTAGTATTTTATTTTCATTTTTTTAATTTTATTAAATTAAATTAAACTTAAAAAAATATATTAAAAAAAATTAAATTAATTTTATAGTTTAATATTTAAATTGTATTTTTTCTTAATAGATTTTAATTTATTTAAAATATTTTATTATTTAAAAACTATTTTAAAATTTAAAACATTTTTTTTTTATAGTTATTATTTTATTGTTTTTTTTCTTTTATTTTTAAAAAATAAAAATATTTTTGATGCCCACCAGGGGCCGGTGGTCCACTGTGGAGCGCTCCATGGTACCACCCAGCCGACCTCTAGCCCCCGGTGAGAGGGAAAAAATCAAATTTGTATTTATTTATTTATTTTTAACAAAAAATAATAATTTTAAATTTAAAAATAAAAAAATATTGTACTAATATTTTTTTATAACGTTTAAAATTTAATTAATTTTTATATTAAAGTTTTATAATATTAAAATTTATTTATATTTTAAAAAATTAAAATTAAATTTTTAAATATAAAAATTAAATTTTAAATTTTAAAATAACATTTTAAGTTTTAAAATAAAATTTAAAATGTAAAAATGAAATTTAAATTTTTGTATTTATATTTTGAATTTTAAAATAAATATATAAATTGTTATAATTATATTTTAAATTTTAAAGTCAAATTTACCAAATTTATATTTAAGAAAAAATTAACATTATTAAAAAAAAAACTTTAATATTAAAATTTTTTGAACTTTAATAAAAAAAATTAAGTTTGAAATTAATTTTTGTTTTTTTTATTTTTTTTAAATTTTTTTGCAAAACTACTTTACATTAAAACAAATTTTTATTTTTATTTTTTATTTTTTTTATAAAATGTATTATATATATATATATATATCAAGTTGATTTTAAATATTTGGTTTTTAAATGAAAAATTTATATAGTTAATTTTTTTTTGTTTATTTTCAAATTATATAGTTTTATAAATAATTTTTATTTTTTTTAAATTTATTTTATAGATATTAATTTTCAATGAAGGTAAAATTTATATTGGATTTTTTTTTTAAATTGATTAATTAAGTTATGTGTTTTCTCACTAATTAATAATAAATTTCTTTTTATCGGGAAGATGGCATCAAAAAAGATTTATGTGAATGTTTCTGGACCTAGGGCAGCCAAATCTAAAGTTGCCAATGAATGAACTGTGGATATATATATATATATATATATATATATATATATAAAGTTGATTTTAAATATTTGGTTTTTAAATGAAAAATTTATATAGTTAACTTTATTTGTTTATTTTCAAATTATATAGTTTTATAAATATATATATATATATATATATATATATATATATATATATATATATATATATATATATATATATATATATATATTTTAATTTATTTTATAGATATTAATTTTCAATTAAGGTAAAATTTATATTGGAATTTTTTTTTTTAAATTGATTAATTAAGTTATGTGTTTTCTCACTAATTAATAATAAATTTCTTTTTGTCAGGAAGATGGCATCAAAAAATATTTATGTGAATGTTTCTGGACCTAGGGTAGCAACTACCAAATCTAAAGTTGCCAATGAATGAACTATGGATATTGTTGGACGTAATAAGGATATTGTTGCACACACTATGCATATTGTTGAAAAATAAAAAATTGAAAGACGTAATAAAATTCAAGAAAGTTGTCCACAAATTTCATTAAAGCTTTTTTCTGACTGGAAGAACACAGAGGAAATAAATAAAACTTATATTTCATGGTATCTTGAAGACAATGAAACAAGGGATGATATACATGTCTATCTGATATGCGGTATGATTGACTTAGATGAATCATATCAGGTGATGGGCAGAGTACGAGACATATGTATGGTGTTGAATACAAACACTATTTATGTTCTTGCAAGGATGGCTAATAAACGTGCAAGGTTAGATATCATCTATCAAAGTTCAAGTATGACACAAATGAAACATCTACAAAATTCTCTACAGAAATCGCAAGCAAAATTCGAAACAAAATTGTAAGTATGATTATTTATATTTCTGCTATGTATTATTGTAAGGATCATTTATTGTTTTATAAATTATTGATCATTGACATGTTTTATTTTGTTTCATAGGATTTTGTTGCACCTCTTTCAAACATGTTTGAGGGTATTTATTATCTAGCCAAATGTTATGACTTTGATCAACACTTTCCACATAGGCAAAGAAGAGGAAAGGAGAATGAAGCAAAGATCAATAACTTGTGACATTGCAATAGTACAAAGAGGGGATCAAACAAGGGTCACTAAGGTGGGTCAATCTAGTAAACCTAAACATGTTTCTTTTGAGGATGTGGAACATGAAACTAAAAATTATGATAGAATTAGTGAGGAGGAGATTAGAACTGTTGTGCAAAAGGAGAAAACAAATCAGACATGAAAAAGAAAAATGGCCAAAGACGTCTCTCTTTTACTTGATGATGAAGAGTTTTTTTATAAAAAAAACTAATATGCTAACCAATAGGAAGAAGAAATGAAATCTTGGTCAACCTATAAAATTCATGAGAAGCACTGAAGAAAAAATTAAAAGATCTAAAGGAAGCAGGGAAATCATAGCACCAGGTGTTGACTTAGAGGATGGCATTATTAAAATAGAACAAAATGCCATTAGATCTGAGTTGAGGAAGAATAAATTAATTTGTGATGGAAAAAAATTTGATCTTAATCTCAGCCAATTTTATAGGCCAGATGAAGGACAATCTCAATATCAAATTAGAAAGGCACATCATATACATGTACATAATCTGAAAACATTGTTTAGGTTCAATCCATATGCGCATGTGCTGAATTATGTGGTTCTTTTTTATCCACGTCAGGTTCCTGAGAAATAGGCATTTGACAAGACAAATTTTTTTGATTATAAGTATTATGTAATTAGAGGGACCAATTCGATAGAGGCTGAAAGACAATTGATTGAGGAATATCCCATTAACTATATGTTTAAAACAGTGAAATGCATCATCTACGTTGGCTTAACAGAAACCGAATCAGATTTATTGGCATGGGATCATAATGCATATAGTGAGTAGAGAATGAAAATGACTTTCATCCAAAGGGTCAGATTTACTCATAATGAATTCATAGAAAAATGTGGTAGGGATAAGACATAAGTTAGTCTAACACTTTGGAATTAATGTTTAATGGAAGCATGTTATCAAAGTGATGAAAAAATCAAATCAAAAGATGGAAAATGCATTAAAAATATATTCATAAGCATGGATAACATTTTTCAGTTGGAATTTAGAACTGGGGAGATATGGGAATTGATTGACGAGATTTTTCATTGGTGGGAGAATATTTCGATAAAAATAAGGTTAGAAACACTAAATCCATAATATGTACCAATAGTAAGATCGGTTCTGAAATGAAGCACCTTCCAGTGGATATGACTATCACATCTTGGAGAATAATTCAAGGAGTGAAGGATGACAAACTAGTCAAATCAGTACTATCCCATGTGAAGTCGAGTGAATTATCAATGGATGAAATGTGTGTAGAATTTCAAAAGTAAGTTTCTTGAATTATTTCTACTTTTCCTTTGATTGAAATTTTATTTTAAATAAAACATAATGTTGTTGGTAGAATTTGTTATACAAGTCACTATATTAATAGTTTTAACTTTATTTATCCAGTCAGAATATTTATATAAAAATACAAGAACAGATGGTTAAAATGTTGAATGAAGACAGTTGGGATGATGTCATGTGTAACAACCCAGAATCAAGTTCTACAACAACACTTAAAATTTTTTATGTTACATTCAATAAGGTATGATGATTTATACATTCATTTTATTCATATGTAAACTATTTTTGCTTTATTACTTATACATATATAATTTTTATGTCATAAAAGGTGTCGAAGAAGGATGGAACTGTAGTACCAAATACTTTCAAACACTTTATCAAAAAAATCAAGTTGGAAAAGATGAGAAAGAAGTGTTTTATAAATGTTGACCTTGATCCTCCTATTAATCATTTCATTTGGAATGGGCTCAACAATATCCAATATCAAATAATACAAGGTGAATGTGAAGAAATTGCAAAACTAATACCTAAAAGGGAATATGCCCTAATTATTAAAGATATTCCTCATGGTTTCAATTTCCCAGACACTGAATACAATAGTGAACCATATACTTCTCAAGATTTTAGTAAATTCGTTATGGGTTTTCAAGAAGTCACAACATCGCCACTTTGGAGATTTCTAACATTTCATTCAGACATACAGTTTGCAATGTTATTAACAAGCTTCAAGGGAAAAACAAACTCAAGGATGCAACTTATATGGTAAGACATTGAAATTGCATGTTGGATTAGTGTTAAATTTTTTTATTTATGTAAATTTTAATTTAACTTTTTCTATTTTATGTTATAGGGAGAAGAAAAATATTGTTTCTTCCAAAGATAAGCCTATTATAAATGATTACGAGTTCATCCATGTTGAATGTTGGACAAAAGAGGATAGTTATAATTGTATTCTTATGAATCAAGTAGATGGGAAGAGTCATATTCAAGTATTGGATCATGATGTTGTTGTAGGAAAACTAACATACGAGGATAAAGATGGAAAAGGAGATATAGTTAACATTTATCAAAAACTGCAAGCATTGATTAACTATCTTATATATCTATGTTCAAATGAAGGATATTGGGTTTTTTTATTTATTCTTAGGTCCAGGTAAGTTATATTATGCAAATTTGAATTTAAACATTTTATTTTTTAATTTTTATGTGTTTATACTAATTTTATTATTTATTTATTTTGTGCTTGATGACTAAGTAAAACACTAGCATGTTGCTTAAAAAATTTAATAAATTTCATTGCCATTGAAAAAGACGCAGTGCAATGAAAATTTATTCAACAAAGAATTAACACTCTTCAATTTATTCCCAATGCAAAGCAAGGAGTTGGTTTTCAGAAAGGGGGTTTTAATGAATCACGTGTGGAAAAGAAAGCAAGGGAACCTCAACCACCATTATATGGAATGATTGGAAAAGGACACTTTGGAAGATTTGGAGACATGAAAGATCTATTTGAAGATGAAAATCACCAAAATTAAGCATAAAATGTTGTTGAAGAAGAAATTAATGATGTTCTAGAAGATTTTGAACATGGATTAGTTGATATTGCTGATGATATTTAAGTTGTGCTTGAAAATAAAGCTCAGTTTTGAGAGCTATTAATCAGTTTTACTTGTAATGTCTAGACTTTGATATTTTATGAGAAGAATCCTTATTTTTTGCAAAAAAAAACTTATCATTACTATTATTTTTTGACATAAAATTCATAAAAAAATTGTATTTTCTTAATTTTTTTTGTTAATATTTTTCTGAAAAAAATTGTTTATTTAACAAAAAGTCTCTAAAAATGTCTTTTTTCCAATGCATTTATATTGAAAATGTGTATTTTTTTGTCATATGCTTCAAAATACTGATTTTTTAGCGACAATTACTTGATGTGCATTGAAATATTAATTAACAATACATAAACATATAGAAAATATAAACTTTAAAATATTGACCCCTTTCTAAATTTTTTATCTATGTGAAAAAATGAAGTTTTCATTAAAAAAAAAAAAAAAAACTAAATATTTCTTTTAAACACAAGTACATAAATGCACTTAAAAATAAACATTTGATGGAAGAAGAAGACATTAGAAAATGTAAAGTGTCAAAATCATCCCTCTAAAAAAAGTGGGTGAATTTTCATCACCACTATTCAAAATCAACATGAAAATCACCACATTAAAAAAATAAATAAATAAATAAAGTGCCATAAACATGCTCTAAAAAAAGGGGGATGATTATGCATCACCACTTTTCAAAATCGGGTGCTTTTTTTCCTACCTCAAAAAAGTAGGTACACGTTCAGTTACCTATTTGATCAGTAACTATGTTATGAGTAGTAGGGTGTTGGGAAATATTATGATTTGGACAATACATTGAGAATCTTGAAGGAATAAATAAGGAGTTACAAAGAAAATAATGATAGACTCATACAGGCGGGAGAAAAATAAGGAGAATTGAATGCAACAACCAATCATAGGTTCTCAAAATTATAGTGACAAGGATCACTTCAGATCAACTATGGATAGGAGGATGGCACTAACGGGGCATATGGTTGTAGGTATCCTCATGGTCACAGGTAGGACAGAGTGGACACAATTATAGATGGCAGACCCTTGGACACTATGTACAGGAGAGGTGATAGACACATATATTATACTAACTCTAATTTTGGCACGCATCATGATCATCATCATTATCATCCTTATAGGCATAATGACAAGGGATAGTTACCAGATGAGTTTGAGAAATCCAAGCCACCCACATTTGACAAAGGGATGAAGAAATCACAGGATGTAGATGCATGGCTTCTTAGTATGAGAAGTTATTTATATTGGATGACTATTCAAAAAACATGAAAGCCATAATAGCTACATTGGGACTCAAAGGTAAAGAGGATATTCGGTGGTAAGATGTGAAGAATTTCAGGGGTATTTATGAGGAGGAACTGACCAGCAGTGACTTCGAGAGGCTATTATAGAAGAAGTATTTGTGAGAGAGGTGCTGCAATAATAGAGATAAGGATTTTTATGAGTTGTAGATGGGTTCCCTGATAGACGCCGAGTATAGTAGTAAGTTTTTGGAGTTGTTGAGATATGTTCCTTACATCAAGGAGGAGATGACAAATTTTAAAGATTCATAAGTGGGCTGCCAGTATCTTACAAAGAATGGATTGATTTCAATGAGCCTAGATCATTGGAGGAGGCCACTCAAAATATGGAACATTTTTATGAGAAGTCAAGACGTAAAGTTGATCCTAAGCATGTTTTGAAAGGAAATTAGAAAGATAAAGGAAGATGGCCACCAAAATAGGAAATACTGCAAGACAGAGGTGAGAAACAAAAAATGGTTCCTTACAAGAATATTAGTACAACTAGGAAGGGACATGGAGAGAAACATATTATAGGTGATGATAGAGCAATGTTGTAGTGTTGGATATGTGGCAAGAATCATCGTAAGAGGGATGGTTTGCAGTATTACGATGGTAAAACATAGATCTTTAGTGCACAAGAGGCACACATAGTAGGGCCTTGATGTTCGACATAACATTACTTAGATTTATGCAGGAGTGGAAAATGGGTGGGTTGATCATTAGGCTTCTATCATTGAGATGGATGGTAATATTTGTGATCAATTTTCTTCTACTTTGATTAACCTTGGATCTAACTATAGTTATATTAATCCTTCCCTGGTGGATAAGTGTGTTTTTAGAAAAGAAATGCATGCAAAATATTTATTATTCTAGTTGGATATAGCTACGAAGAAGCGAGTTCACCAATATGTAAGATCTTGTGCATTTTAGTTGAATGGTATTCCTACAATAGCACATTTGAATTTGTTTCCCTTGGGACCTCATAACATGTTATTGGGTATGGATCGGCTATACCTTCATAGGACCAAGATGGATTGTTATGAAAAAGGCATTGAGTGCTTGGATGACAATAGGGAACCAACAATCTTATAGGGAAAGAAGAAATCCAAATAAGTTAGTATGGTGATAGTTATGTAGGCCAAGCATAATGGCAAGAAAGGGTGTGTGCTATTTTCAATTCATATCTCTAGTGACAAAGGTAAGGAAGTTTATGATGCATATGTGTTGAGAAGATGCCCATTTTTTCAATATTTTCAGGATGTGTTTGCAACGGATATTTCATAGTTTCCACCTGACATGGAAGTAAAATTTTCTATTAGGTTGGTACCAAGGGCAACACCAACATCAAAGGAACCTTACAGGATGAGTACATTTGAGTTGGTAAAGTTAAATTTTCAGCTAAAAGAGATGCTTGAGAAATGATATATTAGACCGATTGTATCACCTTCGGGCACACCTATGTTTTTCATGAAGAAGAAGGATGGTACTCTCATATTGTGCATTGATTACATGCAGTTGAACAAAGTGACCATCAAGTGATTTGTTTGATCAACTGAAAGGAGAAACAACATTCTCTAGGATCAACTTGAGATCAGGATATCATCAGGTATGCATCAAAGAACATGACACCTACAAGACAACCTTCGAGATTAGGTATGGGAATTATGATTTTTTTGTAGTTCCATTTACTATGACTAATGCTCCAACTAAATTTATGTGTTTGATGAATAGTGTGCTGCAACCTTACTTGGAAATTTTTTTGATTGCATTCATCAACAATATATTGTTATATTCTATGAATGAAGAAGGAAATGTCAATCGTTTGGAAGAAGCATTGAAATTTTTGAGACAACATAAATTTTATTCTAAGCTCATCAAGTGAATTTTCTTTCATACTGAGGTACACTACATGGGAGATTTTGTCTCCAAGAATGGTATAGCAATAGATCCGGAAAAGGTAAGAGCTATCATGGAATGGGAAGTTCCTAAGGATGTAGATGAGGCAATATCCTTCATGGGATTGGCATGTTACTATATGAGGTTCATCAGGAAATTTTCACGTATTTCTTACCTCATTACATCATTGCAGAGGAAAGGTAAGAAGTTTGAGTGGACATAGGAGTGTGAGGCTAGTTTTGAGAAACTTAAGAAGTTGTTGACACATGATTTAGTGTTAAAGATTGTAAATCCATACAAGATTTTAAAGTATGTGTATATTATTGCAAGAGAGGGCTTGGTGGAGTCCTTATGTAGTACTGATAGGTACTATGCTACAAGTCATGAAAATTGAATGAGCACGAACAAAACTATTTGATGCATGATCTTGAGCTAGTAGTGATCATCCATGCATTGAAGATGTGGAGGAACTATCTTTTCGGAAGGAGGTTTGTACTGATGAGCGATCAAAATGTGTTGAGGTACTTGTTTGACCAACCTAATCTGAATGCTAGGCAAGCTATATGGTTGGCTACAATTAGTGAATTTTATTTTCAGTTAAACCACATTACAGTTATGAGTTCCTATGGGACATATTTCCAGGATAGGATATTGGAGGCATCTCAGGAGGATGTGAGGTATATGGAGCTTAAGCACAGATTGAAGAAGAGTACTGGTATGGGTATAGGTATCGGTATAGGTATAGGTATAGGTGCAGGTGTATAGGATGTGGACTATAGTCTTAGGACAAATGATTGGTTATGTTTAGAGAGAGGATATGTGTTACAAACATTAGTGAGCTCAAGAATGTGATATTGAGGGAATTTCATGTTAAACCATAATCAAGTCACCCTGGTTATCATAATAAATTAACTTCAGTGAAGATATTATAGTATTTGTTGAATCAAAGGATGTAGAAAAGTTCATGGCTAAGTGTTTGGACTATCAGCAGGTGAAGGAAAAGTGTAGGAATATATGTGGACTATTACAGACTATTTCTATTCTAGAATGGAAATGGGAGGTCATTTCCATGGACTTTATTATAGGGTTACCGAGGACAGTGAGACAACATGATTCCATACTTGGTTGTTGTGGAAAGGTTGAAAAAGGTTGCACACTTCATTTGAGTGATGACTACTTACTCAACTAGCGATGTGGCACAAGTGTTCATCATAGACATAGTTAGATTGTATGATGTTCCAAATAATATCATGTTATACAGGGATGGAAATTTCACTTCCAAGTTTTGGAAGGATTTTTTTGCAAGTTTCGGTATGGAGTTGACCTTAAGCACAACTTATCATCCATAGAAATATGAACAGATTGAACAGGTCAACAGGATCTTGGAGGATATGTTGAGGATGTATGTGATGCATCAACAATGAATGTGGGAAGAGTATCTACTATTGGTTGAGTCCACATACGACAATGCTTATTAGGAGTCATTAGGTGTGAGTCCCTTCAAGGTACTATATTGGCAGACTTGTAACACTCCCATCAGTTGGAGGGCAGAGTTTTAACACTCCCATTAGTTGGAGTGATCGATTTTACACAATATTGATTGGACCAAACATGTTGGTAGACGTTGAACATGAAATGAAGGTTATAAATAAGGATCTAAGGGAAAAATAGGATAGACAGAAGAGTTATGCATACCAACACATCGTATTTCAGGATTTTCAAGCTGGGGATCATGCTTATTAGCACATCAAGCCCAAGAATAACTCCTTGAGGATTGAATCATGTGCCACGTTGGCACCATAGTATTGTGATCCTTTTTAGATCCTTGAGAGTATTGGACTACTGGCCTATCGACTTGAAATTCCTCCAATAGTGAAATTATGTTCCATTTTTCATTACTTAAATGGTATATAAAGGATGTTGATCATGTTATTTATTGGTTTGTATTGCAAGTGCAACAAGAAGTACAATTCCAGCCGGAACCTCAGTGCATATTATAGCAAAAGTAGGTCATGCTGAGGAAAAAAGTTATCAACAAATTTAAAGTGCAGCGGAATCACTTTGGGCTCGATGAAGCTACATGAGAGATAGCAGATGAGATGTAGGACATGTATCTTTCATTGCTTTCAAGTTTAGGAAAAGAAATTTTGGTTTGATGTTTGGTATATATTTGGTATATGTTTCGATATGTGTCTTGGTGATATTTTGGTATTTGGATGTATATTCCGCCATGAGCTAAGTTATAAAGCTCCAATAAGCAGTATGGATGCTATATGGTCATGTTATCACAATGATTTTATTTGAGCAGGTCATTTATTGTAAATACTGCATCGAACTAAGCTATAATGCTCCATGATAAGAATTTTTTCTTTTCAGCAGTTTTTATTAGGTTTAGGTGTGGTTTAACACCGATGCCCTTGTTCCCCAAGGGGGAGAGTTTTGTAATAGGCCCAAGAAAAAGACTCATGTAATAAAAGTTAATAAAGGAAAAACTAATACCACAGTTCATAGACACTTATTCCAAGTTGAATGTTGCCAAAATATCCTAATGTGCATCATTAGATATGTATTTATGGCTAAGGGAAACTGGAAAATGAAAAGGCTAAGGAATTAAAGAGGAAAAAGGTATTTTTTGGCACATTTCTTTATGAAAATAAAGGAAATCAACTGAAAAGGAGGGTAAAAGGTCACATGTTGCATGCGAAGAGGAAAATGAAGGAAATTAATGGAAAATGAAGAACTTAGAGGCCTCATTGATAAAAGGGCTTCTAGGGATTAGTTGTTACATTTTATCAGTGTTACCTTTTGTTAGTTCAGTTTTGGAGCTCCTTCATTATTCTCTCTCTCTCTCTCTCTCTCTCTCTCTCTCTCTCTCTCTCTCACTCTTGGATAGTTAGAGTTTTCTTCGAGTAATTCGGTATTTTGCCAAGGATGAGGAAGCAATAAAAGGAATGGAAGAAAGGAAAGGAAAGGAAACATGAAGAAAGGAAGAGTAGGATCTAGCAGCTTCAAGAAAAATACTTGTAGGTAACATATTACATGTGTGATTTCCTATTTCGTTTGGACATGCATGACTTATGCATGTTGATATTTGTTTATCTTGCTCTCGGTGGCATGTTTTATCTAGGTTTTGACAGTTGTTTTCACCATAGCCTTGCCCTTTTCTAGATGTCATGGTGTGTTGGGATTTTGATCTTGGATTGGAGCTTTGGATGTTACCGATAGATTCAGAATTCAGGGCGAAGGTGGTCTCAACGTTCACTCCTAAAATCTTAGGAATCCCTTGACCAGTTTTGGCAGGATACATGGTAAAGCCTAATTGAGATGTTTCAGTTCAGGGCCTAGTGACCCATGATTTTGTTGTGGTAAAGCCTAAGAGACAGGGAGACAGAAAATTCCTCAAGGATAGTGATCTATTCTGGATGGCTTTTGCAATTTCTGCTCGATTTAGTGATCAGAGCACCAGTTTGGTGTGATCACGATATGATGAGGGTGGAGGTGGTTTAGCCTCTAGATTCCCTTGTTTTTTTTTATTGGTTTATCCATGAGATACCACATTAATGCTTGGAGTATGGTGCGAGTGTGACTGGATGAAGAGAGATTTGTCTCAGCCATGCCTATGGTCGGGTGGAACATGGAAGTCCTGAACCTAGTTGGTACTTCACTATGTTTAGTGAAAGCTAAGTTCTCTTGATTTTGTACCTATTAATGTGTGTATTTAATGGTTGTTATCTCATTTTTTTCCATGGTTTTAAGTTGGATATAATCTTGTTTAAATGAATTGTTCATGTCATGGTTATTTCATGTATTTAATTATAATTGTTAAAAGGAGGGATGAAAAACCTAATTGATGTCATATATGGTCAAGGGAGAAGGTGGTGATCCTATCAACCCAAGAAATCCTAGCAGATGTTTTATAGTTCTGGGGATTTTCCATTCCTTGATGGAGTTAATTTTTTTAGAGTCTACCATAAGACCTTCATAAGATACAATATGACCCAAATATTCCACCTCTTATAATTAAAAGAAACATTTGGAGGTTTTGTCATCTAATTATTTCTCCGCCAATAGTTTGCGCACCCTGTCAATGATTTGAACATGGTCCTTCCAAGACTTGTTGTATATTAGTATATCATCAAAAAATTCTAACACAAAATTTCTAGGCAAGGGTTTGAAAATGGAATTAATCAAACCATGAAATGTAGAAGGTACATTAGTAAGCTAAAAAGGAATGAAAAAAAATTCATAATGATCGTCATGGTTTCTAAATGTTCTTTTGAGAATGCCTTCGATTTTCATTCTTATTTGATGATATCCTGATCAAATACCAACTTTGTGAAGTAAATTTCTCCATGTAATTCATCCACTAATTTAATAATGACAGGAATGGAAAATTTATCTTTAATAGTGATCTTTCTGAGCTCCTTATAATCTGGACACATGCACAAATACACCTAGAACTGAAAAAGAAATTTGACTAGGTTGAATTAAACTGACCTCTAACATTTCTGCAACCATATGTTAAATCTCACTCTTTTGGGCATCAGGATATCTGTAAGGTTTGATGTTTGTAGGAACACTTTGTGGAATGAAATGAATAGCATGATCATGATCACAAATAGGTGGGAGGACTTTGGGAGTCTCAAACACCTTAGAACGATTGTCAAAAACGTTTTGGTGATCTAGAGAAATAAATGATTTCGATCTTTGAACCTATAGTGAGCATAATTGTGAAATTATGCCTCATTGTTCATTCTTCAGAGGCTTTGTATTGAAATTAGAGTTTATTATCTTTCTTGGTTTCCCCACAATACTCTTTAATTAAACTTCCTTTCCTTCTAAAAAAAAAATTCAAGAAAATTTCTTGAAAATTAAAAGTTATAGTCCACGACGATTGTAACCTTTGGACAACTAGTACAAGATCAGCACAATCCATTGGAATAGAAAGTGCTGGACTATTCAATACATATTCTACCATGGTTATCTTTATATTATGGCAACTTCCAAAGAAATTTATAGTTCCTCCATTTGCAACCATAACTTGACACTATGGTGTTGGATATAGAAAGAAATTCAATTTCTTGTATATCTTATAATGAATAAAATTATGGGTACTACCCGAATCAATCACTATTACCTTTTTATTCTTGATATGTCCTTCTATCATGAGAGTTTGAGAAGTGGTAATTCCTGCAAATTCGTTACAATATATGGTCATATTCATTTCTTCTCTCTCTAGTGTTGGTTCCTACTGTATATATTTTTCTTTTGAATTTTATTGTTCTTTTTCTTCCTCATCTTCAAAATCTATATAAAATAATTTCTTCTCAACACACTTATGAACTTTATTGTATTTTATATCACAACTGCAATAAAGCTATTTTTTCTGTTTTTTCTTTCAATTGTTGTGGTTTCAACCTTGTAATTTTTGGAAGGCTAGGAGTAACAACACTTCCATATTTATAGTTGTGAGTGATAGGCTTCCTTGTCGCCATAATTTTTCTTGTTATTTTTCTTACCAACGTGAATTCCTTATCCAATGAATTAGGTTCCCAAAGGATAACTTGATGTTGGATGTTATCCTTTAAATTCCTTATGAAGGTATCAATCATATGCTCCTCTGGAATATCATTTTCCTTTATATTATACTTTTGGAAGTCCTCAATGTGCTTCACCATTGAAACCTTTTGTTTGAGATTTATCAATTAGCTAAAGAAGGTGTTTCTCTTTGTATCCTCATAATTTCCTATCATTTCCTCTATAAAAATTTACCAAGTGAAAATTTGTTTACGAGAGAAAATTCCTTGATACCATACAAATTGATTGGGTTCTAAATATAAAGTTTCAATGTGTACCACTTGTGCATTTTTCACATTATGGATATCAAAATATTCCTCCATTTGTAGTATCCATTTTATGGGATCCTTGTCATAAAAATTCCTCATATCGATGTTTGGAATATGGTGTGCCTTCAACCAAATGTTAAATTCTATGAAATCATCATTAAAATTTCCTTTGTTCTCCTCATGAGTTTCCTCTACTACGTTTTCGCCATTACGTAGATTTTTATTTTAGCAACGTTGTCAAACCTTCCATGTCTTTCTTAAAATATTCCATGTTTCCTTTAATTTTTAATTCTATACCATTGATCTTAGCTTCCATTCCATTCTTCAAACCATCCATATTAACTTCTATTAATTTTTGTGAGAGAGAAATTTGTTGCACTTGGTCTCGTAATTTTGATATATCATGTTGCATTTCTTCCTCTTCTTCATGCATCATAGTAGAGCCTTAGAGTTGCTTACAAGGTATTTCCATCTTCATGTAATCAATTAATGATATTTATTCCTCACTATTCCCTTTGAATAACTTCAAACTATTTTTTCAAAACAAAACTTATGCAAATTTATAAAAAAATACACACCTTTTTCTTTATTTTGAGGAGATCGATATTGAAACTATTGAATCTATGTGATTTCATATATTCAAGATCTATACTTTAGTATTGTGGTAGCCCTTTGAGTAGTCTTTATAATTTCATATATCAAACCAAATTTCGATTCTTGAATATAAATGTATTCCCAAACTCTTACGATGACTTGATTATGGATTGGTTCAATAGAGCGAAGTTGTAAGGGATGCCCTGTGTCACTATTTAATTATTCGACTTTAAAATTTATACAATAAAAGCTACAATCCATGCATTTTTGGCCACATTTTACAGAATTCAAATTCTATGCTTGAAACTAAAGTTATGGCAATTTTCCCTTGGTCACCTCTTTGAGATGAAATCATGGAGCCTGCAAAAACCCTAATTTCTGTTGATATATCTCCAAAAATATAGTGAACCAAGATATGAAATTCATACATCTGGTTCACTAGTATTTCTTCTCTACATGGTTTCAATTTAAAAATTTTAAGATTCATATAAAAAAATTTATAGATCAAATTCCAATATGACATGTTTGAAGAAGAAATACCCTATAATCGAAAGCTCTGATATCGAATGTTATGCAACCATCTCAAAAAATGGAAGAAAAGATAGATCAACGACTTAGGAATCACCCTCTTCAAGGGAAAAACCTCCTTTACATTACATAATTGAAAAAATCTTTGATGATGCAAATGAAAAATCCTAATTTCTACATATAGGAGTATAAAAGGTCACAGTACAATTAGAGCCAACATAACAATAATAATGTAAGGGGACAACAATAAAAATAGTGGGATTCTATGGAGCACAATAATAATAATATGGGTACTACATGTGTACCAAAATAATAATAAGGGGGCTACACTAACAATAACAATCAGGGGATACTCTAGTCTTATAGTTACGTAACATTGCATGTGAGGAGGAAATTGAAGGAAAATAATGGAAAATGAAGAAGTTAGAGGCCTCATTGACAAAAAGGCTTCTGAGGATCATTTGGTGCCTTATTTAGTGTTATATTTTATCATTTCAGTTTTGGATCTCTCTCATTATTCTCTCTCTCTCTCTATCACATATTCTTGGATACTTAGAGTTTTCTTGGAGCAATTAAATATTGTGCCAAAGAGGAGGAACCAAGAAAAAGAATGCAAGAAAGGACAGGAAAGGGAAGATCAAACAAGGAAGAGTAGGATCTAGCAGCTTCAGTAGGAATACTTGCAGATAACATATTACATGTCTGATTTCCTATATGATTTGGACATGAATTTCTTATACATGTTTGTATTTGGTTACATTGATGTTGGTGGCATGGTTTTGTTGATTTTTTACATTATGTTTTAGCCTAGCCTTGACTTTTTCAAGATGCTATGGTGTACTGTTATTTTGATTTTGGTTTTGAGATTTTAATTTTTTGGATGGATTCAGAATTCATGGAAGAGGTGGTCTCAATCATCATTCCCAAAGGCCTTGGAATCTCTTGATCGGTTTTGGATGGGTACATGGTAAAGCCTAAATGAGATGCCTCCGGTTAGGTCGTATTAATCCGAGATTGGATTGCGTTAAATACTAAGAGTTAGGGAGATGGAAAATTCCTCAAGGATAGTGATAGATTATGGATGGAATTTACAAGTTATACTCGGTTTAGTGATCGGAGCACTAGTTTGGTGTGATCATGGTATGGTGAGGGTGGATGTGGTCTCAACGTTCACTCCTAAAATCTTAGGAATCCCTTGACCAGTTTTGGCAAGATACATGGTAAAGCCTAATTGAGATGTTTCAGTTCAGGGCCTAGTGACCCATGATTTTTTTGTGGTAAAGCCTAAGAGACAGGGAGACAGAAAATTCCTCAAGGATAGTGATCTATTCTGGATGGCTTTTGCAATTTCTGCTCGATTTAGTGATCAGAGCACCAGTTTGGTGTGATCACGATATGATGAGGGTGGAGGTGGTTTAGCCTCTAGATTCCCTTGTTTTTTTTTATTGGTTTATCCATGAGATACCACATTAATGCTTGGAGTATGGTGCGAGTGTGACTGGATGAAGAGAGATTTGTCTCAGCCATGCCTATGGTCGGGTGGAACATGGAAGTCCTGAACCTAGTTGGTACTTCACTATGTTTAGTGAAAGCTAAGTTCTCTTGATTTTGTACCTATTAATGTGTGTATTTAATGGTTGTTATCTCATTGTTTTCCATGGTTTTAAGTTGGATATAATCTTGTTTAAATGAATTGTTCATGTCATGGTTATTTCATGTATTTAATTATAATTGTTAAAAGGAGGGATGAAAAACCTAATTGATGTCATATATGGTCAAGGGAGAAGGTGGTGATCCTTCTTGTAGTGTTTCATAATAGTTCCATTTGGGGATGGTCAGGCCTAGTCCCAGAGTCAGTTTTTGGTTATTTTCCATTGTCATTAGGTGCTTAATGTTTCCTGAAAGCTACAAGAAGTTATGAGTAGTTTCCAAGATTCTGTTCTTAAAACTTTCCTTGAATCCTGCAAACGTAGGAACAAGTCTGGGAAAATTATTTTTTTGACACAAGAATGTCAGCTCATGGGAGTGTCCATAGCCTCCCATATGCATGCTTGTAGGCTTGTGGGTTGTTCTGGAGTGTTTTTCTCATAAAAATTTCATGGGACACAAGGATAGTTAGGTGGATGACTGTATTAGCCTCTGGGGGTCCTATATCAAGTGGTAGAGGTTTTTTTTATCATTTTCCACTTCGATTCCACTTCCTTAAAGTCACCAAAGAGGTTGCATCTCTCTTAATGACCCCTGATTTCATATTTACCTCAGTTGGTTGGTTACTTCAATAGATGTGAAGGGAGGAGGAAATTACAGTGTCAAAGAAGAACCTAGCCCTAAGAATGAAAAGGATTATGGGTCAACCACCCATGTAAGGGCGGTCGGAAATTCCAACAACAACAACGAAAAATAATTTTTTGGACAACAACAACAACAAGGAAAGCATCAACAACAAGAGGAGAAATGGTAGCAGCATATTTCTAATAAAAAACCATGAACAGAACAACAAAAGAGAGAAAAAAAAAACAATAAAGAATGTAAGGTAGTAATGAAAACTTCCATGGAAGACACATGAACACCCAACAAAGGTCCTTTCCCCCTCAAGGAAAAGGTATATTCATTCCTCAAAATTCTTTCATTATTATTTTTTTTCTTGCAATAATTTTTGACATAAAGCCATAGACTGTATATGGCATGCAAGAAAAAAAAATGAGTTGGGTAGAAGAAAGCCAAGAGTGCACAAAGTGGTCAGGAGAATACTTGTTTATAGTAGTAGAGATCTTGAAAATAATTCTAGAAGATACATAAATTCCTTTTCCCCATTCTTAATCCATATTGAATACTACAATTGTGACAATTTTTGGCATAGGGAGTGGACTGCAGATATGGGATAACAAGGAATTTACCTCAAAATATGCAGACAAGTGAACCAACTCAGACACCAAATATGAGGATAAATGTGGTAGTAGAGGAATTTGAGTATGTCATTCGTGTTTTGTGTGAGAAGGACGTGCTGAAAAGAGGAGGAAATAATCAAGGAGCCTATTTTTCTCTGAAAAAAGAAATGAAAAATGAAAAGGGACATCCTCGTATTTTAGTGATGAATCCCTATGTAGTTTCTAGCTACAATGAGCACAAGCTTCAAGTGTTGAATGGGAGTTTTAGCCCAACCAATTCTACCATGAAGGAAAAGAAGAGAGGCTATGAAAAACATGTGTGGGTAAAGAAAGAAGAAAATGAGGTCGAGTTCCCTCAAGCCATGTGCATCCAAGAGAAATCCCGAACATGGGAAAAGAGGAAGCTAGAAGTTAATTCATTTATCAATACATTGCCATTGAAGGTGTGGAATAAGAAGAAGGGAAATCTTCTCAAGTGAAGTAGATCCTTTGTTTCTCTTTGGAGAAGGAAGATAATGGCATCAAGGGAGATAAAATAATTCAAATGTAGGTGACCAAGAAAGGATAATAAGAGAGGTGAATCTAAGCTTTGCGGGTATGGTCGAGTCCTCTTGATAATTATAACTATCAATATGTATATTTCAAATGTGTTAGCAAGAGAAAGGAAGGTACATCCAACATGGTTTTAAAAGAGAGTACACAACAATTACCTATGTCGAGGAAGAAAAGGAGGAGTTGCAATAGAGGTTTGGAATAAGAAGAGGCATGTAGTTGAGTCTGGTCCACAGGATAAGTCACCATGCAGATACAAGAAGAACAATGGAGGAGACTAGAGACCATTGGCTCATAGGGAGCTCATTTAGTAAGCAAAAACATGAAACATTTTTTAGACTTAGGAATAAATATTGCATCAGAAATGCAAGGTTTGAATATTGGGTGAGATGCCCTTATTTCATTTAAAATTGTGGGTTCAATTATGCCTAGAAACATTTTTCACGAACACAATTGGTAAAACCTTTGCACGTACCTTAGCTTTCAATTGGTATCACTATGTAAATTGGTGGTCTAGGTTCATATGGAGTAACATTTTTGTGTAAATTGGAATTTATTTTTTAGAAGGAGCTATAAAAATTTTCCTACTATTTTGTCCAGTTTTTATCAACCTTTTGGTGTAATTGGTACAATTTAAGAAAAAATCCCTATTTGAAGTAGCATGATTTCAGGGGGAGAAGTGTTAACTATTAGGATTCTGAAGTGAAGTGAGTGTAGTCTCAGCAGCAACATCAATGTTGAAGATCAAGCTGAAATGCATCACTAATGATTGATATCAACAACAACAACAAAACCATGAGCAATTTTAATTGGTATAAATTTCTTCTAATTGGTGAAATACCCTTATTTCATTTAATATTGTGAGTTTCATTACGCCTAGAAATTATGTTCATGAATGAAATTGGTACAACCTTTTTCCAAACCTTAGCTTGCAACTGGTATCACTATGTCAATTGGTGGTCTAGGTTCATATGGAGTAACATTTTTGTGTAAACTGGAATTTATTTTTTAGGAGGAGCTATAAGAGTTTTCTTATTACTTTGTCCAATTTGTATCCAACTTTTGGTGTAATTGGTATCATTTAAGCAAAAATTCCTATTTGAAGTAGCATGTTCTTAGGGGGAGCAGTGTTAACTATTAGGATTCTGAAGTGAAGTGAGTACAGTCTCAGTAGAAACAACAATGGTGAAGAGAAAGAAGAAATGCATCACTAATGATGCATATCTACTACAACAACAATACCATGAGAAATATTTATTGGTATCAGTTTCTTCTAATTTATACAAAATATGCATTGGTAGAAAGAGTACTCATCCAACAACAATAAGGTGACGAGAATTTAATGAGAATTTAAAGAAGAGGAAATATATGTTAAAGGAGGTCATATCACATATGTCCAATTTATATAGAAGTAAAAACTACAAGAAACTTGCAAGGGCTTGTTTTTTTGGTGTTTCCTCATGCAAATGTCCTTTTTTACGATGTTTTTAGCTTGATTTGAATGATATACTTCAAGTTACTTAGTAAGGATATAAAAACTTGAAGAGAAATTTTCAAAGAAGAACGCACATCAATAGGAAAATACTCTATCATTGACAATTGGTTATTGCAAGGGGCAAGAGAAGAAGATTGTATTTATTTTCCATTGATGTCAAATGAGGAGAGAATCTTAATGGAGAAGTTGTGATGACCCATGTCGAGGATAGAAATACATTGGTGGCTCATGCAAGGAGAAGTTTGGAAGAAACATGAAGATTGACCATACATGTGGAAAATTTATGAGTTGTTTCCATTAATGAAAAAGCATGATATTGTTGTAAAATTGGTATTCCTGGATGGTTAGTGGTAATGTGTGTGCTGGAATTGACGTCAATAGCCAAAGGGTATATGTGTTGTTCAATTCATTTTCTAACAATTTTCAAGTGTGTTTCCTTTGATTTCAATGCCACTAGCATTGGTGGCATCAAATTTTTTGGGTGTGTCAAGATTAGGGGGAGTCCCATGGTTACTGCAGTATCTGGTATAGAACCATCATAGCAGTAGGCTTATTGAAGAACCTATAATACTATGACAATGATGATTTGGATTCTCAGGATTTAGAGGAATTTTTGCATCAAGAGTTTATCTCTATGACTATGATGGTTGGCAGTATTAGGCTTTGGTGGCATTTTTGCATCGAGAATTTATCTTAGATTCTCTTGTTTATGAAATAGTTGGATAGTTCCTAGAAAAAAATTTCCAATGGTAAATTGAATTTTGAAAATGGCACCTTGAATCAAAATTTATGGCCAGTGAAAGTGAGGATCCCTAAAGTCAAAGTTGAAGTACATGAAATCCTGAAATCCTGGAATCCCATAATTTTATAAATAAGTGACCCGAATAAGTTTGAAGGTGGGCTAGTACGTAAAATTCCTAGAAACCCAGAAAGCTAGAAGCTTGTAAATATATTAATAGGTGTCATGGATAATTGGAACTGGGCTAGAAACCATGAAAATTGATAGAGCATAAATCGACGGAATTCGTAAAAATGATTTCCAAAAAGGTTGATATTTGGGCATATTAGTGGGGCTGACAAGTCAAGGTCTTTAGAGGCTAACAAGTGAAAAGTGGGCCAAGCATGAAACCTTAAGAGAGAGGAGCATAAGAAGTCACTGATAGTAGTTACCACATGTGGGCCAAGCCCAGAAGCTTGCTAGCTAGTAAGCTGTAGGAAATCCATTTTTTAAATATATATATATATATATATATATATATATATATATATATATATGAGTGGGACTAGTGAACATCTAAAGAACTGGCACAAGGTTATCCATGTAGCAAAGGACCAAGGGCGCGAAGAATATTATAAAGGGAATTTAGCCCACGTAGGCCACCAAAGAGGTCTAGTGCCTAGAGGCTTAGATGTAGGTTGTAACATGTGGTCGTATGAAGGAAAACATGTGAAGGTGCAAGGGGAAAGGTGCTAAGGCACACAAGTGGGCTAGGCCAGGAGCCCTTGAGGTATATGCAATTTATTTTATCAAATGTTATGGGAATGTAGACATCCATGTCTCCAAATCTATAGTGGAATATATATATTTATATACATATGAGTGGGGCCGTATGAAATATAAAGAATTTTTTTTGTGTATTTTGGTGACCATACGCGTTTGGGATCAAAATAAAGAAAATGGCATTGCGGGAATATGTTTATAGGCTTGAATGTCTTGAAAAATCTTGGGCACTATGCGCCATATTTGGAAGATATGTCAAATTCTCTATTCACCAAAGTTAAGTCCGGGAAGCAAGGAATATGACTGTACAAAATGAATTAATGATCATGTCATGAGTAGAAGAAATCCACCTCAGCTCTTCCCTACACGACACAAAGAAATTAAGGGAAAAGATGCCTATATACAAAACCTATGATCACACTCTAGGAAATCCATGGTTGAAGTACAATCTTATCTCAGTGAATAAGTTAAGTATAATTATGGGCGCATAATATTGGAGAAAATTTTCAAATTTTCATGGCAGAAGTATGTTTTCAGGGTTGAAGAGCCATACTGCTAATACAAGTTTAATTCAATGGTGCCATTCCTTGAGTGTGCGTATTGAGTGAGATTTAATTCTCACTATGGAGTATCCATAGGTGCCCATTCCTATTCTTAATGTAATTTGCGTGGCCTTACACATTGATGTAATATTCACATAGATAGCCATGCAAAAGTATGTTTCTAGGAAAGATGGAAAGCTAGGAAGGAATACACTCTCAAGAAGTGGAATTGAGAGTAGAGAAAACATCAACAATTATGCATCAGAGGAACAAAAAACCAAGAGCTCTGTGTGTGTGAGCACTTCTCAGAAGAGGCCAAGTGTATCAATGTTATAGAGAGAGGTTCAGAGTGCCTATGATGAAGAGAGAGGGCCAAGTGTGACATGGATTCTAAGAAGAGGTTGATATTTCCTGTGTAGAAGAAGAGGGCTGAGAGAAGAGAGATATTTATGAGAATCTATGTTGTTGGAGAGTGGAAAAGTGCTAAGAGGGTCGAGTATGAGTGAGGGTATTTGAGGTGAATAGAGGGTCAAATGAAAAACAGATCGGGTCAAGTGTGCCAGGGTTAAGAAGAGGCTGAGATTTCTTGTGTAGAAGAAGAGGTCCGAGAGCAGAGAGCTTTGTATGAGAATATTTTTTGTTGTAGACTGGACAAAGTGCTACGAGGGATGACTATGAGTGAATTTTGCTGAGAAAAACTAAGGGATGAATGAAGAAGAGAAAAATGGGTGGAACAGAGGAGAACTGAGGGCCAGGTGCATGAAGATAGAGAGATAAAAATAGGAAGAGAGGCTTCCATTTATAGTGAACCTTAGTTTATTTTTAAGTGTGGGTGGGAGCCTACATAAAGAGAGTTGGTTTTTACATTTTAGTGGGTGTCTGAGTAAATATTGGGGGTTGGTGTCTCCTGCAAGTTTGTGATTACATAAATCCAAGGAGCTACAAGTTTTTTTTTTTAAGTACGTGAAGTTGGTGCTTCTGGTAAGTTGATCAGGTGTTTGAAGAAGAAGGAAGCTGGTGCTTCCTACTAGTGGGTGCTAGCAAATAATCAAGGGTATTTGGTGCTTCTTGTGAGTGATAGCTCATAAAAATATTGATGTTATATAGTATGACCTCCTATTTACATCAAATAACAGACAACCTTTGGTGGTTTTTCTCCAAGAAAGGCTTCTGCATTACACATTTGTGTCTCACGTATTTGCTACTCATGATGTGTGTTCTTGTGTTGATTCAGATGGTTTTTGTTATGATTTGTTTATGATTTCTCACATAGTGAATTCTAAGTTTAATATTGAATATAAAATAGGAATAAATGGTTGAAATTAGCCTTAATATTGATGCACCCCCTTCTTAGTATTAAAATTATTTCCAATGATAAATTTTTCATATTCATTAAAATTATAAATAAAAAATTTTGAAAAATTAAAATAACCTATTTTACTTAAATTATTATCCTCTTTTTTTAATGGAAACTTCAAAATATATTCTATTAAAAAAAACAATAAAATTAAAGTATACAAGTGATTATATGCCAATTGGGGTTATTTCTTTTGGTTAGGAGGATGGAATGGAATCCTCCTAAGTGAAATTCAATTCCCTCATGTTACATGATAGGTGTTCAAAGTGTGTGTATATTCCTCATATAGAAAAGAAAAAATAAGTAATTATATAAACGTAAGTGTCTTTGACAAATATTTTAGAAAGAAAAAGTTCATTATTTCGAATTATGTTGATAAATAAATATAAAATTTAAAGATGATTTTTAATTAAATTGGTTAAAAATATGTATAATAAATTAAAATTATTTTAATCAAATTACAATTTCAAAAATAAAATCTAATATTAAAAATACAAAAACTAAAGACTCCAAAGATATCGTATTAAACTTACCTTCAGAACATCAATAAACGAAATCATCAATTTCATTTTACAGTCTAATCATCTAGAAATTTTACTACTAATGTCTACAAAGTCATATCCTCTAATGTTGATGAAGAAACAAAGGATTTTTAACAATCTTCCAAAATGACATTGAATGTTAAATGTCAATGGGATGATTTATAAGAAGATTAATATAAAACAATTAAAATCTACTTACATGCTATCTACCATTTCTTGATTTGTGTATGCCATCCTTACGAAAGGGACATGCTAATCTTCTCTGTGTTATTCCAATTTTTACAAATTTCTCCAAAAAGACTTTTTTTTTTTTTGAAAAAAATTTTTTATCTTTTCATTATAAAAAAAAAAAAAGATATTACATATTCTATTTTTTCATTTCTATTTGTAAATTTTCATTTCTTTCTATGATCATATAGGATTTTTATACTTCTATTATAACTTTTCACAACTATTCAAAAAGTGCCCCAACTAACTGTTTGTTTTTAGTTCATTAAAAAACAAAAAACCATTACATATAGTTATGTTTGCATATTCATACTCTTTCTTCTTGACCTTTGGATTGACTCCTATGTGTAATTGATGCTACCTATGAAATTAACCAACATTCCATTTTTAAATTCATTTAAAATAACTTACCAGAGTCCTTTTCTATCCATCGTTTGGATATAATATCTGCAATCCAATTTTCTTCTGGATAGATACATTGGAATTGAATTATCTTAAAGTTTCTTACCAACATTCTTATTCTCTTCATCCAATTGTTTAATATTGATGTAAAATAGTTTGTATAATCTTTCATTCAATCAATGATTACTTTTACATCTTTGAATACCTTTATCTCTTCTAGTCTGAGTCACTTTGCCGCAATTAAGACTCCCCATAATGCTAAGATATTTGTCTTATTGTTCAACCCCGATCCTCCATCCCACCAAAAGTGGTATAATCTACCTAGTTCCATGATGATAACTACCCAAAATCCACATTTCCTCCTTTTACTCTCTCCATAAAAGAATCTGACTGGATATCTTTCCCATAGTTCAATATGTCTAAGCTCTATTTTTCTTCATAGTTGATCCCATTTCATTGTAGGCTGTGATATCCTTGATAATACCTTCTTGAACCTTCACTAGCTTCATATCAAAGATAAGGGAGTTTTTTCTTCGCCAAATGGTCCACATGATGTAATAGGGAGGTATCTGAATCTTTTGTTATTTTTGTACCATGCCTATATACAAGAAATCAGAGAAATTTGTTTCACCACCACATTTAGCTTTATTAGTCCCCTGATACCTTCCCATACCACCCTCGCATGATTACAAATTAGAAGTAATTATGCAGTGCATTCGTGGCCCCTCATACAATTTAGAAAAATGCTTGACCCATAAAAACCTCGTTTTTGTAATTATTCCAGGTTGAGATTCTATCACTAACTGCAAGACAAAAAGAACTTCTAATTTTGTAAGGGAGAGTCCCTTTCCAAATAGTCTGAGATCATTCGGGAAATTTAAATTTCTTCTTAACTCTAGGAATATATTGATATAAATTTGACCCTCAGAAGGATCTTCTTAATACTTCCTACCCATATCATTTGATTTAGTTCCTCTAACTCCTTTAAACTAATTGTAGCATTTCTAAGTTTTGATATGTATCTCTCCCATTCCTCTGCATATAAATATGTTAGAATGAGATCTGAGGCCCTATTTCAATATTTTTGGTCAATCCTCATTCCCCATAGCTATTATATATGTTGCAATAAGAAACATTTCTTGTGTATAAGATTGAGAAACTACATCGATAGGGTGTGATTACCTGTCATCTAGACCAACTTTAATCCTTTATCTATCTCATGCCTCTCATCGGATGAACCATAACATCCAATGCAAGTTATGCATCATACTCCTCAAAATAAATGATACACATTATTTTTTCGTCGCCCCTTTGCCTATGCACGGGGGAAAATATTGTCCGCATGTTTTTTATGATCACTGCCTCTTGAAAATATTAAATTCAACTGCAAACCCTGTGCAGGTAGAAATAGCGTACAACAAGGGTAGAAGCAGAAGGTTGAGTGCACACTTCTTGCATTTAACAGAGCATGGAGAAATTCTAAGGAGGAATTTACTGTTTAATGGGCATAGCCGTCTTTGCAGAGGAATTGAAGAAAATCATGGTTCAAACCACGCAACAACAGTTTTATTAAAGAACAGTGTTTTCGGGCTTTTAAGCCCTCAACAACCAAACAACCAAATTTTGTTTAAACGTGCCAAGTCCTTTTTAAGTTTTGAATTGGGACACGTCATCTTTGGTCCCCACTTTATCACCCATCGCAATTTTTTTTGAGTTAGTCTCTTATTGATGTGAAGTCCTGAGTGATGCGATGTTGCGATATCGCACATCGCATATCCCAACAGACGTGTCTTAAATACCATAGAAATGTTCATCGCCGATGCTACGATGCGATGTGGTCCCTACCACCATCGCATATCGCACATCGCGCTCAACCATTACGCCATCTGCCTACTGCATATGTTTTCCACCGATGCAATGCGTTGATGTGATGTGGTCCCCACATTGCAGCATCGCGCCATCGCAATATCACAAATCACTCATCACCAAAGCCAATGTTCATTCCACCGGAACGCCGATGCGATGTGGTCCCACTGCCACATGGACCAATCGTGTTAATTCACGTTCGATTTTTCCATGACATCACATACACCTTTTGGTGCGTGAATTTGTTATAAAATCCGCTTCAGTTTCGATTTGAATTCTGATGGGGCCCAACAACAACTAATAGAAATGTGTTGGCATTCATTTTGAGCTCGCTAACGTAGGGGCATTTTGTAACACGAAAAAAATCCAATCGAGTTTATTTAAAGGATTTGAAGTCCAGGTTTAAAGTCTTATGTTGTTTATTAATCGTAGTGTTACGGGGGCAATGAAAGTCTCTAGTGTTACGGGGGCAGTATATGTTGACCAAGAGATCAGTGGTGGAGAAATAGTGAGGGAGCACAACACAGATCTATTGTACTTGTGGAAGAGTGCCTCTGCAGGGACCCACAAAATATTTCACATTAGTTTGTTTATGTTTTGAAAAAGCTGCGTCACTAATAATGTTTCCGGCATAGCTTATCATATGAATGTATAGCTATGTAATGAAAAAGCCCGCAGGCAGAGAAGAACACAGTAAAAACCAGAGAGCATTGTTTGTGTGTTTTTCAGAGACAGAGAGAAAATTAGTGAGCACTGCGTGTTGCAGCATTTAGACATATTTTGTAATCCCACACAGTGGAAGAAATTTTTATTATGTAATTTTTTGTTGTTAATGAAATAGAAGCAATTTTTTATGCCATCTCTTACCAGCATTTCTCAGTGTTAAAAGAGGAGAATTTTATTTTGCCTGTGTGTTCAAAATATTCAGAAAATCCAACATGGTATCAGAGCTTATCCAGGCTCTTTGAAGGTGTCAAAGAAGCTGAAGGAAGAAGGAAATTTGTTGCAGCAGTTCTCCAACAGCGTGAAGGCTCAGCAGAAGTTTAAAGTCCAAGTATTTCTCATAAAAAACTGATTTTTTGTTTTGTTTAAAAGAAGTATAGTCCTCATAGATAGAGTTTGTCTTTGAAAGAAGGAAAGATAGTTTGTTTGAATATTCACAGTCAAGTTTTATTTTAAAAGTGCAGTCTGTTAGTCACGGCTAGAGCAAGCACTAATATGAGTATTGGAAATACTCAGCTTCCACAATTTAATGGGAAGAATTATGATTACTGGGCCATTTCCATGAGAGCCCTATTTGCCTCTCAGGACTTATGGGAATTTTTAGAAGATGGTTTTGATGAACCAGCTGATGAGCAAGCCTTTAATGCCTTGACACGGGCAGAGAAGGATTTATTGAAGAGAAATAATAAGAAGGACTCTAGAGCCCTCTTCTATCTCTATCAAGCAGTACATGAGAGTGTGTTTCCAAGCATAGAAGCATCCAAAATATCTAAGGATGCATGGGATACCCTCCAAACATCCTATCAAGGTATGGAGAAGGTGAAGACAACAAAACTACAATTGCTGAGGAGAGATTTTGAAACTCTTTGTATGAAAGAGTCTGATAACATAGACTCATTCTTCACACATGTGATTGGGTTAGTCACTGAGATAAGGTCTCATGGAAAGACACTTGAAGAAATAAGGATTGTGGAGAAATTATTGAGGATCCTACCCTCAAGGTTTGATGTTATTGTAACCACCATTGAAAAGACAAAGGATTTCTCAAAGTTCATAGTATATGACCTTCATGCATCACTTATGAATCATGAACAGAGATTGGGAATATCATTAAACCCACATTTGGAGCATTCCTTCAAGACCCAGATGCCTTTTGGAAGAGGAAGAGGTCAAGGCAGAGGAAGATGAAGAGGCAGAAGCCAAAAAAGAGGAGGAAGAAACAACCCTTCACATTCACATGGAAGGAGAAACAATCAAAATCACAGCCAAAGCCAAAGCAGTAGCCAACAAGGTGGAAACCAACATGCTCATGGATAAAGGTATGACAAATCCAATGTCTAATGTCATTATTGCAAGAAATATGGGCACTATGCCAATGAGTGTAGGAAAAAGAAAAATGACATAAAAAATAGGTAGAATGCTACTGTAGCAAAAGAAGAAAAGAACCCAAATAAAGTGTTGTTAACATGTAATGTAGCACAATATAGGCAGGATTTTATATGGTTCTTAGATTTAGGCTGCAATAATCACATGACATGAAAAATAGCAATGTTTTCCAATCTTGATGAAGAAGTTAAATCAGAAGTAACAACAGGAACATATACTAATATTTCTGTCAAGGGAAAAGGCAAAGTTAGTATCCATGCAAGAAATGGTGAGAAGAAATTTCTTCCAGATGTGTACTATGTTCTTGACTTGAAATTTAATATTTTGAGCGTTGGGTAGCTCATTAACAAATTTTACAATGTATTCTTCAAGAATGATGTGTGCACAATAATGGATATACCTCCAAGCAAGAAGATTATTGCTGAAATACAAATGACCAGCAATAGAATGTTTCCACTCAAGCTAAATACAGACTTGAAGGGTAAGAGAAAGAATGTAGCAGCTGTAGCGTAAGAGGTCTTTCAAAAGTAAGTGAAAGATGAGAATTGGTTATGGCACTTGAGATTTGGACATCTCAATTTCGAAGGATTAAATTTGTTGCAGAGAAAAGGAATGGTAAGATGACTACCATTTATTGAGAAACTGGACAGCCTATGTGAAGGCTGTATCTTGGGAAAACAACACAGAGAAAAATTTCCATCGGGAAAGAGCATAAGGGAAAAGGCACCCTTAGAAATTATCCATTCAGATTTATGTGGGCCGATGTAAAGAACATCAGTTTCAGGCATTAATTATATGCTGGCTTTCATTGATGATTTCACTAGAAATATATGGGTTTATTTCTTGAAACATAAAAGTGAAGTGTTTAAGAAATTTTGCCATTTTAAAGCTCTAGCAGAGAAACAAAGTGGGCAGCATATCAAAGTCCTAAGAACTGATAGAGGAGGTGAGTATATCTCAAAATAATTTCTGTGTTTTTGCAGAGAAAATGGCATACATAAATAGTTTACCACAAAGTACACACCTCAGCAAAATGGTTTTGTTGAAAGGAAGAATCGAACCATCATGGAAATGATGAGAAGTATGCTAAAGGTAAAAAAAATTCCAAATGAGTATTGGGAAGAAACTACAAATTGTGTTGTGTATATTTTAAATATATGCCCCACAAAAGTAGTGATGAACAGAGTTCCAGAAGAAGCGTGGAGTTGCATAAAATAACGAGTCACCCACATGAGAGTTTTTGGTTGTGTGGCTTATTCACACATTCCAGATCAGCTGAGAAAGAAGTTGGACAGTAAGGGGGGGAAGTGCATATTTCTTGGATATTGTGAAGACTCCAAGGGATATAGATTGTATAACCCATCCAAAAAAAAAATTGTTATAAGTAGAGATGTGAAATTCATAGAAGAAGAAGCATGGGATGGAAGCATTGAGAAAACACTCAATGTTAAAAGATGTTTATCTCATGATGAAGATGAGGAAGATGTGGCTGAAAAGAACACCTCATCGGTAGCACTACCTCCACCAACACAAGGATAGCAAGGGACACCACAAGAAGGAGTAAGAACGCCCTTGAGAAGAAATGAAAGTGCTTCTCCAAGCACACCAAATGGAGCAGATTTGAGTGCTGCTTCAAGCACAAATACACCAAATGAGAGAGGAACTAGATTCAGAAATTTAAATGAAATCTATGAGCAAGAAGCAGCAAATGAAGGTATGAATTTTTTTTTTTTTTTATATTGTCATGTTGATGATCCTATTCAATTTGAAGAAGCTATAAAAGATAATAAATGGATAGAAGCAATGGATGAAGAAATTAATGCAAGAGAGAAAAATAAAACATGGGAGTTGGTTGATGTCCCAGAAGGTAAAGAATTCATTGGAGTAAAATGGGTCTACATGTCCAAAAGAAATGCTAAAGGTAATATAGAAATGCACAAGGCCAGATTGTTTGTCAAAAGATATAAGAAGCAGCATGGAAGAGATTATGAAGAAACTTTTGCATCAGCTGCAAGAACGGAGATAGTGAGAGCAGTGTTGTCCATAGCAACACAAAAAAAATGGAAGGTTTATCAAATGGATGTAAAATTGGCATTCTTAAATGGATTTTTAATGGAAGAGGTTTATTTTGAAAAACCTCTAGGCTATGAGAAAAAGGGCCAAGAGCAGAAAGTTTGCAAATTGAAAAAAACTCTTTATGGGTTGAACAAGCACCAAGAGCATGGTACAGTAGGATAGATTCTTATCTACTGGACAATGGGTTTGAAAAATGTGAAGGAGAACCCACATTATACATCAAAGAAAAATATGGTAACATGTTTATAGTTGTTTTATATGTTGATGATGTGATGTTTACAGGTAATGATGATTACCTCATTGAAAATTTTAAAATAGTCATCAAAGATGAATTTGAAATGACTGATATGGGATTGCTAAGGTACTTATAAGGAATAGAAGTAGAGAAAAATGAAAATAAGATTTTTATATCTCAAGAAAAGTATGTAAATGAAGTTTTGGAAAGATTTAATATGCAGGGTTACAAGGCAGCAATTACTCTCACAGTAATGGGATTGAAACTCAGCAAAGATGACAGCAGCAAGGATTTTGATCCTAGTTTGTAGCTGGCAGCCTCATGTATTTCACTGCAACTAGGACAGATATTATGCATGTTGTTAGTTTGATTTCCATATTTATGGAAAGGCAAAAGGAAGCACATTGGCAAGTAGCAAAAATAATTCTGAGGTATGTGAAAGGAACTAAAAGGTATGGTATTTTGTATACTACTTTAGAAAATTCAAAATTACTTTCTTACACTGATAGTGATTGGGCTGTAAGTGTAGATGATTGGAAAAGCACATCCGGTTATGTTTTTCATATGGGTTCAGGAGCCATTTCATGGGCTTCTAAGAAACAACCTATTGTAGCATTATCTACAATAGAGGCATAATATGTGGCAGCTACAGCAGCAGCGTGTCAAGCAGTTTCGATGAGAAGAATGTTGAGGAGTTTATGTCGAGAACTTGTAAAAGTGATAGTGATTTATTGTGACAATAGCTCAGCTATTGCATTGTCAAATAATTCTGTGTTTCACAAAAGAACGAAGAACATAGATGCCAAGTTTCACTACATCAGGGAACTGGTGAAAAATGGAGAAATTGTTTTACAGCATTGTAGAACAAAGGAGAAATTTGTATACATTCTAACAAAGCCATTCGAGTAGAAGAGTTTTGAATATTTAAGAAAATGCATGGGTATGACTGATAACCCAACAGATGAATTTAATGGGGAGTGTTGAAAATATTAAATTCACCTGCAAACCCCATGCAGGTAGAAATACCATACAATAGGGGCAGCAGCAGAAGGTTGAGTGCACACTTCTGCGCATTTAACAGAGCATGGAGAAATTGTAAGGAGTAATTTACTATTTAATGGGCGCAACCATCTTTGCAGAGGAATTGAAGAAAATCGTGGTTCAAACCATGCAACAACATTTTTATTAAAGAACATTCTTTTCAGGCTTTTAAGCCCTCAACAACCAAAAAATCAATTTTTTTTAAAATGCACCAAGTCCTTTTTAAGTTTTGAACTGGGCCACGTCATCTGTGGTCCCCACTTTATCACCCATCGCAAATGTTTTTGAGTTATTGTCTTGTTGATGTGAAGTCTCGGCCGATGCGATTTTGCGATATCACACCTTTCATATCGCAACGGACGTGTGTTCCATACCATAGAAATTTTCACCGCCGATGTTACACTGTGATGTGGTCCCTACCACTATCGCATATTGCACATCGTGCTCAACCATTCCGCCATTCGCCTACCGCATATGTTTTCCGCCGATGCGATGTGGTCCCCACATTGTAGCATTGTGCCATCGTAATATCGCAAATCGCTCATTGCCAAAGCCAATGTTCATTCCACCAAACCATCATTCCACCAGAACAACGATGCGATCTGGTCCCACTACCACGTGGACCAATCGCATAGTTTCACGTTCAATTTTTCCATGACATCATATTCACCTTTTGGTACGCGAATTTCATATAGAATCTGCTTCAGTTTTGTTTTGAATTCCGATGGGGCCCAACAAAAGCTAATAGAAATGCGTTCACATTCGTTTTAAGCTCGCTGACGTAGGGGCGTTTTGTAACGCGAAAAGAATCCAATCGAGTTGGTTTAAAGGATTTGAAGTCTGGGTTTAAAGTCTTATGGCTTTTATTAACTGTAGTGTTACGGAGGCAGTGAAAGGTTTTTAGAAAGAACCACGGGGTGCCTTCACAGTTGACGAAGGCAGTATATGTTGACCAAGAGATGAATAGTGGAGAAATAGTGTGGGAGCACAACACAAATCTATTGTACCTGAGGAAGAGTGCCTCCGTAAGGACCCACATAAGATTTCACATTAGTTTGTTTATGTTTTGAAAAAGCCGCATCATATATAATGTTTCCGGCATAGCTTATCGTATGAATGTATAGCTGTGTAATGAAAAAGCTCGCAAGAAGAGAAAAAAATAGTAAAAACCAGAGAGCACTATTTGTGCTTTTTTGAGAGAGAGAGAGAAAATCAGTGAGCACTGCGTGTTGTAGCAGTTAGACATATTTTGTAATCCCACACAGTGGAAGAAATTTTTATTCTATAATGTTTTTTTGTTAATGAAATAAAAGAAATTTTTTATGTCATCTCTGTCCAGCATTTCTCTGTGTTAAAAGAGGAGAATTTTGTTCTCCCTATGTATTCGGAATATTCTGAAATTCCAACACTGCCTTGTTAAACGATGATGTTTTTATTATCCCCCGCACACCTTCTTATATAGGTCGAGCCACGTTTTTCCAACTAATCAAAGGTATTTTTTTTGTGTCCCTACCCACAGGAAGCAACACATGATAGTATCGATATTGCATATGATCTTCCTCAGAAATAAGAACACATGCATACACTATACTGACATGTTTTGTAATATTTATTTCAACCCGACAAATTTTTCTCCCATTGTTAAACATCCATCACTTCCAACTCCCTAGTTTTTTCTGGAATCTGTTGATCACCCATTCCCAATCAATATTATTGTATCCTGTAAGTTTCAAGATGAACCCCAAATATGAAAACCCATCATCAAGGCGCATATATACTACACCAAACAATGCTAAAATCTACTTAGTCCTTCCTTTCCTTCCACGCCGACCAACATTTATTTCCCTTCGTTCATACATAGACTAGAGGTCTGTCCAAATGATTTTATAATTCTATGTATAATGTCCCATTCCTTGATAGAGGATTAACGTCCCAAAACAAGGTCATCTACAAACATTAAGTGTGTAATAACATGTTTTCTGGAAATCCTTACACCAATAATTTATCCATTTTCCCAGGATAATCTCATTTTTCTACTAAGGAAATCAATAACAAAAGAAAAGAGAAGCAGGCAAAGGGTGCGTCCCAGTTAGAGACCTCTATACGACTAAAAGAATTGAGTCAGAAAACCATTAATAATGACCATGAGGTTGGTTGTTTTAGTACATCCCATTATCCAATTTATATTCCGAATGAACATACCAATTTTAATGAATACCAACTTGAGAAAGTATGAAGCAGTACTGTCATATGCCTTAATGAGGTCAACCTTGAGGAGGCATGATTCATGTTTCCCTATTTTTATTGAATGTATCATCACTTGGGCATTCCCAATATCATCCTAGATATGTCTTCCTTTTAAAATCCCAAATTGTTTGTTAATGATTTATTTAGACAATTTCGGTTTGATCTTGTACACAGCAAAGTTTGATATCATCTTATAAACCAAGTTGCAAACAGAAATCATCCTATACTCCAAAAATGACATAGACCTCTCCATCTTGGAATCAATGCAATGAAAGTGGCATAAATTTCTTCCGAAATATAATCTTGTGTCCTAGATTCTTTCGCAACCGCCAATAAGTCTGGAATCATCAACTCTTTGAAATGTAGATATAATTGTACCCCGCAACAATTTAGCCCTAGACTCTTCTCTTTGGCATAGACCTTCAATACCTTAGTCAAATATTTGCGCAAAATCTTATGCCCCATTTTTTCATTATCCTCTTTAGAAAACATTTCACATAGCAATGTGATGTGGCCCATTTGAGACATAATTATAGGTGATTGTTATGTAAATTTCCCTTTAAAATGTGACATCGTTGCTTGCTCAATATCATATTGCGTGCAATATATATTACCTTAAGAATCCTTAATTTTCGGAATATAATTTTATATATTTCTGTTATTAAAATGCGAGTGGAAGAATCTTGTATTTTTGCCTCCAAATTTACTCTAGGAAGCCCTTCTTTTCATCCTTATTTCTTCTTCCTATTATTTGAGGATATCACTTCTCCTACATTCTAATGCAATGAACGACGATCTATATGCCTTTGAAAAGAATAGGGGATTTGAGGGATCACTGTAATATTAAAGGATGGCCTCTATCTCTTTGACGTATTTTGTCTCAACCTCCGTATTCTCCTTTATCCATCTCCTCATTTCCACTTTTAATGTTTTAAGTTTTTGGAATATATATGTCATATGGATTTTGTGTGGTGAAATATCACCCGGTTCCATACTCCATGTACCAAAGTCCCAAATTCCTCTGACTGTATCCATTTTAGATTGAACTTGAATGGGTAAGTTCTCCTCCATATATCCACATCCCATGTAATCAAGATAGGAAAATGATCGATAATGAAGGTAGGAAAAATGTAGGATCTAAATCGTATATAAATATTGTGCATAGAAAAACTTATAAGAAACTCGTCGAGTCTCTTTGATATCCCTTTTACATCTATGCAACTATTCCTCCATGTAGTACCAATGGGAACCGATGCTATGTCAACCAAGGCATGTCCTTCCAACCTTTCTTTAAATAATGTAGAAAAATAATCTGCCTTTGCTTTAGTACTCCATATTTCTCCCTTTCCAATCGTGAAATTAAGATCACTTGCAATTATCAATGAGTTCAACCTTAATATTCTAGAGCCGGCCACTTTATCCCAGAATTTTTTGTGTCCTACATATGGAGAATATGAGTTAATAATAAGTATCATATGTTTAGATCCCACCAAGTGTCCCATGAGGATAATACCTGCACAAGATAATAAATCTTGCATCTTAAAAACTCATGGATTCCATATGATCCCTAACCCACCATAAAGGCCATTCGTGTTTGAAGCAAAAACGTGCCAATCATGACATACATAAAACAATATCTCCCATGTTTAATCTCTACACATCATGGTTTTTTGGATTAAAATAATAGACAATCTATGAATCCTTATAATACCTCGAAGGGATCGAATTGTTTTTGTCGCTTGAAAACCCCAAATATTCAAAGAGTTGATATTCATGGGGGTACCTCTGTCATGAGTGATTCCCCTCTAAGGGCTTGGGTTCCATAGAGATCCAAAATTGTAACTTGTCTAGATTTATATGGAGAGTTTGTGTCCCATGAAGATAATACTTGCGCAAGATAAGCAATATTGAATCACAAAAATTCGTGGATTCCAAATGATCGCCAACCCACTAGAAAACCCATTCATGTTTGAAGCTCAAACATGTCAATCAATACATACAAACTGAAATATCTCTAGTTGGCTTGTGACTTCACATAACATGGAGAAGTGGTACCTATAAAGAAATCACAGGGCATAGGCATAGAAGCAATTACCATTAGCAAAGACAAATGCGATAGAGAAATAGATTAGATAGGAAAACAACAAGGGAAGAGTCCTAAATGAGGTTGGGCAATTTTTTGCATGCGTTGAGGTCGAGTCGTGGATGCTAAAGCAGGTCTAGTCATAAACGCGGGGCAAGTGTTCCATGAACAAGTAATAAATTTACAGGCGCAACCAAAGAGATAAGGTCGGAAACCCACATTAAGGGGAGTAGCGAGGACCGTTGATCCGAGCATCAATCAATGGTGGAGATTAGAATCGCAGTCGTAAAGCGCAAGTGTTGCAAGATAGGCATAAAGGGTAAAAGTTAAAAATGCTGAACTGTAATGTGCGATGGTGGTGGGATCCAACCACCTACCGCACTCCCTTTCATTCCATTTCCCATGAAAATCACTAAACCTTACCTTTTACACCTTTCCTCTTCATTTCTTTTCTTTACCTTCTTTCGCCGCTATATCATTGTTTCTCCTCTTCTTTTCCCATTTCCCTGATTGTGATTAAAATGGGTTAGTCCCCCTGACACGTCACCCTTTCCCCCCCGCCATCCATCGCATTTTAGAAACATTATAACTTAGCGTTTAGGTGCCTGAAATGTATTTATTTTAATTTTCAATGTGGCGTTTGGTCCCACCACAACAACACTGCCCCCTCCTCCCACCCCCCCCCCCCACTTCCCCATGCCACGTTTCTTACCTCCTCCCGGTGCTTCTCAATTCGCATCCTTTAAATTTTACCTCCATTGTTTAGTGTTAAGAGTTGCGATCTGCGAATAGCGGTCAGGTCCCACCTTCCTCCATCTCTCCCTTTTCTCCCCACCCTCCATTGCAGATCGCATATTATAACCTTTCACATCGCAACCAAAAATTAAAACATGTAGTTGCCTATTTGTGATATATCGCATCGCATGTGTTTTAGTTTACCTTTGAAGTGCCCTCAACCTATTTTATTTAACTTACGATGCTGTCTGGTCCCACCTTCCCTCCATGTCACTTACCTTCTCCCTACACTTCGCACATCACACATTTTAGAGTCTGTCTTTACTGCTTCATGGTATGGAGTTGTGATTGCGATGCGATTGAACCCCACCATAACTCTCATCGTTCTCATTTTTTGTCACACGTCTCATCACCGCTAAGCCCTCTGCATCCCTCCGTCACCTCCACTTCACCCCAATGCATTCGAAATTCCTTGCTTCATTTCACACCACCCACAACTCTCGAAATTTAACCATGGGGAGGGGGTCCGAAATGGGAAGTATCCATTACCACTTACTCCTCCACATGTTTTCCTCTCGTCATTCCTCACCCCCCTTCTCCGATACCGCTTACCACTTGAGACCCCCTCTGAAATCCGGTTCCCATTTTTGCAATTCAAAACACCACATGGAATTTTGAGGCAGAACATACAGTTGTGGCTTATGCAGCCTGCTCAGGAGATCTCTGCTAAAGAACCAAGTGCGCTCAATTCGACCGACCTCTTCATAATGGATTAAGTGGAAATCACAAGACTGAGGGAGTGGAGGTCTACAGGCAATAGAGGAATTGTAAAATGACAGTCAGCCTGTACACCTACGACCGCTCCTCACCATACCATATTGAAGGCTCCCATTATTAGCCTCAATGGGTGACTGTGTCCTTTCAGTTTTTGGTTTAATTTTGATGATTTTGCTGGTGAAATCTCAATTTAACCCCATTCATGTTTTAGTTCTCTGAGTACAGAAGTAATTTCTCAATGTATGCTCTGCAATTTAGGTATCATGTTTTAATTTCATAGATATGGGTTGATCATAAATGATCAAGTACCGTAGACCCTCCAGGGAAAATCTATATATAGTAAGCTATAAGGTGAAAGTAGGGTTCTGGAATTTTGGAATAATTTTGTTGTAGTTTTGTATGATTGTGTTCCCTGTGCTCTGAGATACATATTTTGGAGAGTAGTTTGAACTTAATATGATACATTGTTGTTATTTGGATTCCAGATGGAGCAATGAGTAATATGTATCTGTTTTCCTCTATTATGAGTAATCTCCTTTTTATGTATAATCATCTGTTATACTATGCTTCTTTGAAGGTCCGTGTAATGTAGCTACTGGTAGTCTACAATTTTATTCATGAATTTGTGTTTTCATAACACTAAGGTGTTAACGCTCATGTATTAAGCTTGCCGCACTCCCTTAATTTGCTCTCCATGAACCTCTATTGTTGTACATATCTCATTCATATATGTTTCCTCTAAGTTCATGGGGGACATATTCTTAATCTTCTTAAGCCTGTCTTTCGTGGGTTCCTGCTCAGTTATTTCTCAACTCCCCCTACATATTTTTAAAGCTTCTGACCATTGTTTTATATTTGGCCCATCTCAAAGCCATCAGTATCATAGTCTCATGAGCCCTCTTACTCTTTGGGGATTTCACACGAATTGACTCCAAGGTCCTCTACATCCTAGAACTACTAAAACCATTTTTCTCTTGACTCATATTATGTTAGAGTCATTTATACAATTATCTACACATTAACCTCTGATTTTAAGATGTCCTACACACTGTTCTTTTGCAACTCAAGGCTGTCTCTGGGAGCTACAACATCTTTTTTGCGCCATTTCCGGGGAAACGAATGAAGAAATATTTTCCCTGGGATATGAAATTATCTTCACCCTTAAATTAGGTGAGATTCAAGGGTTGATAATTGCATATTCCTCACCTTGGAGACTACACTGTAAAATATTCCTAATCATAAGTAATCATGGCTTTCACTAGGCCTCACACTAGATCCAGATTCACCATCTACCTCCACCTATAAATCCGATGGTTGTCTTGAGTTTCCTTTTAAATAATCAATCCAATTTGGCCCTCCCTCAACCTCTAAATGATATGCCACAATATTATTTAAAGCTCATGCCTCAGTTCACCAGGGAAGATAGCAATTCTGTGCAGAGATGTATTGAAAAATTTTGCGCCTTTGCTGAGAATGGAAATGTAGATCACTTAGGTGTGGTATTATGGCTTTTAATTCAATATTTGGATGGGGAAGCCTGAAAATGTTTCAAGTATCTAGCTGACCACACAGTACAGACCTGGGAAGAAATGGAAAATTTCTTCACACTGAAATGGGGAGAAAAGAGGACCAGGGATATGTCCTCACATAGTTCAATGCTCTCGAGAAGAAGAAAAATTAGGATGTAACAGAGTTTATAAAGAGGTTCAATAAACTTTATAATGATCTTCCTTCTGAAATAAATCCTCACCAAGCAGCTACTAAGGTGGTTTTTGCTGGAGCTTTCGAGCCAGATTTTGGGTTCACCTTGAGAGAAAGAAGATCCACATCTCTAGATCAGATCCAAACTGATGCATTGGAGGTAGAAGAAAACTTTTCTTCAACTGGTAAGTTTAAGGGGAAGGCATAACATGAAGCTAGAAGAAAGAAGGGGGAGGAGGCTTCTACCTCAAATCAAGAGAGGGAATCACAGGAGTATAGACTTGAAGAAATGAATAAGTTGATCAAGAACCTCTCTAATAAGCTAGTTAAGCTTGCATTAGAGGCCAAGAGTTCCTCTCCTCGTTCCAACCAAATGATTCCTAACAAGGTTTCTAATCCTCAATATCGAAGGCCCCTTATGCAGTTGTTGCAACATACTGAGGAAGCCTCAAAGAGCCAAGAAGATCAATTCCTCACCTATGCTGATGATGAGGAGCGTAAACTTAACTCGCAAGGGGAACAAGAGGAGAGGGAAGTTCCTTTGACAGATCAAGATATTGACAAGTACTGCAGGTATTTCATGGATTTCATGTAAGCTCAACTCCACAGGAAGTATGATCTCCAGTCCTCTGAAAAGAGAATTCGAGGGCAAGAACAAAATGAAGAGTTAATATCAAGAGAACAAACCCCTCCTAGCCCTTCTAGTAAAGGGAGGAAGCCGTTAGAAGAATCAACCCCTCATATGGCCATTGCATCCTCTTACACAAAGCAATAGGCTGATCCTCCCAAAGATAAGAAGCCCTCATCTATACCCTTGAAACCACCTGACCCTCCTGAAGAGTAATTCGAAGAAGCCACTACAGAAAAAGGGCCCACTCCATTTAATCTCCAAGAAGAATGATCCATGGTGGTTCTTGGAATGCATGTGGAAAACCAGTTCCTCTCCTATTCTGAATAAGAGAGAGGTGAGCTTAGCATCCATGAATAAGGAGAAGAGTTGTAGTATTTCCCAGAGGACAAAACTAAAAATCAACTGTAGTCTGGTGATCGAGAAGTAGGGGCAACACAGCTTAATTGTCTAGATCCACAAGAACACCTTCAGCGAGTAGTATTGTATTTAGAGATTGAACATAAATCAAGTGTGCCCAATGAAACCTAAGAAATTTTTCCAAAAGAATACCAATCAGGTTTGCGGATTGAAGATCACTCAAATATTCCTTCTCAGTGTACAGATTTTGAATAAGATCATATAAGTTCTTCATCGTTAAGTTCTTCATGGGGTTTTCAGGAAACACAATATATTGTTATTAGTTAAGATCCTTTAGCAGAGATGATCGAGATTTTTCAGCCCCCCTGCAAGCCTCTTTATGACAAAGGAAAATATGTAGAGTGCACAAAGTAGTTTATTATAATGGAAAAGGAGAAGAAACAAGAGTCATCCTTGTTGTTTGAAGGCAATCAGTGGCAACGCACAAGAAAAGCAACAGTTTGGAATGAGGTATGTTTTCTTGTTACAAATCCTCGAGAAAAACTCATGTTTCATGTTTACCATGATCCTTTGGGTAGTATATTGCAGCCATCATTGAAGGAGGAATTTTCCAGGTTTATCAATGGAGCTACGAAATTTAGTGGAATAAATCTAATTCCACAATTTGAACCCATTTCTCTACTTGATAGAATGGGATGTCAATTTCAGTTGAGCACTCATTTTCTTGACTGGTTACATTGGAAGTCTGATTATTATTTGATGGGATATTTTTTATCAGACTAGGTGTAGGTAGGAGTGCCAATAAGCTGTGTACTATGAGCATCCTTCCAGTTTAGTTTCAGATTGATTTGTTGTTTTCAGTTCAAGTGTGTTTCAGTTTCAAATTTCAGCATAGTTTGGATTTCAGCATATAATATTTTCAACGTATGGCAGGGATTTTGATTTTATACAGTTAGGAGTGCACAACTGAGTGGTAGTTTCAATTCAGGCTTACAGTATGAATTTATGAATCCATGAGCCGAATAAGGCACATGAATTCAGGTCTCTCGATTCTCAATGTACTTAGAACATGTTGTCCACAAATGAAGCCAATTTTGGCCTGTAACTGCATATAACATGGAGAAGTGGTCCCTATAAGGAAATCAAAGGGAAAAGGTAGAGAAGTAGTTACAGAGAAACAAAGGCAACAGAGAAACAATTAAGATAGAAAAACAATAGGGGCAAAGTCCTGAATGAGGTTGGGTCAATTTGTGCATGCGTTCAGGTCAAGTCGTGAATGCTAAAGCAGGTCTAGTTGTGAACATAGGGCATGTGTTTCACGAAAAAATAATAAATGACTGGGCGCAAAAAAAGAGACAAGGTCGGAAAACCACAATAAGGGGAGCAGTGAGGACCGTTTATCCAAGCACCTGTCAATGACGGAGATTAAAATCACAGTCGCAGAGTGCAAGTGTCGCAAGAGGGGCACAAATGGTAAAATTTAAAAATTTCGAAGTGTGATGTGCGATGGCGGTGGAACCCAACCACCTGTTGCACTCCCTTTCATTCCATTTCCATTGAAAATCACTAAACCTTATCTTTTACACCTTTCCACTTCATTTATCTACTTTACCTTCTTTCACTGCTATATCATTTTTTCCCCTCTGCTTTTCCCCATCTTCCCGAATGCGATTAAAGTGGGCCAGTCCTCCTAGCACGTTACCGCTTTCCCCCTCCTCCGCCATCCATCACATTTCGCAACCATTAAAACTTACCATTTAGGTGCCCGCAATTTATTTATTTTAAGTTGTGATTGGGCATTTGGTCCAACCATAGCAGCACTTCCCCCCCACTTCCCCTTGCCATGTTTCTTACCTCCTCCCCATGGTTCGCACATCGCATCCTTTAAAGTTTACATCCATTGTTTAGTGTTAAGAATTGCGATCTGCACACAGTGGTTTGGTCCCACCTTCCTCCACGTCACCCTTTTATCCCAACCCTCCATTGCAGGACACATATTTTAACATTTCACATCGCAACCAAAACTTAAAACCTATGGTGGACAATTTGCAATTTATTGCATCGCATTTGTTTGAATTTACCTTTGAAGTTCCCGCAACGTATTTTTTTTAACTTTCAATGCGATCCGGTCCCACATTCCCTTCACATCACTTAACTTCTCCACTCACTTTGCACATCTCGCATTTTAGACTCTACCTTTACTGCTTCATGGTAAAGAGTTGCGATTGCGATGTGTTTCTACCCCACCATCACTCTCGCCATTCACATTAATTTTCACACATCTCATCATCGCTAAGCCCTCTGCATCCTTCCGTCACCTCCGCTTCACCCCAATGCATCTGGCGGTCCTTGTTTCATTTCGCATCCCTCGCAACTTTCAAACTTTAACCATGGGGAGGAGGTCAGAAATGGGCAGTATCCATTACCACCCACTCCTCCACGTGTTTTCCTCTCGTCATTTCACACACCCCTTCTTTGATACCTCTTACCACTTGAGACCCCCTCTGAAATCCGGTTCCCGTTTTTGCAAGATGGGCTCTTGAGGCACAACATATAGTTGTGGCTTTTTTGGCCTACTCAGGATATCTCCACTAAAGAACCAGTTGTGCTCAGTATGACTGACCTCTTCATAATGGATTAAGTGGAAATCACCAGACGGAGGGAGTGGAGGTCTTCAAGAAATAGATGGAATCATAAAATGACAGTCAGCCTATACACCTACAACTGCTCCTCACCATACCTTCTTGAAGGCTCCCATTATTAGCCTCAATGGGCGACCATATCCTTTCTTTTTTGGTTTAATTTTGATGATTTTTCTAGCGAAATATCAATTTCACCCCATTCATGTTTTAATTCTCTCACTATAGAAGTAATTGCTCAATGTACGCTCTGCAAGTTAGGTAGTATGTTTCGAATTCATTGATATGGGTCGATCTAAATGATCAAGTACCGTAGACCCTCCAGGGAAAATACACATATAGTAAGTTCTAGGATGAAAGTATGGTTCTAGAATTTTGGAAGAATTTTTCTATAGTTTTGTATGATTTTGCTTCCTATGCTCTGAGATACATATTTGGGAGATCTTTTTGAACTTAGTATGATACACCGCTGTAATTTGGATTCCAGATGGAGCAATGAGTAGCATGTATATGTTTTCCTCTATTATCAGTAATCTTATTTTTATGTATAATCATCTATCATACTATGCTGCTTTGAAGGTCCATGTAATGTAGTTGCTGCTAGTCTGCAATTTTATTCATGAATTCATGTTTGCATAATGCTCAGGTGTTAACTCTCATGTATTAAACTTTCCATACTCCCTTAATTATCAATCCACAAACCTCTATTATTGTCCATATCTCATTCATATATGTTTCCTCTGAGTTCACGGGGGACTGATTCTTAATCTTATTAATCTTGCCTTTGGTGGGTTCCTTCTTAGTTCTTTCTCAATGTCCCCTGCATATTTTTAAAGCTTATGCTCATTGTTTTATACTTAGCCCATCTAAAATCCATCAGTATCACAGTCTCTACAACCCTCTCACTATTTGGGGAATTCACATTAATCCACTCCAAGGTCCTTTCCATCCTACAACCACTAAAACCATTATTCTCTTGACTCATATTCTGTCAGAGGAATTTGTACAATTATCTACACTTAACCTCTGAATTTAAGATGTCCGAGGCACTGGCCTTTTGCAACTCAAGGATGTCTCTAGGAGCTACAACATCTACCATGTTTTATCTCCACAAATCATGGTTTCTTGGATTAAAATCATAGATGATTTATGAATCCTCATAAGACCCCAAAGGCAGAGAATTTTTTGGGTCCTTCCCAAACCTCGAATATTCAAAAAAATGATATTTATGGGGGAACCTTTGTCACCGGTGTTTTCCCTCTGAGGGCTTGGGTTCCATAGAAGTGAAAAATTGTAACTTGCCCTAATGTATATGCAGGGTCTATGTTGAAGATGGGAACCTTTGACCCATATTCCTCACCTGATGTGAGATCCTGTATGTGATATGCTGACACCTTCTTGTATTTAGGAGGTCCCTTCTTTCGATTTGTGACGTTTTTATAGTGATTTGATGGCTCCCCATAATTCCCAAAACGAGATATTTTAACTGTAAGTGTTTTGATGGTCTTTGAGAAGGAATTCGATACCTCGAACTCCTTATGAGGTGACAAAGCAGAAGGATTCATCAGATCTTCAAAAATAGCAAGAAGTTTAGGAATATCAAGTAGCTTATCTTGATGGTAAAGAAAGTACGAGGTGATATCCCATGTCCATTCCCATTACCCATTAATACGCTAGGTGAAATGCGGCCCTGACTCGGGCCCGCAGAAGACCCTTCTAGGGGGAGCAGAAAAGGTACTTCCAACTTATGAAATGGGGTCTTGTATAATCTCTCTACACTATACCTATTGTTCTGATTATAACCATACTTTCTAGAATGCCTCCTCACCCCCTTCCCGACCATAAGGGTTCGCAACGTCATGTGCCATAGAATAAAGATTACTAGGGGGATCGATAGGGTCATGAAGACACAGTTTAAACTACAACCCATATAAGGGCCCATCTATACCATCGAAGGTGACCAAATCAGAAACAATGCAAGAAAGTTCATTCTTATCAGAGCTAAATAAATGTTTCGAATTGTTAGAGCAGGGATCTGAATTACTCTAATATTGTGGCAATTTGGAGGGTAGCCACCCGATGGAGCCAAATGATAATCTTCATTCTGAGTCCTTGTTATGTATTGACAACAAAAATCGTTTCTCATCAAAAAATTTCATGGACAAGTAGACACCAGGTGACTAGTATCGTGGCAGTTCACGCACCTATATGGCACATCCTAGTAATCAATTAATAAATTAAATGCAAAAATACTTCATTTCAATTCCAATTCAGCTCTCAAGCCCCTTCCGATCTCCACCTCTATTAACACACACACAATTATCTTATCCAGTCATCCAAAACTCCCTTCATCCCAATAATAGAACTTACCGATTCTCTCTGTGATCTCCGATACTCCTGATTTATTCCATAGTTGGAGTGGCAAACCCAAAAATTTGGCCGATAACAAATTCCGATGCGGTGCCTTCAAAAACGGGTCGAAGCACACCCTCCCTAGTGGCAAACCGAAAAATTTGGCCCATACCTAATTTTGATGAGGTGCCTCCGAAAATGGGTTGAAGCTCGCCCTCCCCTTGGAATATTGAAAAATATATAATAACAATGGAGAGAGTAAACTCCCCTCTTCAACACAGAGAAATTAATAAAATTTCACTCACAGGACAGAGTTTCAACACTGTAAAACAAACTTCTATTCCTCTTAAAAAAAACTGTTACAATATCTGGACTGCTTCAAAACACAGTGCCCAAAACTACTCTCTGTCACTGTGGAAATACGCTGCTGTGTATTTCTTTTACGCACTTCTGTGCATTACAAAAACAAAAAACATTACAATAAACAGGCTCTCGGGCCTTTTGTTTTTATATGCCGCACATATATGAAAAACATTACAAAACTATATAAAACATTAAAACTTAACAAAACTATTTAAAACTGTCGGGTCCCACTACCATAGTGCTTTGAACGCACGACCTAATTATAATCTATAAACCCATCAGGTCCATGACTAACAAAAAAACAAAGCGATCAACTAAAAGTTCCGATCGTGATTTGAAAGTGGATACGATTACCAAAATTCAAATCCGCCATATAAATGGCGTCGGGTTCGGATAATACAAAAAAACACGGGATCACAATAAAAGTTCTGATTGCGATTGGCTATTGGATGCGATGGGAATATTAAACTCCGCCACATAAGAACCATCGGGTCCGTGTTATAACAAAACACGCGACCAATAGAAAATTGCGATTGCGATTTGAAGGATAGACGCGATTAAACAAATAGACTGCACCACATAAACTGGATCAGGTTTGGTTATAACACAGTGTAATCGGGCCATAAAACTAAAGAGTTGCGATTACAATTGGCAGAGTGGATGCAATGCTAAACTATGAACTGTGCCATAATAAAAGGTCGGGTCCACCATTTGGTAGAGAAATCGGGGCATAAACAAAATTCCCGCGATTCAAACTTTGAGATTATATAATATGATGTCGCGTGGTCCTATGGACCCATGGGCCTCGGGCGACGGTGGAGGGCGATTTAGCATGGTTTGTTGTGTTATGTTGATTGCGATATGTGTATCGCATCGGGCCTTAAAACAAAAAGGTCGTGGTATATATGAACGTTCCGCTTGCGGAACTTCGCCACATCAACAAGACATTGTTCCTCCTGGGGACCACGAGGTTTAAAACTAAACGCCCGTGTACACAGAGAATATTTGTTTCACTGTGTATATAAAAAAAGGTACTCTGTTTTTCCAAAAACAGAGACTGTCCTTGAACAAATCAAAAGTCAGTTTTTCAAAATAAAAGACTGCATTGATCAAAACAAAATCTAAAACTGACAATTCAGCAAATTTAGAAAGTGGCTAGGAGTTCATAAACCTAGAGAAGGAAATAGAAAGTGGCTCTACACAACCAATGTTGAAAGTAACATTTCAACACTCCCCCTTACTTTAAACTACTTGGTTATCAGTCATAACCAAGCATTTTCTCAAAAATTTGAAACTCTTCTGTCCCAATGCCTTGGTCAGAATGTCTGCAAACTGCTCCTGAGTTCTGCAGTGTTCCAAAATAATTTCACCATTTCTTACCAATTCTCTGATGTAATGAAATTTTATGTCAATGTGTTTCGTCCTTTTGTGAAACACAGAATTCTTAGATAATGCAATATTTGAGCTATGGTCACAAAAAATCACTGTTCCTTTTGTCTGCTCTTGGCACAAACTCCTTAACATCCTCCTCATCCAAATTTCTTGACACGCTGTTGTTGTAGCTGCCACATATTCTGCCTCTGCTGTAGACAACGCTACAATAGGCTACTTTTTAGAAGCCCATGAAATGGATCCTAAACCCATGTGAAAAACATAACCGAAAGTGCTCTTATGATCATCTACACTTCTAGCCCAATCACTGTCAGTGTATCCAACTAAATCTAAACATTCTGAAGCAGTATATAAAATACTAAACCTTTTAGTACCTTTAACATACCTTAGAATTCTCTTCGCTGCCTGCGAATGTGCATCTTTTGGCTTCTCCATGAATCTGGAAATTAAACTAATAGCATGAATTATGTCCGGCCTAGTTGCAGTCAAATACATGAGGCTGCCAACTATGCTCTTGTACAAGCTAGGATCAAAATCCTTGCTACTGTCCTCTCTGCTGAGTTTTAATCCCATCACTGTGGGAGTGATTGCTGCCTTGCTTTCCTGCATATTAAATCTTTCCAGCACTTCATTAACATATTTTTCTTGTGAGATTAAAATCCCATTTTCATCTTGTTCTACTTCTATTCCTAAGAAGTATCTCAACAAACCCATGTCAGTCATTTCAAATTCTTCTTTCATGATTTTTTTTAAATTTTCAATAAGGTAATCATCATTACCTGTGAAAATAACATCATCAACATATAAAACTACAATCAAAATTTTACCATCTTTTTCTTTGATGTAGAGGGTGGGTTCTCCCTCACACTTTTCAAATCCATTTTCTAGTAGATATGAGTCTATTCTACTCTACCACGCTCTTGGTGCTTGCTTCAGTCCATAAAGAGCTTTTTTCAACTTGCACACTTTGTTCTCTTGGCCTTTCTTTTCATAGCCGAGAGGTTGTTCAATGTAAACCTCTTCCATTAACACTCCATTTAGGAATGATTACTTCAAATCCATTTGGTAAACTTTCCACTTGTTTTGTGCTGCTATGGACAGCATTGCTCTCACAGTTTTCATTCTTGCAACCGGTGCGAAAGTTTCCTCATAATCTCTCCCATGCTTCTATTTATAACCTTTGACAACAAGTCTGGCCTTGTGTCTCTCTATTTTACCTTCAGCATTACTCTTGGTCTTGTAGACCCATTTAACTCTTATGACATATTTACCTTTTGGGAGTTCAACCAAATCCCAAGTCTTGTTTCTTTCTATGGCATTAATCTCCTCATCCATAGCTTCTATCCATTTCTTATCCTTAATAGCTTCTTCAAAGTGGATAGGGTCTTCAACATGACAATATAATGCAAACAAAGAATTGATACCTTCATTTGCTGCCTCTTGTGCATAAATGTCATTCAAATTTCTGAACTTCTTACCTCTTTCACTAGGTGTACAAATGCCTGAGGAAGCACTTGAATTTCCTCCTTGTGGTGTGCTTGGAGAAGCACTTTCATTTCTCCTCAAGGGTGTGCTATGCTGCTCTTGTGTTGGTGTTGGTGTTTGGGGATGTATTTTAGCCAACTCATCATTATTTTCATCATGAGATAAACAGTTTTTAACATTCACTATTTTCTCTATGCTTCCATCCCAAGCTTCTTATTTAATGAACTGAACATCTCTGCTCACAATAAAATTCTTGGTGGATGGGTTATATAACTTGTAAGCCTTGGATTCCTCACTGTATCCAATGAAAATACATTTCTTCCCCTTGCTGTCCAACTTCTTCCTTAGCTGATCCAGAATGTGTGCATAAGCCACACATCCAAAAACCTTCATATGTGTGACACTTTGCTTTGTGCCACTCCATGCCTCTTCCGACACTTTTTTCATCACTGCTTTTGTAGGGCACCTATTTAGAATGTACACTGCACAATGTACAGCTTCAGCCCCATAATAATTAGGCAAATGCTTTACCTTTAACATACTCCTTACCATGTCCATTATGGTTCTATTCTTCCTTTCAGCTACTCCATTTTGCTGCGGAGTATGTCTTGTTGTAAAATTCTTATGAATACCATTTTCTTTACAAAAACGTAGAAAATATTTAGAGATATAATCACCTCCTCTATCAGTCCTTAGGAATTTGATGTGTGGCCCACTTTGCTTCTCAAAAAGTGCTTTGAAATTGCAGAACCTTTCAAACACTTCACTTTTGTTTTTCAAAAAGTAAACCCAAGTTTTTCTTGTAAAAACATCTATGAATGTTAACATGTAGTGGCTGCTAGCAAGCAATGAAGTTTGCATCGGTCCACACAAATCTGAGTGGACAATCTCTAAGGGTGCCTTTTCCCTTATGATTTTCTCAGAAGGAAAACTTTCTCTGTGTTGTTTCCCCAAGATACAACCTTCACAAAGGCTATCCGACTTCTCTATCAATGGTAAACCTCTTACCATTTCTTTTCTGTTCAACAAATTAAGACCTCCAAAGTTGAGATGTCCAAATCTCAAGTGCCACAACCAATTTTCATCTTTTGGTTCGCTTTGGATAGCCTTTTTTGCCATTGCTGCTATCTTTTCTTCATTCTTCAAATCTTCTCTCATTCTAAGAGGGAACATCTTGTTCCTTGTCATCTTTACTTTAGCAATACATTGTTTGCTGGGTGGTTTTTCCATGATGGTACAAACATCATCCTCAAAAAATACATTGTACCCCTTTTGAACAAGCTGTCCAATACTTAAGAGGTTACACTTAATTCCTGGAACATAATAAACATCTGCTATGGATTTATTTGCACATTTTCTTGTCAAAACATTTACATTTCCTTTTCCCATAATATAAACTTTGCTATTAGTTCCTAGTGTCACTTGTGACTTCACACTCTCATCTAACATAGAAAACATTGCTAAGTTTCCTTTCATATGGTTACTACAACGGGAGTCTAGAAACCATAAATCCTCATTCTCTTCTTCAGCCATATTACAAGCTAAAAACAAATTATCTTGGCTGATATTTTCTCTAGTGAAATTTGCACTAGTTCTACTTCCCATATCATGCTACTTCTTTCTACATTCATTAGCATAATGACCATATTTTTTACAATAGTGACATTGGACATTGCATTTATCATACCTCTGTCCTTGAGCATTCTGCTGACCACTTTGTTGGCTGCTACCTTGGCCTTGATGCTGATTTGGATTGCTGCCCCTTCCTTGAGCATTTGTTGGACTGTTCCTTCCACCTCTGTTTTGGCTTCTGCCTCATCCTCTCTTGTTTCCTCTGCCTTGCCCTCTTCCTCTTCCGAAAGACATTTTGGTCTTAAAGGCATGCTTCATAGATGAGTTTTCATTCCTACCCAATCTCTGCTCATGAGTCATCAGTGATGCATGTAGCTCATCCACTGTGAACTTTATGAGATCCTTAGTCTCCTCTATGGTGGTGACAATCACATTGAATCTTGAGGGTAGACTCCTCAAGAGTTTTTCCACAATCCTCTTATCTTCAAGAGTCTCTCCATGAGATCTTATTTGTGTGACCATTCCAATCACATGAGTGAAGAATGAGTCAATAGTATCTGACTCTTTCATGCAGAGAGTTTCAAAGTCTCTCCTCACCAACTGTAGTTTTGCTATCTTCACTTTTTCCATGCCTTGATAGGCTATCTTGAGAGTTTCACATGCTTCTCTGGATCTCTTGGCTGCTGCTATCCTCAGAAACACACTCTCATGCACTGCTTGATACAATACAAAGAGAGCCTTGGAGTCTTTCTTCCTATTTCTCTTTAGCACCTCTTTTTCTCCCTGAGTTAAATCTTCAAACTCTTCTTCATTTGCTAGCTCTTCAAAGTCGTACTCGATAAATTCCCATAAGTCTTGGGAGACAAATAAAGCTCTCATAGTTATTGACTAGTAGTCATAATTTTTCCCATTAAACATTGGGAGATGGATATTTCCCATACCCATACCAGTGCTAGCTCCAGCCATTTTGCACTTTTAACTATGATTCAAAAACACTTGACTGTGTATTTAAAATATCTCACTATACTGCAACAGTAACACTAAATCTGTATAGAGAAATACCTTGAATCCTTTTGGCTGAGTCTTCACACTGCTGGAGAAGGTTGCTGCAACAAAGAACTCCTTCCTTAAGCTTCTTTGATCTTCAAAGAGCCTGGACTAGCTCCAATACCATGTTGGAATATTGAAAATTCTAGAATAACAATGGAGAGAGTAAACTCCCCTCTTCAACACAGAGAAATTAATAAAATTTCACTCACAGGACAGAGTTTCAACACTGTAAAACAAACTTCTATTCCTCTTTAAAAAAACTGTTACAATATCTGGACTGATTCAAGACACAGTGCCCAAAACTACTCTCTGTCACTGTGGAAATACGTTGCTGTGTATTTCTTTTACGCACTTCTGTGCATTACAAAAACAAAAAACATTACAATAAACAGGCTCTCGGGCCTTTTGTTTTTATATGCCGCACATATATGAAAAACATTACAAAACTATATAAAACATTAAAACTTAACAAAACTATTTAAAACTGTCGGGTCCCACTACCATAGTGCTTTGAACGCACGACCTAATTATAATCTATAAACCCATCAGGTCCATGACTAACAAAAAAACAAAGCGATCAACTAAAAGTTCCGATCGTGATTTGAAAGTGGATACGATTACCAAAATTCAAATCCGCCATATAAATGGCGTCGGATCCGGATAATACAACAAAACACGCAATCTGACAAAAGTTCAGTTAACGTTGACCTCAGGGATGTGATAGAATATTAAGCATACTTTTAAGAACCATTGGGTCCATGTTATAACAAAACATGCGACCAACAGAAAATTATGATTGTGATTTGAAGGACGTGGGTGATTAAACAAATAGACTGCACCACATAAACTGGATCGGGTCTGGTTATAACATAGTGTCATTGGGCCATAAAACGAAAGAGTTGTGATTGCGATTGGTAGAGCGGATGCGATGCCAAACTATGAACTGTGCCATAATAAAAGGTCGGGTCCGCCATTTGGTAGAGAAATCGGGGCATAAACAAAATTCCCGCGATTCAAACTTTGTGATTATATAATATGATGCCACGTGGTCTTGTGGACCCACGGGCCTCGGCCGACGGTGGAGGGTGATTTAACATGGTTTGCCATGTTATGTTGATTGTGATATGTGTATCGCATCGGGCCTTAAAACAAAAAGGCCGTGGTATATATGAACGTTCCGCTTGCGGAATTTCGCCACATCAACAAGACATTGTTCCTCTTGGGGACGACGGGGTTTAAAACTAAACGCCCACATACACATAAAATATCTGTTTGACTGTGTATATAAAAAAAGCTACTCTGTTTTTCCAAAACCAGAGACCGTCCCTGAACAAATCAAAAGTCTGTTTTTCAAAATAAAAACCTGCATTGATCAAAACAAAATTTGAAAGTGACTATTCAGCAAATTTAGAAAGCGGCTAAGAGTTCATAAACCTAGAGAAGAAAATAGAAAGCGGCTTTGTACAGCCAATGTTGAAAGTAATATTTCAACACTCCCCCTTACTTTCAACTGCTGGGTTATCAGTCATAACCAAACATTTTCTCAAAAATTCGAAACTCTTCTGTCCCAATGCCTTGGTCAGAATGTCTGCAAACTGCTTCTGAGTTTTGCAGTGTTCCAAAATAATTTCACCATTGCTTACCAATTCTCTGATGTAATGAAATTTTGTGTCAATGTAACATTTTCCATCTCTACGGAATAAGGAAACCTTTTCCCTTGACCCATGGGATCTTTAAAACACTGTCTACATCCTCTAAATTTAGAAAATGGTAGCAAATCCATCCATTGAACAATATGGTCAATTTTGGTCTGTATTTCAACATTTGGAACCACCTTTCTTCAACCCATTTTTTCACCAGTTCCCCTATCATCTGTGTATGGTACCACCTCCCAACTAAAGCCTTGTGTCTCAACCTTTCAACGCTCTCCCAGAATGACCCGACCCCTAACACTAAAGGTGGGTCCCATTTGATAGCTTTGACTGACAGTTTCTTGCGTTTGTTCCTTCCTCATTTTGCATAGGGTTTCTATAAACTTTTGTCCCCAGATGCAAAATTCCCTTCTTTCACTACAACACCTTGTTCAACCCCCGTAGTCTCCATCGCTTGCAAACTTTTTGAAAATGCGTCGCTCTCCGTTTGAACGGTAATTTCAATTAGCCTTTCGGGAGAAGGAGAGGAGGCCTCCAACATGTCTTACATGTTTCCACCAGCACATCCTTCCACCAAACGCAATGCGTTGTCATCCTACCTGTGCAGTATCCACATAAACTAGATATAGATCAGTGAACCATCATCAAAAGGCGTTGTCTACCGAGGCAACAGAATAGCCCTCACGACAGGTTTCAAAAAATGAGGTAGTTGCAGTGTTTGAAATCTATTTTTTGAGAGTGGAAATGGATTCAACACTATCAAAAACCCTTAAGACACCCAAAATACTGAAGTTTAACAACTGTAAATAAGATTCTGATAAAATCTTTGTTAGTGTTTTTCAAAATCTCTGTGAGATTCTAGGCCATTCTATTACTTTTTTAGACTACAACTCATCAAAATAGTATCACCCCTTTCTCAAAACACCTACATATTTACCGACCACCCTATGTCGTGGTCGTACCCCAAGAGACCTATAGAGATCACAATCGATACACCTACGCTGAGGTAGTACAATCCGTCATCCTTCAGTGTATAACTAAAGCATGTTATCTGCATTCCATATCCCTTAGAAGAGATAATCCGGTACAAAGTCGGCCCGAGACTAATATCTTGATGAACACTCTTTATGAATCCTCTTCATATAAAGTACTATACTAAAGCCCTTTTATTGCAGCTTATCTAATCCACTTTTATGGATAAAATCTGGACCATAGCTCTATGGAAACCCGTGATGTAACATCCAATGTGCCCACTCTTAACTTTTTGGTACTTCCCTCTGCCCATGTCAGCGTGCAATCCACCATACACAACATTTAATATCAGACTCTAAGGGACTTATCGATCCCTTGAAAGGGTTACAACGTTGCCATCCCTTCAATGATAACGTATTATTTCACATTGGAAACTTTCTTTAGTTTTTCAGAGGCCCGCGATTCTGACTGCTCGCGTTACGCATTACGATGAGTAGAGACTCCCACAGCAAATCATGGACATTGCTACGTGGAGATGCGCATATCCAAGTTAGCGGCATAATATTTATATATTGGAAATTCCAAAATTATATAATACTAACAGAGTTGGGTTTCAGAGAGACAAACAGCCAAATTAACAATAATTACCTTTTAAGCTTCTTTTATAGACAAGCAGCCCATTGCAACTGGGTCTTCAAGGTCTCGGCCAGAACACATTTCTTGTGGATGCACACACTTAACTGATCACGATTTCATATTTTAAAAGTGCGACGCTTACTTTTCGATCGCTGCATGCGCTTAAACCAGTCCCTTAACAACATATTCTCCGCTTGATGTCTTACCCTAACAAATAATTGGCCAGGTTATTTAATAGTATCAACCTTATTCCAAATGAGAACTTAGTTGCGCTTAATTAGGTTCAGTGTATGTACCCATTACAAGCTTCTCCAGGGTATAAGATTCTAACATCACATCGTATTCCGATCCCACATATGTAGCGCGCGTTTCGGTACAGGATGAAGTAACGGCTCAACCCCGTCATGATCAAAATTGTTAATATTTCAAGGTACCCTACGAGTTGTAAGTACACGCACCATACTCATATTCTTTTATTAACGTAAATCACATTCCTATGTCACTGGAAAACACCATATGTTCATCACTACTCCAAATATATATACATAAAGCAAGCGATGTGTGGTTATGCGTATGCGGAATGGTGTTCGGAGATTTCGCATACGATGTATTTAAACGTTGGAAGAAACTTGTTCCTTGAAATACATTACATGTGACTAAAGTCTTTTGGCTCTCTTTCTTTTTTTTCTATATCTTGGGTGACTTTATAAATAACAATGATTTCTGTCACCGATTGAGGAAACGTGTCCAGTTTAGCAGATTTGTCGAGATCTTTCGAGATCTTGATAGGAATATAATTATAGTATTACCCAGCACGTGTTCCCTCTTAAAAGTTTGAAGCAACGCCTAGTGAGACCGTATGGCCGTTAATCCCGTAAGAAGCAAAGGATTTAGAAGGCAGATTCCCGTGGCTTTTCAAACAAATTATATTGATAAGAGTCTCATGATCCATTTCAATCCGTACGTTATCCCATTATTAAACAAACAAAATTTGCTGAATTAGTTGGAAAAAGTTCATCATGTATAGCTATAGTAGATAGATCTTACTTTAAGGTAAAAGACGGGGATTGAATTTCGGTCCAAGTTTTAAGAGATTTTAAGGTTATTACAAAATTAAGCTACTTTGGTGAGTATATCTATCCAAAGCATTGAATGAGGAGATCTCTCGTCAAAACTAAAAACAACTTCGATCTGACATGAATTTAGACTCAAATTTATTGTAAATTCATGCAAAAGAAGGCATACGCCGTTTATGGATATAAATTTGTCCAAAACAGTTATTGTTTATGTCCAAATTGAATATGAATCTTTAAACATGTCTCTGGGTCAAAGAAATTAAACCTACTTGATTAGGTGATGTTTTCTAAAGAAAAAATTTAGAGTCTTTAATTGATAAAATCGATGGATCATTACATAGATTAATCAAGAGATTTAGATCGATAGGACAGGACATTAAAATATCCATCAATTTTTTATTCATAGAAAACGTTACATTTTTGTTATTCATTAGAATAAACGAAAGGTACATTGCCATGCTGAGAAAATTCTGGATATATAACTCTACAGAGATAGCTGCTAGCAACAGCAACACAGTTCTATAGGATTGTCAGCCTCTCAGAAAGAGTTTCATGATATATTACTGTCAAATACCGCTGTCATAAGCTTCTTGACTCTACAGAAATTGACCCAGACCGATTCTGGGGTCTGAGTATTCGACCTTCAGATGACTCAAATCCCATGTGAGCCTGGGTCTCACGACCTTTCGTTGCGGCAATGAGCTTCGCATCAATTCGACGAAGCTTCTTATAATTCCAAAACATAAGCGTCGAACACGCCGATGCTAATCTCACATTGACGTCAGAGGTTGGGGTCTTATGGCGTTAGTCAGGGGCCAGCCCCCTCTTCATTCTTTCATGACAGCCCATCGTTGCAGGGACCGACCAGCCAACTGGGCCCCGCGGAATCCGGATGTTCCATGCGCAGTCGCCATAATTGCAGCCCGCGGGCCGACCAACGGCCCACTTCATTATTGCAACGACGTCGTTCTTCGTTTCAATTCCAACGCCAACGTCGTCTTTTCCTTGCGTTGGTTCTTGGCAGCTTCTGACGACACTTCGGCCGAACTTAGCCCGTTTGGACTACCCTTCTCTCTTTATTATGGTCTTTGTTATAATAAAACTCTCATGGCGCTCACTCAAGTGAAATGCAAAGACTATTATATTAGAGAGGGTCTGAAACATGAAACAAAGACACAAAATTTACGAACATCCACGATCCAGAAAATTATTTAGTTATAGTCAACAACCCCTTGGGCCTGGTGTCACTCTCAGCAACCTCATGTCTACATTGTGTTGGCCGCTCTTTGAAATTGGAAAACTTCTTGTTTAAAAGAAACATACCTTCAAAAAAATAAAAAAATCTTGCCATGTTGGGCGAAACATACCTTTAACAAAATAAATAAATAAATCTTAGCCATGTTGGGCCTTTCTAGAGGCTTATAATAATTCAAAATTACAATAAAATCAAAGAAATTGTATCCTCTATCTCTAGCTTCTCGAAAATTCTTTCTCTCAACACAAGGAGTTCACATACAATTGCTGAAAAGTTTATATACAGTTGTAGAATTCACTTAAACCATGCCATACAGTTGCTCAAATCAAATCATATGAATCATTTTTTCAAGTGGCTAAGATCACAATAGAAACTATAGAGAGGTGTTGCAACTATAGAGATGAGCAAATATAATCAAATAATTTTACTCACGGCGAAGTAGATTAAAACAAAGTGTTGCTTTAAGAACCATACATGAAAAATCCAAAGGGCGGAAACGTTAAGCTGGGTTACACTTTTGTGAGAATCGGGGGCTGAAAACTTTTTTTGGCAATATTTCGGCCGAACATTTTATAAAGTTCGGCTGAACTCGTGATTCCATTTAGATTGACGGCACACTGACGGCGCGGGAAAACAGATTTTTTGCCGGAGATGGGAAAACCGGCAACAAAAGTTCGGCCGAATTCTAACAAAATTTCGGCCGGACTTTGTGTTCGGCTGAACTTTTACTTTTAAAATAGTTCGGCCGAACTAGTTTCTATAAATAAATCACCCGCGAAGTTGATTTGTTTACCGGTTTCATTGTTCACGCGTATTTTTGTCACTGTTGCTGCTGGTTTTTTCGCGCGTTTTCACTCCTCCCGTCTACGTTGTTGGTCTATTGGAGGTCTGTTTGTCCACGTCGTGGCTCCTCCCATCCGCACTGTTGCTCCTTTCGTCAGCGCTGTTTGTCTACTGAAAGGTATGTTCTCTCTGTAATATTCCCATTTACATCTAATAATTGAACTCGTTATAATTTTTTTTATTTTTTTTGTTGATCTCCTAACATTTTTTCTTACCTTGTAGTTGCCCTCACCCATCCTCTAGCCTAGTGCTCTTCTCTAGTCAACCATTGTATGTATCTTTAGTTTCTTTAAGGCTAAATAGATCTCATGTCACCATGTAGCAAGCTCCGAGGCTTTCTTCCATACTTTCACCAAAGGAATTCCTGGACCAACTGCACACCATCACTGTCAACTCTGCTTCCCATTCTAACCTTGACCTTTGTAGGACTTTCTTTAACGCATGGATGTCTGTAATTTTCTTCCTTTCCAAAATTGGATGTTTCAATAGTCGTAGTCTACTTGTTAGACATTTTGGAGTTGACGTGACACACATGCCATGGATATTTTGACAACCTTGATTAATTGACAAATCCATTTTCTGTCTGTTCATTTTTTAGTTGTTTTACAACTCTCTCAATTTTTTCATAGCTATGAAATCAATACTTCCTTCATGCCAAAAAATTCAAATGCTCTCTCCGAGCCAAGGATTTCAAACACCATCCCATTTTCCATCCAATTCTCTGCATCAACAACCATGGTTTCCTCGGACTCAACAAGTTCACAGTGTCTTCCTCGACATTAATTTTGCAATAGTTTATTTCTGTTGGTTTGAGGTTTTCTAGCCAGTATTCTGGTAGTTGTCTTATCTAGGTTTCCAGGTTTGGGTAACTAGGTGAGCACATATATTGCCAGCGATTCTGTCTCCATCCAACATTCCTATGAAATTGTTTATCTATATGGGAGTGGCTGGAGTGGCTGGTGTGTCTGCTGTGATATTTTTCTCCACCACACTTTCTGAATCCATTCCTCTCCTCATGAGACCATCTGTTCTCCACCTTATGGTATTTTTCTCCACCACACTTCACAAATCCATTCCTCCTGTCTGTTGTGGTATTTTTCTCCACCACACTTTCTGTAAGATTTTTAATTTTTTTTTGTGATGATAGTTTTATATTCATAATTTTCTTCCATAATAATTACATGTAAAGTATTTTGAACAAACCAATAGTTTTGTATTCAGAATTTTTTGACATGTAAAGTATTTTGAACAAACCAATAGTTTTATATTCAGAATTTTCCGATAATAATCATATGTGAAAAAACATTTGAAAGAACATTGCAAAGCATTTAGAACCAACTAGTTATTTTGATTATCTGTAAAATCATTTTGTTTTTTTTTTCTTTTTCTGCAAAGAATGACTCCTATATTTTCAGCGTTTCATCCTATCAGTTGTAACAATTTTGGAAATGTATATCATCCTATCAGTTGTAAGAATTTTGAAAATCTGTAACCATGCATGACTATACAACTCAATGCTAGTGTTTCTTTGTACTTATTGTATATATAGACTGAATCTATATGGACATTTCTGTCTAGTTAAATACCCTTTTGTTTGCAAGATTGATTTATCTTTTAAGATTTTGCATTTGTGTGTCATATGCAACAAAGATTTCTATTCCCAGTTTTTCTATGCACATCAATTTAACTGCACAAACAATTATCTAATTTAATATTATTGTCTGCTAAGTTAGTTTATGTTTTAAAAATGTGCAGTGTTGTATGTAGCAAAATATTCTATTACAGGTTTTGTTCTACATATGCATTCAGGTGTTTTGAGATATCCTTGTGTGTTAGGTTATTTATGTTTTTAAATTTTGCAATGATATATGTTGTAAGCTTTTTATTACAGTTTTTGGTTTGCATGTTCATTTTGGCTACAGAAATATTCTCTCCATCATAATATCATTGTGTTTGATATCTTGATTTATGCTTTAAATTTTGCACTCACATGTTTTATCATTTTGTAGCAAAGTATTTTATTACAAGTCTTTCTTTAAACGTTCATTCAGTTGCACATGGAACTATTGTAGATGTAGTCAATACTACAATACTGCACCTATTAATATCAAAAGTTGGATTGAATCACATAGAAATCGTCTATAAGTATCAAGAAAGGAAAAATAATATTATATTCATTTTATTTATTGTTAACGTGTTTTTTTAAGTAAGATAAATATAAGTAATTGTGCTTATAATTCACCTATATTATTATTTTGAATAAAATTTAAAATAAGATATATAAGCAAAATATGTATCTAACTATCAACATACACCAACGTTTGTTGTTTTCATATATTTAAATTGTGAATATTTGGAATTTTGAAATCATACTTGTTTCAAAATATCTTATCATATTTAATTTATAAATTATAAATTAGTGTTAAAAATTTGTACAGGATTAATCCTATAGTACAAGATTAATTCTATATGTTTAGCTGTGAGTGTACAAATTTTGAATATATATATATATGACTTCTAAAGGAAAAAAATTATTTAAATAATTGTTAAATTTTAAAAATATTAAAAAAAAACAAACCTTTTTCCTTTTAGTTTGAGTTGTAGCTTATTATTTTACAATCGTAATGTAGCATATAAAAAATTGAAATGACAAATTCATTGTAATATTATTGTAATACATTTCTTCAAAGAATGAATGCTTAAAAAAATAACGATGGAGGAGAGAAGCATAATGCTATAGACCGTGATTTTCTAATCACGAGGGAGTTACAATTATGTCTGTTATATTAGGCTCTCTCTCTTCATTGAGTTGTGTGTATGGTATGGTTTCATTTAGACAATTTTCAACCACAATAGTGTTCTCTTTGTCATTACTGTAGAAATAAAAAGCACATGTTAGAAATTATCATATTCACATAGCCAAAAAAAGGTTTTCCCTAATTTTACATATTAAAATGTCTTTGAAAATTTATTTCTATTTAAAATAAAAGGGTGAAAGATTAGTTTCAGCAATTACTAGAACAAATAGATGGTAAGGCCCACAACAACAAATGCAAAAGCAATATAATATAACCAATCAACCTACATCAACAAAACATATGGTCTTGAATGAGCTTTTGGACTCTTTAGATATAAATGTACACTGTGGCAACGTATCTTATATAAAACTTTAATCCATGCGCTTAACCTTAACATTGACACAAATGGAATTTACAATTTTTCTCACTGCTTTATGATAGAAAAATATGCAGATGAGTATTGCCCACACATCCGAAGTCAAAAGGGATAGATTAAAAAGGGTTGCTCCGGTCATCTATAAAAGATAAATTAAAGAAGCATGACATATTAGTAATGAAAATTAGATATGCGTACCAATTATGTTCCTATAACACAACAAATAGATGATTCAATACAAATGTCACATAGAAGTCATATTTATCTCATGGGCCTTCAACTTAAATTATATATCTAGCATTAAATTAAGCTATAGGAGATAAATCAAACAAGCATTAGATAACAATAATGTAAATTAAACATGTGTAATAATTATGTCCTTTAGTTCAATAAATAGATAATAATTTGCAAATGCCATATCTAAGCTATATTTCATCTAAGTAGCTTTCAATTTAAAATTATATCTAATGTTAAATTATATAAAAGAATAACAGTAATCCAAACTTCAAAATAATATTTAGAGTTAGTAAAAAATGTGACATATAATATTCCTACATGGAAAAACATAGTTACCAAGAGTTCAAAACTCATGCATTTGAATACAAAGTGGGTATATGAATGAGCAAGTAGATTTTTTTTAGGAATGAGGAAGTGAAGGTTGATAGAGAGCCACAAATAATTGCAAATTCATACCTTAACAAAAATTTTAGATCCTTTTAAAGAAAACGTGTCATATAATCAACTCTCCTCAAAATATATGATAAACTCAACACAATTTTATGAAAAATAGTATACCATTTTTTACATTTCACATAATACAAATAGATAAATATTACACAAGTATTCTTATAAATTTTTAACTACCCATCGAGGGATGGCCAAGTGATTGAGACAGGGCATCATCACAATAAAAAGGCAATTACAAATTGTAGTAATCCTAGAATCATGCTTTACATAAGGTAAAATTGGGGTTCATGACTTACTATAGATAAAAAACATTTACCCTTACCAAAAAATATATGATAAAAATTGACAAACTACATAAGCTTAAGATTAAGGGGATATAATCCTTCTTGCCTTCCATATATATAATCAAAATGATTGTTCCAATTCTCATGTTGCTTCTCATGTTACATTATAAACCTTGATTGGAAAGAAAAATAGGAGGGCAGAAATGTAAGAAATATAAAACATAATGAAACACAATGTAAGAAATAGAGAACATAATGAAACACACACATACATATCTCTAGAGAATCAACACAATTATTTTCCTAGGAAATCCTTATGGGAGACAAGAAACCCTAAAAAGTAATGATGATGTACTCCTTTTTCCCTAGGAAATCCTTATGGGAGAAAAACAACACTAAAATGTAAACATGCTCTACTCTCTCTTTTTTGGTATGGAAAATATGTAAGTACAAAGAAAGAGATAATCTCTCTAGAGTTAGCTAAGACTTTTGGCGTGCAAGGTTGCTATAAAAACTTAACTTCATACATTTTTCTCTCTAACTTCACACTCCTAGTTGTATTTTCAACTATGGAACAAAATACAATAACACAAAATGGAACTCTTGTTACTCCTAGTGGCCAAGTATTTAACATAGCGTGATAGCCAACTAGGTGTAAGATTTGACTCTGTCAACCATTAACAAGGTTTGTGATTTTAGACCTTTTAGAAAATTCCACATGCAGCTAGCTTGTTATGCATGAGTAATGGGGCTCAAATGACATTCTCTCATACCATGGTGGTCAAAATGATAGGTCAACTTACTAAAGGCATAAATTTTGAATGAACTTCATTTGATGTTTTTCTTGCACCATTGGATATGTCTTTAAGTGTAGAATAATCATCAATATTTCGGCACAAGGGATAATCGTTTGACCCCTAGAAATGTCATTTAATACCTCAAAATGACTCCAAAAGGTTTTAGAGCCCAATTCTCCACCCACCATTAAAATGACCCTACAAGTTGATTCTTTAAGTTTTTTCACTCTATAAGAATCAAAATATATGACAAATAATATAATTATCCAATCTAGATCATTATTTAATAATTTGTTAAAATTATGAGTAAGATATACATCATGGAATTTAAATAAATAGCGTTAATTCATTGAACACCCTTGTACATTACTTGTCGATACTTTGAAAGTAATACGTTTTGAAAAATAATTTGTTTATGGATTCTATTTTCCACATTCTCTCAACCATATCAAAAGCCTTCTTATAATATTTGAAACCATCTATATACAACTTTTCATTTGTTTCGATAGGAATTAACATATTGAAATATTAATTGTATTTGTGTCTTGTGTGCTAAGGAAGGGAGGTCGTGAACCTTAGGAGAAGAGATAGTACTTGTTAAGTTAGGAGGGATACTTTTTATGAGATATAATTAATTTAAAATGCTTCTTAAGATTATGTAACTTTCTAAACATAATTACAAATTTATTTATTTATTTACTTGTCATTTAGTTGCTAAAAGTTGAAGAATTTATGTTGGTAAATAATTAATTAGGTCTATTTAAATCATTTACCACTTTTGGATTTTTTGTTTTCGGGGTTTCATTCATAATTTCACTTTTTTGCAAATTGTCAATTTCATTTTTTCACACCACATGTGCACAGTAAAAGGACCTAAGGTCTTTCCCATACCAAAGTATGTTCTTTTAAAACATGTTTTCTTGGTGATATGGGTGATTTAGAAATGATTGGGAGAGCGAAATTCCTCATTTAATACACAATATGTTTGGTTCATGCCACTAAGCCAAGAATTTTAAATTCAATTGACTTTTAATATAACCAACTAAATCCTGCAAAAAAAGAATAAAACAATTTATGTTAGGGTTGTGGATTCAGGCATTGAAACAACACACCATGATATTTCAAATTTAAAAATAATGGTTTGAGTCCTAGGTAGCTTAAAATCCTATTTGTTTTCAAAATAAGGATGCACTCCCATTTGATTCTCATGATTAGGTTGTAATCATGAGGCTCTCGCTCAAGAGTGGACCTTCCCAAAATCTTGTGACGTCTTGTCACAAACAAAACCATCAAACTGAAAAACACATCATGCAAGAAACATAGCTCACTGACATATCATTTTTCTCCTTCAAAGAAAAAAAAATTCACATCATGTGAATATCTCCATGTACTCTTACATATTTGTGTACAAAACCATCAACCAAACACAAGTCGACAAAACATGCCTCTTCAAACAACTGACTCTCAAGTCAAATAATAGCTTATGTACAAATTTCCATATTTGTTGCATTTAAGTGTGTCAACATAACTCTACCTTCAACATCTTGCTTCATGCAACATGCACCATACTTTGAATTTGCAAAGAAATTCATGAAACATCAAAATACATGCAAGGCCTTAATTGGATAAGAAATATAACCATCCCTTACCAAACCATTTCAATGGCGCTTCTTTCAGCTGCACTTCATCATCATGTGAATCATCCTGACCCTCATCGATTATGGAATCCTCTTTTCCATTATTGTCAATATCTCTTTCCACCTTCTTCAAATGTTGTGGATGACTTGTTGGATACAAATTCCAACACTTTTCTACAAGGTGACCTTTCTTATGGCAATGAGTGCAAAAAAAATGCATCTTATTTTCAACATCGTTTTCCTTGTCCAATGGGCCTTTGAATTTTTGCCTCATTTATTTAGAAAGTTTCATGTGCATGGATATCTTCTTCCAACATCTATAAACATTATGATTATTCAAACCACAAAAGGAACATGCAAGTTCTTTTCCAAATATTATGTGAATATTTACCATGTTTATCATAATCAAAAGAAATTTGATTAAAGGAAAATTTATACCTTGAACATTCACCTTTGTCGCCTTCTTGAGGAGGTGAATTTGATGAGGTAGTGGCTCTCCTCTGAATACTAGCAATGAATTCAATGACTCTAGAGCTTTCAACATCCTCTTATTTTACATTCTCATTAGCTGCATGATTATTAACATCTTCTTGCAAAGTGGGTGTCAAAATTTTCCATTCATCATGAACACAAACTTCACAAGCTTGAGGTAATGAACACGAAATAAAATTCCTTCTTGGAACAACTTCATGTGCCTCCTTGGCTTTAGAGCATTCTCCATCATGTTTTCCATAACCAAGACCCAAATAATTAGGCCCTTCCTCAACAACATTTGGCTCAACTATGCCTTGTACTCAACTATGCCTTGTACATGTTTTCCTTTAACCCTTTACTTTCATAGCACATTTTCATCAAAAATTTGGACCTTATTCCTATAGTGTGTCTCTCAAAAGCACGTACACATTCATTTTGAGAGGAAATTGAAGACATAAACCAATAGCTAATTCTTCTAACTAACCTTGACTAAAATGAGCTAAATTTTACTTTGATACCAACTTGATTTGAATATGGACAAACTAGTTTTGTTGGGCTATCTCCCTCATTAGTTAAATAAAAATGTGTTTAGGATCGTCTAAAGTTAGCCAATTGGGAAGGAGTTTATGTGTCAAGCTTTAAGTGTATTTTGTGAGAAATTTATGAGTTAATTAGCTTTTAAAAAATCGTGTACAACAAATAAAATGCAAAATTTTTATTTTGGAAATTTTTTTCCCTCAATCCAGATTCTGATCATTGGACATGTAAGAGGAAGAAAGAGGGAATTCACTTTTCAAATTCTAGACCTTGTCTAAACCAAAATAAACTAGAGGTTCAGTTTTCAAATACATTCACTTATTTGGAAAAGTTCTAGCTACCAAAATTCCATATGCCAATCTACCTCCCAAGAAATCCATTTATTACACCATTGGTTAGTTTTTTGTCTTCCTATATTCTTTATCAACCTCTTCTAGTGATTCTTGAAATGTGGATACTTAAATCCTTCCTAAAAATTTGAGCTCTAAAACGAGAAGACATACAAGGTCATTTTAAGTCATTCCTCTATCCAATTATAAAAACCAAGTGAATATTTCTACATATTGATTTCTATCCCATAAACTGTATAATATAGGTCAATTTTTTCCTTTAACTTATTTAAATATTGTTAGCGCACAATTGTTCAATGGTATGATGAAATTTCATTGATAAAGGCATGATTATGCCAATCCATGTTGCATATTTCCATTAACAATGTTTACTTACATGTAAAACAATGTTGTCTCTGCTTTTATGTTATTTTGAGTTTGCTTTTAGTGTTGAAATTGGAATATATGATATTAATTTATGACTTGCAATTATAGCTGCTGAGATACTATTCTTTTTCTCTACTATATTGTTATTTCTAGTCCTCTAGGTGCTTTCTTCATATATATATATATATATATATATATATATATATATTTATATATATATATATATATATATATATATATTTAGCTAATTGAAGGGATTCGTAATTCTATATTTTACCATATTGCTTGCTGGTTCCATGTAGATTTAATTGACATATAATAGGTGGTTTCTGTTTTTGGGATGTATGTAAAGTTTTTGGCACATCATATTGAATTTCTATAATTTGTGTAGCTCCCTAACATTCAGATAGAACCTTCATTGAAAAATGTGAGGGGGGTTTCAAATTCACATTGGATAACACCCTCCTTTGGGATAAAAAAGTTTAACAAACACAATAATAGAGAAACAATTAGTGACGTCACCAAAAGATGTAGCCTCTTCAAGGTATCATATCCTCTCATCAAGGTGTAGCATGGACCTTAATGTCATAGCCTTCTTTTCCCTAAAATGAATGCAAATTTCCTTGCAATTTGGCTTGCAACATTCATAATTCATGCTCATGGAACATGATTGTGTTGCAATTGTGATAACATCTGCTGTATGCATAAGCTTTAATAAAAAATGATCGAAAATGACATTTTTGCTCTATTTTTTTCAATATTTAAGGAAAATTACACCAAGTAGCTTCCAGCCTCATATGACCATCATGTCAAACTCATCTCAAGATATTGTCCAAGAAAGATCCACTTAAGCAAGCAATCCAGTATACATGACTCTCCAATTTCAATTAGCAGCAATGACAGTTCTAAGTATGGTGCAAACATTGCTCCAGATCCTCAATGGGGCATGTTTGATGGCAATAATTTGGGGAGTGAGAGAGGGAGATGGTAGGAGAAAAAATTCAAGGAATCCATGGGAAATTGAAAAATATATAACTAATAAGGTGAAGACACTTTGTAACCTAAGAGACAAAACCTGTTAGGAAATGGGTGAAGTTGGTATTACACACCCAATTGGATAACCTCGAGGAGAAAACATTTCTCCCACTTTATTTGTTGGCATAACCTAGTAAGTGTTATTCACTACCATGTATTTTGTAAAGGCCTTGACCTAGTTCCCATTCAATTCCATCCACCAGGTTGTAGATGATTCCAAGCCTAATTTCATGAAAAGTAAGTTGGGGATGATCACATCGACCTTCTTGATGACATGTCTATGAAGATTAACTACCTTGAACTATTTTTCTGCGTAGGGAAAGAGACACATTCCCATGTCCGAGCATGAAAACGTTCTTTGATATTGTTAATGAATCTAGTGTTTAATTCTATAAGTTCTATAGGCAGAGTCTGTAAAGGGCCAGGTAGCCTCTAGATCTCATCTTTTTTGAAAGATTACATATCTAGTAAATTCCCCTACAGTCAATCTCTGGAATGGATCTAAATAGAAGTTCTTCATTTTAATATCCATAAAACAAAACAAATTTAAGGTAAACTATGTACATGTGTCATTTATCCCACAAACTAAAGTGTATAAGTGGTAAATTTTATACCAAGTGTGCTCCCACCATGTAAAGCGCAATTTGGTGAACTTATCATTTTTATAATTTCTTTTTCGATTAAATTGAGTTTCACACATCAATTAATGCTTTGAAAGTTGTGTTCTACATAATTTGTGTACACTAAATTACAAATTGATTTTCTGAAATCTATTTTGTGTAAATGTCAACCAATAGATATATATATCATGGAGGATGAACAACGAAGATCAGTCAAATCCCATATGGAGGTTCAGGAATCGGGGGATGTTCACGATATTTAAATATAATCTTAAATATCCATACATGTGTGTACATATGGAATTGATTTTTTATTAACTTTGTGAGTTAAATTAGTTATTAATAAGTTTAATTTTTTAATTTTTAGGAGGTAAGAGGAGAAGGTTTTCTACTCTATCCATGGAGCGTACCCATGGTTCAACCAGTCGTGGTATGGTTCACGCAATTTAATCAATGAATATGTATATGTATTTATATGTACACATGAATGTATTTTTCAATTGATTATAAATTCGTATTTGTTTATGAAGCTTCTCCCTCGTCTAGAGAGGTTGGTGGTGGTTCAAATCCACCTAGAGTGCCATCAATGAGTAGTAGCAGGTTGCGTGAAGGGGGTGATATTTATTCCCCCGAAGGCCAATCAACGGTTGCTGGTTCTCAGCAAGGTCAGTTTGGGTCTGGTTCTCAGCAGGATCATTCTGGGTCTAGTTCTCAACAGGGTCATTCTGGGTCTGGTTCTCAGCAGGGTCATGTTGGAGAAGATGCTAACCAACAATGTCAAGGTTGCCATCAATTTCAATATTTTTTTCATTAAATTTGTACAACTTTTTTACATGTGTTTTTTCTAATATACGAAATTTTATATATATTGATGCAGAGGCCGAAAATGTTCCAACTAGTGGTCAAAATAGACACAGGGCAGCCTGCTACATTCAAGAAGAAGGTTGTCTACCCAACACAACTTATCCGGCTGAGATTACTGATATACAATGGGAAACCAACATGGTGCAATGCACCTTACAAAGGTGTGAAATATTTCATGCAAAATTGCAAAGAGATCTCATGGCTTTTTCTCTACCTGCTAAGAGTCGACAAAGCCTTGAAATAATTACACATTCATTGGGCGAAATTGTAAATGTGTACAAAAATCTTGGGCCAACGACTGATACATTTGTAGAAATGATGAGAAAGAGAAAAGAAACAGTAATGGGTCCAGATAAATGGGAGGACATAAAACAAAAAGTTACAAAAGAAGTGGCCAAGTCAATGTTTAATTACAAGGAAGGGCCAAAAAGAAAAATGTTGAAGGTGCAGTATTTCAAACACCCAGACATAGCTCGTTATTTGTATGATAGGCACCTTGCGGCCTATGGAAAGATCCCATGGAACGATGAGGTTCCTGTTTATCTTGCACAAATTTTTTATGCAGAATTTTTTTTGGGTATGAAACCCAACTACAATAAGCTTCTGTCAGAATTTTTTTTCCCGGGGAAAGGTCGATTATATGACCGTAAGGGCACTAAGAGAGATGTGGAGTTGCCTTGCCCTGAGCTGCCATTAGTGAGTCGACCGTTTCGAGTCGAAACTCTGTAGTCAGAGATGGATGCGACTTCTGAAATAAGTCAAGAAGAAAGGGATGTTCTGATCGACAATGTTCATAGTAGATTGGGTGGAGTCGATCTTTGTTTAAATCGACAAAGAGCACATGAAAATGCACATGCCAATTTTTTGTATTGTACAAATGAGGAGATTGACAACATGAATGTTGAAGATCTCCGAATATATGCAAAAAATTGTCGCAATGGTTTGCAAGACCTAATTTTTCATGAGGAAGAGGGCACCAGAATGGTATGTGTTAGTGACCTTAGGGTTTGAAATTATTTTAACATACATATACATGTGTACAATTTGTAATAAATACATGTGTATGTACATGTATACATTTATTTGTATGTATATTAATCTAACAAAAATGTATGATTATATGTTAAAACACCATTTTTAGTTCTCACACATGATTTTTTTCCACAGAAAAAATCGGTAACCTTTTATTTCTAAAAATGAAAAGTTACACATAGCATATGCATTGAAGCATTTTCAGAAGTTGCCCATTGGGCTCGTGTGCTTTGCACACAATGCGACGTAGCGTGGCTACCGTGCATTCAGAAAGAATGAAAAACAAAGAAAAAAGAAGGGAAGAAGGGACAGAAAAACTGGTTCCAGGGAGTGAGTAGAAACTCACACCTCATGTTTTTCTCCCCTTCTTCTTTTCGACCTTGCGCCACTCTCCTTGGGTGGGCTCGATCGTAGCTAAGACTAACTGTGTTTCTGCTTTCTGTGGGCCTGTATCCTTGTCTGAGTCTGAAGTATCTGAGGAGTGATGCCGTTTGATCCCTCCCATACTCAAATCCTCGCTTGTCCTCTCTGCCAGATTTGACTGGTGTTGTGAACCCTTGTTAGCTGAAATGGTTTCCTTTTGAGTCTCTGTTCCTTGGGTAGGCTCAGTATTCTCTGTAGGAATGACTTCCTCCTCTGCTTCTGATTCATCGTCCTCTGAGTCGGGAGGGGGGTATTGCCACCCTTTTCTCTGCTTGCCTTTCTGCTTCTTTTTACTATTTGCTTTCTTGGCTTCTGGGCATGTACTTTGCAAGTGTCCTGTCAGCCTACAGATTCTGCATCTAAAAGCAGTGTTTTCATAGTCTAGTCCTTGCAGCCAGTTTTGTTGCTTATATACCAGCCTTATACTTTCCGGCAGTCCTTTGCTTAGGTCGACTTCCACACAAATGCGTGCAAAGGTGTAGATCCTCTCCTCAATCCTCTCCAGATCAGTTTTGATGTATTTCCCTATGCTGTTCCCAATGCCTTCCAAAACTCTTTCACTCCAAAAGTGAAGAGGAAGGTTATATAGGCGGACCCAGACCGGCATTCTGGAGACAATCATTTTGTTTGGGTCAAAATCTGGAAACCATGGGGTCATGAAAAGACCCGTTGTTCCCAAAAACCAAGGCCCTGCACTGATGATTTTATCTCTGTCTTCCGTGGATGCGAACTTCACAATGAAGAACCCCTTGGAGCATAGGTGTATATCACATTCCAAGGTCCAACTGGTGTAGATCCAGCGAAATAGTTCCATTGGCTTTGGCCAAAAACTATTAAATCGACAAATTAGGGCCTGAGTTTCAAAAGACTTTACGTATTCATCTAGTCCTGTAGAGTCAATGTTGAGGGCTGGGGTTTGCCCAAGCTGATCTACTATGTATGGCCTAGGTATATGTCCACCTTGGTCTGGAGGGGACCCTGGATCTCTGTTACCCTGTAAGATATTTTTGTATGATAAGCCTCCCTTTGGTTGTTGCTGAGATGTTGTCTTTTTCCCCTTGTCTCCACCTGTGGTGCTTGGATGTCCCTGGGGCACAACACCTCCTCTCAGCCTCAAATTTAAGGCAATAGTTGTTTCTGGACCTATATTGTAATTGTTCAGGGTTCTGCTATCCTGAAGGGACCATCTACCACTGACCAGATGCTGGATTTGAACAGGGTAGCCCTTCTCTGCCCAGATTTGCTGTTTCAGCTGCAGAATCGTGCTTTCTGCATGTACCCATAAAAGACTGGTTTTCCCCACAGGGGGTTTAATAAAAATTTGGAAACAAACTGAAGTTACCTGTTGCGAGGGTTCCGGCTGATCTAGCTGCCCGTACCTTGGTGCTGCCTCAATCCGCGCGAAAAGAGGCTGCCCCCATGGTATACATAGAAAATACCCCTTCCTTGTCTCATTCCAGAGCTTGAGGAGCCCGGCTCGATCTATGGCTGTAGACAGCGAAACTGTCTTTCGCCAGAGATCCTTAATGCGCTTCGTTCTTGCATGAAGATCTCCAAATCCGATTAGTAGTGTAGGGGACTCTTTCTGATTATGTCGATCCCTCGTCTCTGCCTCCTCTATGTACTGAATCGGCTTTGGGGTCTGCATAACAGACATGGGAGCCTCTGCTCTTGCTGCATGCAGATGAAGGGGCGAGCGAAATAATAGAAATCCCCGGTCAAAGCCGATTAACAGGCTTCCCACGGGCTGAGATCCCAGATCAGTAAAGTAATCGCCTCCAAGCGCTCTGTTCATCGTGGGTTCTTGCGCTCCATAGCTAAATTTCACAGCCGATCTTTTCCTTTGCGGCCAGGTCTCTCTAACTATCGTGGAAGGACTATGTGAAGAGGCTTTGGCGGCGTCTCCCTTAGCGGGAGTGAAAGGATCCTGGATAGATCTGTAACAGGGCGCCCTCGATCGGGCCGGATCGCACCTTGGTCCTTGGATAGCGGGAAGCACTGCTTGAGATCTGCGATCTTCCTCCCACAACGTTCGAATCCTGCTTTCAAATCCATGATCCAGCTGCAATACTATCTCTCCCACCCTGATTTGGCTAGGAACTGTCGGATCGGGTTCATCACCGTATGAAAACCGACCTGGGACTGTGCTGCCCTGAGTCACAGTCTTGGCGGCGGCGATGTTCTGAAAAAACCTTGCGGAAACCCTCGCTGTATCCATTGCTCCCGCCAGCTGGTGTCTAGTTCTCACACATGATGCGTGACAAAAATTTTAATATCACGTTCGGGACCTCTGGTTCAAACAATGTAGATGGGTCTGACCATAAAGATATATTGGCAAATGTTAGTGTTTTTTAAGTGACTTTAAAATAAATAATTGTGCACACATGTACATGTATGTATATATATAATTTGATAAAATGTTTTAACAGATACCGATTCCGTCTGATTTTTTTGGGATGGCGGTACCTTCTTCTTCCTTGGGAGATGTACCTTCTACTTCCTTAGGAGATGAGCCACAAGTATGGACAATTTTTCACAAGTTTAAAATTTATGTTTATTTAAGTTATATATATATATATATATATATATATATATATATATATATATATATATATATATATATATATATATATATATATATATATATATATTCTACCTCAAAAAGTTCCATTAAAAATTGAGATATATATATATATATATATATATATATATATATAGAGAGAGAGAGAGAGAGAGAGAGAGAGACAGAGAGAGAGAGAGAGAGAGAGAGAGAGAGATCTATATTTTGAGTTATTTAAATATTTTTGAATTTAGGTTCCTATAGAGGATTTCTTTAATCCGCAGACTCTAGCGACGGAGATAGGAACATCCACAACATTTGAACAAGTTGTCATTAGTTCCTTTTTTAATATTATTGAAAATAAGTTTATATATGTACACGTGCATTTTCATTTGAAAGTTTTTAATATATATATATATATATATATATATATATATATAACTATACATGTATATTATATAGTTTACCGTTGCAGATGTTCCTATGGGAGAACTTGTTCATCAAATGGAGAGGGAACCTCATGAGGTATTTCATGATTTTTTGTTATATTTTGTTTTTTACATGAATTTCTAGATATATATATTTTCATTCATTTTTAAAACATCAAATTTTAATGTTCAAGTACATGTGCATTATGTATGTAGTTTTCCCATGATGCTTCACATGATAGGGCATGGATTGAGACATGGATAGGAAAGACGCTAGATCTGTCTCTATTTGATGGATATGATTTGTAGATTTGATTTCAAGATTTAGATGGTCTTAAAATTTGTTAAACTTGATATAGCTTGATACTTGTGAGATCTACAATTTTTGGACGTATTTTATTACATTGTTAATATAATTTGTTTTATTTAATTTTTGGATGGTTTTAGTACTTTTGGCATGTGAATGTGAAGTAATGTTTTCATCTGAACTACATTTGGCATGTTATGTAATGACATGTGTTATAATTTGTTTTGTTTTTAAAATTTAAGTTTTAGATGGCAGGTACATTTGGCATGTTAAAGTAATGTTGTGATCTATATTTTTTGTTAAATTAAAAGTTAAAGTTTTTTTGGATAAATTGTCAATCTACATTTCACATGTGATATTTAATGTTTTAAATGTTTAATGTTTTAATGTTGAACAATTTATTATCAAAAGTTTTTAAAATTTTAAAGTTTTAGCTGGTTTCAATCTACATTTGGCACATGTGGTATATAATGTTAAATGTTTCTATCAGATAGTTGTTCACTATAATTGGCATGGCATGTCAAGTAATGTTGCACAAATCCCTTTTGGATGTTTGAAGTAAATTTGGAATTTTAAGATTGCTTTTGATCTCTACATGTAGTCTTGTTTGAATGAAAAAATTTCCAATAGGAAGAAAATAGCTTTTCAATGCAACTAACCATCTATCAATTGAGCTCTAATTGAAAATACAGTTTAAAGAAGTAGATATATGTACAAATTATCCCTTTAATTTTGATTGGAAATATAAGTCTCTAGTACATATATATGTTTGTTGAATTTGGGTCAATGTTGTTAACGCACTCAAATAGGTAGCCTTGTCGATTTATTTACATTGTTGAAACCTTTTACCAAAAAATCCAACTAGTGTTTCATCAATGCACACAGAAAAACTACTTGGAACAATTAATTGTGCATTCTAGAACATATCTATCCAAGACAAGTAACATTTTTCATCAATGCACATAGTAAAACTAGAACAATTAATTTCATTCTAGAAAATATATATATATATATATATATATATATATATATATATATATATATCCAATACATATAGCATTTTTCATCAATGCACATGTATAGAAAATCTACTTTCAGTTGATACTAGAGCACATGCTTGTACCAAAACAATTTGTACATGTTCAAACACTTGCACAAATAACATAAGCAGCTCAATTTTTAGTTGAGTACTAGAAGTTCTAAAACATATTTATTCCAAAGAGAATAAATAGTTGGAAAATTCACTCAAAAAAATTCTAATGGAATTCCATCTTCAATAATCCGTTCATGATCGGATTTTGACATTTTCCATTTCTTAATTTTTGATTTTTTTTTTCTTTGATTGAACTTCTATCAACTTTATGCGTCTTCGGACACACCAAGTGACTATATTGACAACTTATGGAAATCAGGTTCACCGTCTTCAAAGTAAACTTAAGTCTCCCTTTGATGATTTTGTACGGAAAAATAACCTTTAGGTATAATAGATTCAGTATAATAGACCTTCATATTGAAATATGTGATCATTATAGTTTTGTAATAATTTCATTTTTCATTCGTGCAACGCATCAAATAATACTTCATTTTCATCATTATCTTCAGGTGCAATTATAGCAAAAACATCTCCTGCAAAATAAAATAAACTTAACAAAATTATACATATTTAAATTTATTTCTAGATCTTTAAATAATTAGAAAGTAATTCAAATGTTACTTTCTCTAACAATATCAGAAACTCGATCACCATCGGATGATATTGTAGTTTTCTCTGATTGCATTTCTTCAAACATTGCAATAGACATTTTTCCCTTTGTATTTAGTTCTGTATGTTTCCAATCGTTCACATACATTTTGTTTTCACAAACGTCATTGGATTTTGTGTTGTCTATGGAACATCACAAAAACAAGAATATTTTCTTCTATCCAATGCAAACACATTTCTGGATGACTTTGTTTCAATTGAATGCAATTTTGGGTCCTTTTATTGTTTCAACATCACTTCCAATTTATCTATCTACGTATTCGATCCCAATATGCCGGAAAAACCTTTATATGGAAAATTAGAAGAAGAATTTGTAAATATGATATCAGAAAATACAATCAAAGATAATCATTGTGATAAATGTACACTGTTTAAAATTAGATATCCAATAAAAATTAAATTGAATGTACCTTCTCACTTCCCTTGATCGATTTGTCTCATGGCTTAGATCAGTGATGCACCATTGAACAACTTCTTTAGCGTAAAAAAGTCAGCTTGCAGAGGGGTTCATTTGATATCTTCGAAGTACTCGTTTTATGCATGTCCTTGAACTGTCATGTTCTCCTTTTCCATGGTCAGTCTCAAAGAAATTCCAACAATGTTTAATGTAGGTTTTCTTATGAATACAACACAAACAAAAGAATGATCGTGCAGATTTGAATTGACCTATGCATCCATCTGACCATATCCAATTTTCATTGAATGTTATTCCACAATTTTTCAAGGAATCATAAATTTTTCCAAAACAATGTTGTACAACATATGTATCATGTGTACGATCGTCACTGATATAAAAGTGATATTCTTTAATAATATGTCGATTTTCACTGGTGCTTTCTATATGATTGACCTTTTGTTCGACATGTCTATATAGAATATGGACGAGCATGGAGACTTGGTTAGAATGATAGTATCCACTCTGAATTTCTTTTTGTGGAACAAATGTGTAGTTTTCTACAAAATCAATCACTGACAAAATGGTCCCTGGTAGAAAAAATTCAAGAGATTTTTTGAATTGCAAGTCTTTCCATCAAGATCTATAGGAATGCTTGGTGTATTTGTAAATTTCTACCTCAAACTTTCTCAAAAAGTCTATCACAAAAATTTTGTCTTCTAGTACTTCAATTCTTTTAACACTATTTGCACCTTCAATCGATGTATTGAAATATTCATATCTCTTCCATTCACTTTCATGTTGGAAAATGATTGATCATTTATATCAGTACAATATTTGTTTTGAAATTTATTCAAATTTCAATAATCATCGCATTTTTTACCACCAACACATTTCTTTTTGTAAAATAGTTCATCTCTTTCTCTTTCACATATAATTTGAGATAGGAAATCATAGATAGTGGAAGGAGGAGGTGAATCCAACTAAATGTTCTAGAAATCCAAGGAATGCCAGCCATAATATAACTCAAATTGCATGATAACGATAACAGAGTGTAGCGTACGGTGATAGGTTTTACATACCATGGTTTGTTGAACAAAAGCCTTTGAGTGAAACATGAATTTGACGATTCTCTTCTTTGAACTTGTTGAATAATATATACAAAATTGGTTTCCAAGAAATATTTTTCATGTTCTTAAATCTTGATTTCGTGATATTCTTCTTCGTATCACATGCCTTGCGGTTAATGAAACACGCGAATTGTTCTTCCAATATTCATATATTATTTTTTTAACATTTTCTCCAAGTATATCTTTGTATGGTTGCCTACAAATAGCTCTCCAACAAGTGAGTTCATCATTTACATCTATTTGTAGCCGAAATTTCCGATGTTTGTGCAAAGTTTTTCACGAGGTTCCCAGTGCTCGTGCCATAGATGTTACCAAATGATTCTCTTGAGTACTTGATGAAACCATTACCATCTGTATTCCTCTACATACAATTGAAACATCTTTCTCTCTAGATATCTTAATTGACTTTATAGCACTACTCATATTTTTTATCACATCTTCCTTCATTTTTTTATCTTTGGTTGATTTTCGAATACCGAGTAGTGTCGTATCTTCTTTTAATTTCCTTAATGATAGGAGACCTTTCAACATTTGAGCCTGAACTGTCACCCTCTCATTTAAGAAATACTTTTAAAAAATGCAGTTAACATGATATCGTATAGCATGGTCAAGTTTTTTATCTCCATATGTGTGAGTGTCAACATTTTCTAACATCTCATTATCGTTAGTGATTTCATCTGTACATTTTCGAAAAAATAGTAGATATTCAATAAATAACTAAATTAATAAATATATCTATAATTTCAATAATATGTGCATGTGTTTAATATAGATATATATATATATATATATATATATATATATATATATATATATATATATATATACATACCTTGTGATTCGATTTCTTTATTTGGATTTCTTTCAATATTTTCTACATCTTCATTAATTTGGTTCAATATCTCTTTCACTTTCTCTTTCAAAATTTTGTATCTCATCATCAATTTTTTGAGGAATATGTTTATGGATTTACATCAAACAAAATATTTTTCAAACTAGTTCATCAAATAAAAATTAAGATTCACATTTTACATTAGGAAAATTTTAAATATATATCAATAGATCATGTAATATTTACATTTACATACCTGCTTCAATTTCTGCATGAGGTTGATTTTCCTCTTCAATATTTGAGAGAGCTTCTAACTTTCTTTTGCGATATTGTCTCGTCTCTTCTCTACGTTCCTCAGGCTTTCTTTTTCGATCATATTTTCTTACACAAGTTCTTCGATTTCCCATGATAATAGGGTATGAGGTTCAAAAAATTTCCTTCAAAAAATTAGACAATAACTCAATTACAAACAATATCACAAAAGATTTAATTTAAAAAAATTCATTTTAATTTTTTTATAAAGAAAATACATACTCCAATCCAAAACACTTTAAAAAATTAGAGAGAAAAATATGTTTATAATATTGAAACGAAGCTCAAAATATTTAATTCAACTCAAAAAACGTACATACCTCCAAGAAATTTCCTTTGAATGTACGTCCAAGAAAATTTCTTAAGTCCAAAACATTTTTTTGCAAAATCAGGCCGGCTCCAAGAAATGTCTTCCAAGAAAATTCTTTAGACCCAAAACAATTCTTTGCAAAATCAGTCTGCTTCCAAGAAATGCTCTTAAATCCAAAATTTGAAGAAAATTTTTTAAACCCAAACCAAGATCTTTGTAAAATTAGATGAAACATTAGTGAGGGAAACTCATGATGAGAACAAAATAAATTTTAATCATGATTTCATAAAATCTAATTTTGGAAGGAAGAACCACCATATTCCAAAAATGGATATGAGGAAATTTGATGGAAAGGATCCTGTAACATTGATACTACAGATGGAGCAATATTTTGATCTCAATAATGTGCAAAACACACAAAAGGTATGCATCGCAACTTTACATTTAGAACAAAATACATTTGTATGGTATCGATGGCTTTGCTCCCATAAAAAAAATTGTCACTTGCTCAATTTTTATAGAGGAAATAATAGCACATTATGAAGATACAAAGAGCAACACCTTCTTTAGCCAATTGATAAATCTCAAACAAAAGTGTTAGGTGGGGGAGCACATTGAGGACTTCCAAAAAATGAATATAAGGGTAAATTATATTCCAGAGGAATAGAGGATTGATGTCTTCATAGGGACCTTAAAGAATAACATCCAACATGAATTTTGTGTTTGGGAACCTGATTCATTGGAAAAGGCATTCAGGTTAGCAAGAAAAATTGAATGTAAAATTATGGAGACAAGGAAGCCTACCACTCAGATATATAAAGATTGAAGTGTTGCTACTCCTAGACTTCCACAACGTATAAGGTTGACACCACAAAAATTGGAGAAAAATTGAGTGAAAGGGCTTCGCTATATTTGTGATAGTAAATACAATAAAGTTCATAAGTGTGCTGAGATGAAATTATTTTAAATATATTGTGAAGGGGAAGAAGAAAATGAACAAGAGTCTTAAAAAGAAGGAATATACACAAGGAAGCAACCCTAGAAGAGGAAGAGATGAGTCCCAACCATATTGTGTAATGCATTGGAAAGAATTATCACTCCTCAAACTCTTAAGATAGAAGGACATATCAAGAAGAAAAAGGTAATAGTGTTGATTGGTTCGGGTAGTACACATAATTTTATTCATTGTCGAATCAACCAATGTTGTGAAACCAACTCCAAAAATAAAAGAAAAGAGATATCAACGCCTTAGAAATAAGCCACTTCGAGGGGGCAACCTCCAATACATTACATGAATGAACAATTCTTGGATGATACAAATGAAAAAACCTCCTTTCTATATGTAGGAGTCCATGGGGCCACAATGTAATCCTAGCCAACCTAACAATAATAATGTAAGGGCACAATAATAACAATATGGGGGTTATAGGGGTACAACAATAACAATAGAGGCTGTCTGCCCAACATAATAAGGGCTACACTATTAATATAGGGACTTAACACTTCTTCTCCTTGAACAAGTGTTGTCTCAACGTAGAGTTATTTCTTGATATTACCTTCATAAAATTCTCATCCTCCCATGTGAAATATTCTGTAAAAGAGTTCTTCCACTTGCTGAGATATACTTATAAATTGATCGTACTTGTCGAGTTCTTGTTTCTACGTACCCTGCTTTCTTCGATATGATGAATATTTTGTTGTTTCATTAGATTTTGCACCAAAGTTAGGTTATCCTTTGAGAGTTGGAGAACTTGTTGTTGATGCTCGATTTGATCTTCCACTAATTTATCATCCAAATTAGCTATTATTTGATCCTTCAAACCATCCAACTTAGCCTCCATTTCTACTTTTAAACCATCTATGTCATCTTCGGTTTCTCTTCGTAAGATTGAAATTTGCTTTTCAATCTTTGAAGTTTTGATATCTCATATTGCAATTCTTCCTCCTCATGCGTCATCGTATAGCTTTAGGAGCTTAATGGGTATGGAATTATTTTTGGAGGCATAATAGAACCCATTCTTTGACAAAATTCTCGATATGCCTTGGAATCAATTCAACTTATGATTGTTAAAACAAGACTTATGCAATTCGGAAAAAAACAATACACACCTTTTTCTTGCTTTGAGGATCTCGATATTGAAATTGTATTATCTCTGTTATTGCAGATCTTCAATATCTGAAATTTAGCACTGAATTAGCCCTCTGAATTCTCTTTTGAATGCCACAGGTCTGACCTGATTTGGATTCCCCAAGACAAAGTTGTGTCCAATCTCCCACAATGACCTAATTCTGGGTAGTTTATGAAGCGAACTTATCTTCGACCTTACAGTATCACCACTGTCCCGTCCTTTGTCTCTGAAATTGATGAAAAAACTAAATTCTATGTCCTTGTGGGCTTACTTTTCCCGGCCTCAATCCGATGCCCAGATTATTAGAGAATTTTCCGAATCACCTCTTTGAGATGAAATTCAGGAGCCTGAAAAAGCACTACCTTCCACAGATTATATCTCCAAAAATATTGCGAACCAAGCTCTGAAATTTTTTGACGACTTTCTTCAGGATTTCAGCTTCACACCATATGAATTTCAGATTCTGAACCTTCGTAGAAATTTTTTTATAGTGAAAATTCCACGATGACCTGTTTAGGAGCCTGAAAAAATACCTAACTTCCACAGATCATATCTCCGAAAATATTGCGAACCAAGCTCTGAAATGTTTATACAAACTTCCTCAAGATTTCAGATTCGTACCCTAAACATTTCAGCTTTTGAAGCTTCATAGAAAAAAATTTATAGCGAAAATTCCACGATGACCTGTTTGGAGCAGCGAAACCCTAGAATCCAAAGCTCCGATACCAAATGTTGTGTAACCAGCTCCAAAAAGAGAAGAAAAGAGATATCAACGCCTTATAAATAAGCCACTTCAAGGGGGAAACCTCCAATACATTACATGAATGAACAATTCTTGGATGATACAATTTACAAAACCTCCTTTCTATATATAGGAGTCTATGGGGCCATAATGTAATCCTAGCCGACCTAACAATAATAATTTAAGGGCACAATAATAAGAAAATGGGGGTTAAAAGGGTACAATAATAACAATAAGGGGGCCTACACTAACATAATAAGGGGCTACACTATTAATATAGGGACTTAACAGCCAAGGAATTGAATTGTTTCCTATATCGAGCACCAGAATGTCAAGTGATGCCTTCAAATGGAGGAACTATAAATTTCTCTGGAAAATGCCATATTATCAAGCTAACCATGGGGGAATATGTATTGAATAGTCCAATAATTTTTATTCCTATAGCAGGTGCTGATGTGGTACTAGGGGTACAATGGTTACAACCTTTGGGGACGATAGCTTTTAATTTTCAAAAACGTTTCTTGAAATTTTTTTCAGAAGGTAAGGAAGTTGAATTATAGGGTATTGCAGGGAAGCCAAGAAAGATAATAAGCTCTAATGTCATGACAAAGCTTCTAAAGAAATAACAATGAGGCGTAATTTCACAATTATGCTCACTAGAAGTTCCAACATCAAAATCATCTATTTCTCTGGATCTGCAAAACATCTTGGACAATCATTCCAAGGTTTTTGAAACTCCCAAAGGACTCCCACCTATTCGTGATCATGATCATGCTATTCATTTGATTCCTAGAAGTTTTCCTCCAAACATTAGGCCTTATAGATATCCTTATGTCCAAAAGAGTGAAATTGAACGTATGATTGCAGAAATGTTAGAGGCTGGTATAATTCAACCTAGTCAAAGTTCTTTCTCTACTCCTATAGTATTGGTACACAAGAAGGATGGATCATGGCATGTGTGTCCAAATTATAGGGAGCTCAATAAGCTCACTATTGAAGATAAATTTCCCATTCCTGTGATTGATGAATTATTGGATGAATTACATGGAGCAATTTATTTTACCAAGTTAGATCTTTGCTCATGATATCATCAAATTAGAATGAAGACTAAAGATATTCTGAAAACAACATTTCGAACTCATGAGGTTCATTATGAATTTTTGGTCATGCCTTTTGGCCTTACCAATGCACCTTCTACATTTTAAGGATTGATGAATTCCATTTTCAAACCCTTCCTTAGAAAATTTGTCCTAGTATTTTTTGACGATATACTAATCTATAGCAGGTCTTGGAAGGATCATGTTCAACATGTTGACAGGGTGCTCAAAATATTGCAGGAGAAACAATTGTATGCAAAAACATTCAAATGTTTCTTTGGAGTACAAGAGGTGGAATATCTAGGTCATATTGTATCTCACGAGGGTGTTAAGGTAGACCCTAACAAAATTAAAGCCATTAAGGAATGGAAAGTCCCCACAACCATTAAGTAGTTGCGAGGATTTCTCGGGTTAACAAGGTATTATCACAAGTTTGTTAAAAATTATGGGAGAATAGCAGCACCTCTAACAACATTATTGAAGAAAGATGAATTTTCATGGACTCTTGAAGAAACTAAGGCCTTTGAACATCTTAAAGAGGCAACGTGCCTAGCACTGGTCTTAGTTATGCTAGACTTCACAAAAACCTTTATTGTGGAATGTGATACCTTAGGAAATGGAATTGGTGTTGTTTTAATGCAAGAAGGAAGACCCATTTCTTTTGAAAGTCATGCAATCAAAGGAAAGTATTTACAGAAAGCTATTTATGAGAAGGAGATGTTAGCAATACTGCATGCACTAAAGAAATGATGACCTTACCTAATGGGAAGACACTTCAAGATAAAAATTTATCATGATAGTCTTAAACACTTTTTGGAACAAAGACTATCTTCAGAAGAGCAGCAAAAATGGGTCACAAAGATGTTGGGTTATGATTTTGAAATAATCTACAAAAAATGGAAGCAAAATGTTGTTGCAGATGCACTCTCAAGAAAGAATGAAGAGGTGAAAGCATTTCTTTATTCCATTTCTATTATCCAACGAGATTGGATAACTAAAGCAAGGGATGAATGGAAGAAGGACAAAGAAGTGTGGACACTCATTCAAAAGTTGTAGCAAGATCCTAGTACATTTGATACATCTAGTTGGAAAAATGATTCCTCATGGTACAAAGGTTGCTTATATCTTTGTAAGAATTCCGAATTAAAACAAAAGATTCTTTTGGAATTGCACACTTCTCCTTTAGGAGGACACTCAGGATTTTTAAAAACTTACCACAGGGTGAAGAAAGATTTTTTTTGGGATCGCCTTAAATCTAATATTCAGAAGTTTGTGGCGGAATGTTTGGTTTGCCAGCAGAATAAATTTGAGACAATTAAGACCTCGGGTCTTCTACAACCTTTATCCATTCCAAGCCAAGGTTGGGAGGAGATTTCAATGGATTTTATCACAGGTTTACCTAAGTCCGAAGGAAAGAGTGTCATCATGGTGGTAGTTGATAGACTTACCAAGTATGCACACTTTTGTGCATTATCTCATCCATTTAAAGCTAGTACAATTGCTACTACATTTATGGAAACAATTCAAAAGCTACATGGAAACCCAAAGGTTATTGTGAAGCACAGAGATCCCATTTTTATTGGAAAATTTTGGACATAGTTATTTTCTTGTTTGGGTACTCAATTAGCTCATAGCTCATCTTATCATCCTCAATCTGACGGTCAAACCGAGATAGTAAATAAATGTTTGGAAGGATATCTTCATTGTTTTGTATCTGATAAACAAACACAATGGGTCAAGTTTTTATCTGTCGCCGAATGGTGGTATAACACTTCCTTCCATACGGTAGCAAAAATGACCCCATTTATGGCACTTTATGGATATCATCCACTGTCCATCACATCATATTTAAGACAACATTCAAAGGTTCAAGCAGTGGAAGATCACATAGAGCATCAACGAGACGTTCTCCAACTCTTAAAGGATAACCTGAATTTGGCAAAAAATGGAATGAAACAACAGGCAGATCAACATCGCGGTGAGAGAAGTTTTGATGTAGGAGACTGGGTATTTTTATGGTTACAACCATTCAAACAAATGTCTCTCAAGTAAGCTAAGAAGGATAATAAATTATTGCCAAAGTACTATGGTCCTTACAAGATGTTGCAAAAGATTGGTACTATGGCATACAAATTGGAGCTTCCTCCTTCTTCATGAGTGCATCCAATTTTCCATGTTTCATGCTTAAAGAAGGTTATAGTTGAAAATCTTCCAGTTCAAACAAAATTACCTGAACTTGATGAGGAAGGAAAAATCATATTGGAACCTGAAGCGGTCATGGAAATAAGAACTCGACAACTACGAAATCGATCAATTTCAGAGTATCTCATCAAGTGGGAGAACTTACCCACTAAAGATTCTATATGGGAGGATGTGAATTTGATACGAAAGCACCCAGAGCTACTCAAGCGTTGAGGACAACACTTTTTGAAGGGGAGGGGCATGTTAGGTCCCTATATTACTAGTATAGTCCCTTATTATTGTTGGTGTAACCCCCTTATTGTTATTATTGTACCCTTGTAACCCCCATATTATTATTATTGTGCCCTTAAATTATTATTGTTAGGTTGGCTAGTTTTACATTGTGGCCCCATGGACTCCTATATATAGAAAGGAGGTTTTGTAATTTGTATAATCCAATTCTTGTTCATTCATGTAATGTATTGGAGGTTTCCCCATCGAAGTGGCTTATTTCTAAGGCGTTGATATCTCTATTCTTCTATTTTTTGAGCTGGTTTCACAAAAAACATAGTGCTAAGGGAGTATTAAACATGGTAGGTGTTATGGCATGTCAAAATGTAAACTATGTTTCTTAGTTGCTTTATGGACACGGTTGGATGTTAGGCTTGACTTAGTAACTTGTTAAGTGGGATGAGATGATATTGGAAATGAGTAGCCTAAGATGAGTTATAGGAAATTATTAGGTGAACAAGGTATAATATATTTTTAGTAATTGTAACTTGGTCAATCTATTATAGTCAAGGAAGGACTTGGTTGGATTCCTAAGTCTAAAAAAAGGTAAGGGTAGTTGGGAGGGAATGATAGCTAAGTAGTGCTAAGGCATGTCGAGGAATGAAAAGGTGTGCTAACACATGGCAGACAACGTCAAAGCATGTTGATGAGTGTTAGGGAGTTCTAGGGGAATGCAATGGATAATTAAGTAAAAATTCTTGGTAATGAATGAATAAGAGTGTGTGTCAAGGAGTGTCAGTGAATTCAAGTTGTCCCAAGGATGAATTTTTTTAGGATAAGTTCAGAATAAGAATTTCAAGAGCGAAGCCTATGGTTGTGATAAGGTGTGGACAAAGTAATTTCAGAGAAAGGGAGACTTTGGGCTGGGCACAACATTGTTTTTATAATGACTTGGTTGTGTTCCGAAGTTGAAAAAAAAGTAAGGCTATATATGAGGTTATGATAGCTAGGGAGTGCCAAGGTGTTCGAAGAAATGTAAGGTTCCCAAGTAAGGCTATTTGTGAGGGCATGAGTGCAAAGACATTCTTTGGAATGCTAATATGTGATAGATAGTGTGAAGGAATGACTTGGTAACTTGTTAAGTGGGATGTGCTAATATTGGCCATGAGTAGCCTAAGACTAATTATAACCCATTCTTAGGTGAACAAGGCATATTCTATTTGTAGTAAATGAAACTTGGTGAAGTTGTTGCAGTCGAGGCAAGACTTGCTTGGGTTCCCAAGTCTAAAAAAAATAAGGGAAGTTATGAGGACATGATAGTTAAGGAGTGCCAGGGCGTCCCAATGAATTAAAAGGTGTGCTAACACATTCCAATTAGTGTTAATCCATGACGAGGAGTGGTTTGGATTGTCAAGGTATCATGAGGGAGAACTAGTAAAAGGTGCATGGAAACGAATGAATAAGAGTGTTTGTCATGGAGTGTTACTGAATTCTAGGTGTCCCATGGATGAAGTGTCTTAGGATAATTTCATAATATGAATTGAAGGAGGAAATACTATTATTGCAATAAGGGGATGGACGAAGCAGTTTTAGACAAGGGGAGACTTTGTGCTACACACAATACTATTTTTTCAATGACTTGGTTGGGTTCTGAAGTCGCAAAAAAAGTAAGGTTATCTATGAGGGCATGACAACTAGGGAGTGCGAAGGTGTGAAAGGAATCCCACGGAGTGCTAACACATTCTATAAAGTTCCAAGGCATGTTAGGCATTCCAATATGTGTTAGGTGCTAGGGTTTGGCACCAACACATGCTAGGGAGTGCCAAGGAGAGAGAATGGAGGACTAGTTTCAATTGCATGGAAATGAATAAATAAGAGTGTGTGATACGGATTTTTAGCAAGTTATACATGTGCTAAGGTGGGAGTGATAAGGTAATATATGCAATTCCAAGGCATGATAGAGTGCTAGGAAAGAATGCCAAGATGTGCCAAGTTCCAAGGTGTGCCAATGTGTGCCAAGGAGTGTTAGGGAGTTCTAGAGAAACAAAAGGGAGGAATATGGCATAATTCATGGAAATGAATGAATAAGAGTGTGTCACAAGGAGTTTCAACAAGTTACAAGTGTGATAAGGAGGAGTGACAAGGCATGCTTGGTAGTGCTAAGGAATGATAAAGTGCTAGGGAATCATGCGGCCAAGATGTGCTAACATGTGCAAGGAAGTGTTAACTAGGAGTGCTAGGGAAACACAAAGGAGGACTACGTCAAAATGCATGGAAACGAACAAATAGGAATTGTGATTGGAAGTGTCAGTGACTTCTAGTTGTGCTAAGGAGGGACTGACAAGGTATGCTAGGCACTGTTAAGGCATGCTAGAGGCCAGGGCGGCATACCAAGATGTCCTAGGTGCTAGGGTGTACCAAAAAATGCCAAGGAGTGTTAATAATTTATATGGAAACATAAGGGAGTGCTAGCTAAAAATTCATGGAAATGAATGAATAAGATTTTATGACTGGTAGTTTAAATGAGAGCTAGGTGTGCTAAAGAGATTCGAGTGACAAGGTATGCTAGGTAGTGCGAAGGAATGCTAGAGTGCTAGCGTGACATGCTAATATGTGATAGGTGTCAAGGTGTGACATTGCATGCTAGGAAGTGTTAGGGAGTGTCAGGTAAACACAGGGAAACACTAGATCAAAATGAATAGAAATGAATGAATAAGAGTGTGTGGTAGGGATTTTCAATGAGTTCTAGGTGTGTTAAGGAGGGAGTTACAAGGTTATATCCTAGCCAATGCCAAGGTATGTTAAAATACCAAGGTGTGTTAGAAAGTGCTACGATGTGTTAGGGAGTGTAAAAGAATGTCAAGGAATGTAGGGGATGCTAACGCATGCCACATAATTCCAAGAAATTTAAGACATGTCATGTGCTATGGCATGTGAAGATGTAAACTATGTTACTTAGTTGTTTTACAACCAAAGTTGGATATGATGAGCCTTGCCTTGGTAGCTTGTTAAGTGGGATCAGTTGAGATTGGACATGAGATATCTAAGATGAGTTACAAGTAGCTCTTACATGAACAAGGAATATGTTGAATTTCCACGACAAATGAGAATTTGGGTTTGGTGTTAGAATATTTGATGCAAACACACTTAAGTCCCACAACACATCCACTTTGCGCAATGAAATCTACACACATCAGGGAATCAACTAGTGCACATGAAAATTTTTAACTTTTTCAAATCGTTCTTCGTTAAAATACAAACTATAATAGAATAGGCTAGAGCTCTCGTACCAGGGATGATGGCCCTTTACAATCACACTAATACAAGGAATACAACTAGGGCTTGGTGTTAGTGCTTTGAAAACCAATCTACCTTAAACAAGACAACACTTGACCCACATTTTTATGGTGGCCACACATAGCTCTTTCAATCCACATGTATTGAAAACATCTGGCTGGTCCTCTTACCTCCCATTATGCATCTCCTCAATCTGCCTCTATCAATGAACTCAACTCCTTTATGTTACTAAACTTGGCTCAAAAAAAATTTCCCTCTATCTACCTCTTTTTTCCTTTAAGATCTGCAACACTTAAGGTTTTCGATCAGTTTTTTACAACTCCGTTGTGAAAAAATATTTGGTATACCCACTTTTTCCATACTCCTGCTCCAAGATTACAAGTCTAGGGATATGGAGGTTTCCCTTCGTCTCAACGATGCAATCCTCTACAATACAATGAAATAAGGCTAGTTGTCTAGCCCACTTGACTACTACTTTAGTCCTTTAAAGTCTACATGTCCTTAGGAAAAATACACCTACTCTTCTACAAGTCTTGTTTTCCTTCACAAGTATAAGACTTAGAGCTCCTCTTTGAAAGTCACCTAATAACCATACAATTGTGCTTAGACTACCATCAATTTCCCCAACCACAGTAAATTATTTTACTGATCTAGTGCCCACAACACTTACCTCATCTAGGGCTCTTCAGATATGCCACCTAATAGTGATTTAAGTCCTCTCAAAAACACCATTCTTGTGTAACAATTTCTTTGTTTTCCAATCTATGAAAAAATATGAATAACTCATCTTATCATCCTTATAACAATTTGTAAATGACTAAAAAAGGGTCACAAATCATCCATTAACAGTCCATTCACAAAATGTTTATAGGTTGCTTCAGATCTCTCCCCAAAACTGTATGGACAATCCAACAAAATCATCCCCTCTTCACGTCAATCCATTCCTCATATAGGACATTTCTTCTGCTCCATCTTCTACTCAGGTTCCACCTTCCTTTGGATTTTCTATCTCCACACATACTTCTGCAAACCATCTTCCAAATTTGTGGTATATATTGCAGAGATAAACCTACCTGTAAGGGTCATAACCCCTCTTATTCTATGCAGATTTGTCACAGTCTTAATGGCATACCTTACGGATTAAACATGTTAGAAAACCTCCCTAAATAGGGAATTATAATTATTTTTTAATTTCTCTAGAAAAAACCATATCGACCCATACCAGAAACGACAACCCTTTCCTCCATAAGAGATTTGGCCTCGCTCAAATGGATCCATAGATTTTGGTCATTTCTTTGGCTGAATCTTGACCTGATATTTATATCTCTATGACCCTAAAACTATAGTTACCTCAGTCAATATTACACATGTGAATACTTCTATTCTAGCCCTAAATTCTATTGCAGACCCTCTATCATTTATGTTGGTATTTATCACAGACTTTGAAACGTAGTAACCACCACAAGATAGGGTCTCAACCCTCTCTACTATTTCAGAATTTGATGTGACCTTCACATAGAAACACCACTGAAATTACATGCCCAAATTCTCATGAGTTGCCTCTCTTGAGCTTGACGTGCCGTAAGAGAACCAACAATATTCCATCCTACTTCCTATCTTGAACCCATTAAGGTATGTGACATTCTTGTGAACCCTCACATGATGATCTTAATCTTGGTGGATAATCATGGCCTCCCTTTAGAAATGCTTACTCAACCCTATAACTCGACCTACTTTAGGACTACATCTCTCCTTGCCTCCTTGATCAAATGAGATCCTTATCACTTGATGTTCTTACCTTCATACTAAGGCCTCCTTAAACATATTTTCATAGCTAGGCCTCTTAAGAATGCTCTATAACCTACAAACTTTATGTACTTAGACCTTAGGAAATATTATTTTTTATTTTTTATTTTCTTTTGGATTTTAAATCCCATCTTGCGTACAAAACCCCTTCGGTGGGGTTATTTTCCCACAAATCCTTTTTTGGTGAAACTCACACAAAACTATCTCACTAGGCTTGTGTAGTACCTCCCAAGCTACACAATTCAACAACATAGTCTAGGTGTAGTAATTGTAACTTGTTCAAGCTCCTATAGTCAAGTGAGGACATTGTTGGGTTCACAAGTTGAAAATTAAGGGTATTTGTAAAGGCATGATAACTAGGGAGGGTTAGAGCATGCTAAGGAATGAAAAGGCGTGCTAACACATGCTGGAATGTCAACGCATGTTGAAAAGTGTTAAGGAGTGTCGAAGCATCACAAGGGAGAAGTAGGTCAAAATGCATGGAAATGAACAAATAATAGTGTGTGCGAGGGAGTGTCAGTGAATTAAACTCCGCCAAGGATGAAGTGTGTTAGAAGAATTTCGTAGTAGGATTTGCAAAAGGAAAGCCTACAATTGCGATAAGGGGCTCAACAAAGATGTTTTAAACAAAGGGAGACTTTGTGTTGGGAAAAACACTATTTTTCCTTTATCTATTATTTTTATGTGACATGTGGCACACTTTGGCTGAATGTTCATGTTTTAAATTATTTTCGACAATTGCATATTCTACATTGTTGTGTATAAGTTTTTGGGCACCTGACTTGTGCTGACTTATACCTTGTGTGTCTTTTGTATCATTTGGTTCTTGCAAACTCTTAGTTAATGCTCCACTGTTTATATGAAATGGACATACATGTGAAATATTTCCTATGTAAGCTATGTTGCTTAGTTGTTTTATGGCCATGGCTAGATGTGATCCTTGTCTTCGTAATTTGTTAAGTGGGAAAAGTTTAGCTTGGACATGAGTGGCCTAGGATGAGGTGTAGGTAGTTATTAGGTGAACAAGGCACAATACACTTGTAGTAGGTGCAATTGATCAAGTTGTTATGGCTAAAGCAGACAATTTTCACATGAACTATAGTAGCTAAGGACTTGATTGGGTTCGCAAGTCGTCAAAAAATGTAAGGATAGTTGTGAGGGCATGAGTGCCAAGGCATGCTAGGGAATGATAACACATGCCAGATAGTTCGAAGGCATGTCATATATTATAATATGTGTCAGGTGCTAAGGCATCCCAAGATGTGCAAGGGTGTGACAATACATGTCAGTGACTATCAAGGAAATAAAAGGAGAAACAAGTTAAAATACAAGGAAATGGACACATCATAATGTTAAAAATTCATCAATTTACATTTTCGAGGAGGGGCATGCTATGGACACCAAAACTAGGTGGAAATAAATGTCAAGTGCCAAGTGTTAGTGGATTCTAAGTGCCAAATAATTCTTTGTTAGTGTTAGTGTTGCTATGCTAATTCCTCTTGCCAAATAATTCTCTGTTAATGTTAGTGTTGCTATGCTAATTCCTCTTTCAGATTGAGGAATTAGCACATAAATTAAGGGTTCAAGTTCTCTTGCAAGTGATTGAGTCTCATGAGTGACTTTTATGTTATCTTTATGAAAATTTTAACATGAAAGAAAGAATGAAAAACAACAAATAAAAGTACAATACATCACCATACAACACATCAACATAGGGATTTCATGAAGGAGTTCACCCCTTCTAGGCTACATCTCCTTGGTCCAACTTACATAGCTTGGGCCTCTATATTATGCTCAAATTTTCAAATTTATGTGTTTACAATTCTTTTCTACTTCTAAACCTACACCGATGAGTGCAAAATACCATAATAATGGTCATCCAGCCTCTTTCTACTCCTGATTTGGTCAAAAACCCCAAAAGTTATGACCATCTCCAGTTTTTCCACAATTTCTAGCCTAAATTTAGGTAACTGGAGCTAAATCCAGTTGGTTGGTGCTAAAGCTGGTAGTTCTGCCAGATTTGGCGGACTGCCAAACTAATATTGTTTAACTTAATTAAGCGCAATTAGCACTAATTAAGCATGTTTAACCTTTAAAGTCACACTTAGTGGTAAATCTTGTTCAAACATAATTAATCACAGTTAAGGTTAATTAATGACAGATTAATATTTAAACCCTGTGCTTAAGGTTTTGGCTCTGCCGGTGGTCATAGGCATTGGTCATATGTGATGGGGGCTGGCCCCCTCTCCCTCCATCGACATAACATTTAAACTTTAAATATATATGTGCAAACGTTATATGGTTATGATCTTGTGTGTTGGTGGAATGGTAAACGGGCTGTGTATCGTGTGGAAGGTAATGAGGTTGAACCCCGATGCCTCCATTCGGTCATCAACCAAAATGTTTGCACCACGGTGAAGGGGGCACATGGCAGCTCTAGACCAAGCCACGTGTCGTTCCCACATTGGCCCACTCTTAACCAATAAGAAAATTCCACATAACCACAAATTCAAACCTAACGGATGCTGCCACTTGAGAGTCACACATTCATCGGTGGAAAATTGACTAACATTGACCCTACCCAGTCAGCATGCCATGTCATCAGTACGGATTGCTTATTGGGCCCCTTGTTATCATTTTTTTTGCTTCTTTGTGCAAAGGAACAAAATACATTTTTGGGAGCATACAGAGTCCATTTCCCGTGAAAGGACAAGCACTATGTGGTCATTGAGGTTTCGTGCCATTATGAGAGCTTTGATTTTAGAGCATAAAACTGAGCCCCTGATCACTTTTAGAACTCTTTTAAACCACAAAATTTAATTATTTTGAATTATTCATTAATTTTTGATACTATATTTTTTCTTTTGTTTATAAATTTTTAAGATGTAGAGTTTAAAGTGTCTCCGAGAAATTAACATTACAAAATGTAAATTAAGATATAAAAATAAATAATTATTATCTTATCTAGATTTTCGGTTCTTTATATTTAATTAAAATTAAATTTTTAGATAAAATATATAATTTGAAATGATCTTAATTAAATTGAAATTTAAAATAAAAATAGAATTTAAAAATGTTTTTTAATTATATTATTATAATTATTATTAAAATGTTTTAATAATAATTATTAAAACATTATAATAATTATATTATTATAATTATTATTTTTATTATTTTTTAATTATTATTAAAATGTTTTTTAATTATATTATTATAATTATTATTAGAATTTAAAAATGTTTTTTTAATTATTATCTTAATTTTTATTATTTTAATCAATATACAATATAAAAAATAAAAATAAAAAAACATTATATTATTATTTATATTGCACCATAACATTTATAAATTGGAATTTCAAAATTATATAATAGTTAAATACTTTGGTTTTCAGACACATTAACAGCCAACAGCAATTACCTTTTATGTTTCTTTTATAAACAGACAGGCCATTGCAACGGGGTCATCAAGGGCTGCGTCAGAACACATTTGTTGCGTATGTACTTAAACAAGGTCGCTGATCACGTTTTCACATTTAAAAGCCTTTCACCTACTTTTCAATCGATGCCGATACTTAAACAAGTCCCTAATCAGCATATTCTCCGCTTAACGTCTCACCCTAACAAATAATTCGCAAGGTTATACTATATTATCCACCTTATTCCAAATCCGAATTTAGATTCGCTTTATAAGGTTCAGTGTTTGTGCCCAGTTATTCCGTATAAATAAAAGCTTCTGCATCTTCCACTGCTAATGTTTTGGAGGGTGATAATAAGACAGGGTGTAAGATTCCAACCTCAAATCGTATTCCGATCTCACATTATATACAGCACGTTTCGTTACAGCATGAAGCAACGGCTAAAACTGGTCACTGATAAAATTGTTAATATTTCTAGATACCCGAGTCTCCGAGTTATAAGTACACGCATCATACTCATGTTCTTTGATTAACGACACTCGCATTCCTGTATCGCTGTAAATCACCATTTTTTCATTACGACTCCAAATATATATACATTAAGCAAGCGACGTGTCCTACTCCATATGACCGAATGGCGTACGAAAATTTCATATCCATGGTTGGAAGAAACTGGTTGACTGAATCATCTCCGTCGGCAGCATTATACATTTATAAATTACATGTGAGTAAGTGTTTTAGCCCACTTGCTTTTTCTATCTTTGGGGTGATTTTATAGATAACAATGATTTCGATCACCTACTGAGGATAGGTGTCAAGTTTAACAGATTTGTCGAGATCTTTGGAGCTATTAAGTGGAATATAATTATAATATTACCTAGCACGTATTACTTCATAAAAGTTTGAATCAACGCCTGGGCCCTGGTCAGACCGTATGGCCGTTAATCCCGTAAGAAGCCAAGGATCTAGAGGGCAGATTCCGGTGGCTTGTCAAAAAAATTATATTGATAAGAGTCTCATCCTTCATTTCAAGCCGTACGTTTTTATTTTCAGACAAACAAATTTTGTTGAAATCGGGAAAAGTTCATCTTGTACATAGATCTTATTTTAAGGTAAAAGATGAGCTTGAATTTCGGTCCAAATTTTCAAAGATAGTAAGTTTCCATGATCTAAACTTACTTTCTTGCAGGATATTGCTTGGAAATTTTGCTCCTTTTTAAAGTTTAAACTAAACCCGAATCGTTGGAAAACTTTGCATGACCAAATTCCAACGATTAAGAAAAGGCTATTAGAAAATTAACCTACTTGGGTAAGTATATCTATCGAGTGCATTGAATGAGCAGATCTCTGGTTAAAACGGAAAGCATCTTTGATCTGACATGCTTTTAGACTTTAATTTATTATAAATTCATTCGGAGGCAGGCATGTGCAGTTTATGGGTAAAAAATCATCCAAAACAGTTAGATGTTTATGTCCAAATTGAATATGAATCTTTTAAACATGTTTTTGGATAAAAGAAATTTAGTTTCTTGCAGTAATGTTGTCAAGCTAACTAAACATAAAATCGTTGCATCATTAGATAAATTAATGAAATGATTAAGATCGACACGACCCGACATTAAAATATCAATCCACTTACCACATCTTTTAATACCTTACTCTTATCAGTTATAGGTAATACATTGTTCAAACACGTGCGAATTAAACTTCCCCGCTTTTCTTTTTCGCTCGTCCTTTTAAAACAAATGCTTAGCTTCGGATTTGGATCATCCGCCCATCTTCATCAATTAAATAATGTTTGAAATTGACGACATTATAAAATGAGTTTAAGGATGTTCAATGTATCTTGAAAGGACAGGACACAAGTTTGCTTTATTTTAAGTCTGGTTTGAACATGCTAGACTTTAAAAAAAAAATGGCATTTATTTATGGTTAAAAGAAATATTAAATTTGAATGAATAATTTTATAAGAAGAAGGTTTAAAGCTTTTAATATATTATTTTAATTGATAGTAATTATATATAAATAAATATAAATTTTAGAATTCAATTTTTTGTGATTCATAATGTTATGAGAGAATTTTTTTGGGAAATACATTGTTTGGAATAATTAAATGTGGTTCATCAAGATTTGGATGAAAGTAATGATAAAATCAACAAATTAATAAGTGAATTTTATATATTTAATAAAATAATGTAATCAATAAATATTTTAAAAAATTAATATATAAAAAAAATATTAAATCTATTGATTTTGATATAATTTGAAAGTTATTATTTTGATTTGAAATCACATTATGACTGAATATCATAAAATATTACTATGACTTAATCTTATTACTTTGATATAATAATGATAACAATATTACTTTGAGCTAATCATATTAGGAATAAATAAATAAATATTAATAATAAAATAAATTAATTAATAGGAATAACATTAAAACTATGAATAATAATAGGAATAAATTATTTATAAGTAAAGAAAAAGAAAAACAATCATGAATAAACCTAAAAAAATGGAGAATAACACTATGAAAGAAAGGAGACGGGAACGACATAAACTTATGGAAAAAGAGACGGGACTTAGCAACTGCTAATCTTTTTTTGAATCCAAAGCCTTGACTTCTGCACCATTTAAGCCTAAGCTTTGGAAGAGGTTTGTGGATGATACATTCATCAACTTGCCTCATGGTCGTGAGAAATTAGATGTATTCCTTCAACATCTTAATAACATTTCGAGCTCCATTAAGTTCACCATTGAGATGGAAATTAATGGTAGCCTTTATTTCCTTGACGTTTCGATCTCCAAGAAAAGTGGTTGTTATTTCTCTCACCAAGTCTTTCAGAAGAAAACCCACATAGAGAAATACCTTCATGTTAGCTCTAATCATTTTCTAGCTCAAAATATTGGTGTTCTCAACACATTGGCCACTCATGCTCTCAGGGAGTCAGAGAAAGATCAATTGGTTGATAAGAAGACTCATCTCCTTAAAGTTTATTTAAAATTATTGTTACATTTTTTTTTTCATTTTTTTTTTATGGTAAGTTTGGTAGGACTACATTTTCATCAGCATGTCTAGATACATCATCCCGATCTGAGAAGAGAATTGAACCTGTGATGAGTGCCATAACAGCCCGCCTCATCACCATTTAACCAAGACCCCATGGACAAAATAATTCTTACAGTTGGTACCAAGGTATCAGGGCTTTCTTTAAGGCTAGAAAATGACCTAAATAAAGAAAAGGTAAAAGAGAAATGGTTACCAATGTCCAACCTCCCTTTATCCAAGGTACCATCTACAAGATTGCTCGAATTTTAAGGAAGAACTGGACCTATTCTACTTTTAGACTCCTGAATACTATTCAAATCTCTCTCAAATTTGTCAAAGACCCATTCGATCCAAAATACATTAAGGTTGTTTCTTTAATCCCATGTTCCCGTGGGACCCCCTACATTGGATAAAGAGGGTTTTCTATAAATCAACAAATCTGTGAGCATGTGCCTGATATCACACATTGTAGGACTTGTTCCCCAATTTTGGTGGAACATGTTGAAAAACTAAACACCATGTTTTTCTAGAAGATTCTCATGGCATTGCAAGGATTGACCAATTCCACCACCATAAGTTTACAGAAGCTATTGAAACTTAAAATAGGTCTATCACCTTCAATAGGGATTATGGGTGGAATATTAGTAGCTTTTGGGTCCCTCATCATTTTCCTTAAGTTTGTGCCCTTCCCCTTCACCTTTGTTTTTCAGTGTTGTTCTCCCTCTTTTAGGTTGATTCCTTAGTTTTTTTCTTTTTCTTTACTTATATTTAATTTATTCCTATTAATAGTATTAATTTTAATTCTATTCCTATTGATTTATTAATTTTCTATTTTTTTAAATTATTATTATTATTATTATTATTTATTTATTCTTCTTATTATTTTAAGGTAATATGATTAGGTCAATGTAATATTATTAACATTATTATATAAAAGTATTAATATTAAGTCGAAGTCTTAGTATTAAATCACAATAATATTAAATCATAGTAACAATGTTAGTTGGAATTGGGATTTAATGAAAAGGCATGGGAATAGAGGTTTCTACTCTAATAATATGCACATAACATTTATAGGAATCCATCACACCATGTTCAACATTATTTCTCATATTATGAATTGGCTTAGGCTAAATTTCTTGTTGATTTATCCTTCCTCACAATTTGACAATATGCTCATGTAAAATTTATTTCTTGGATTGGATTTGGCTCTCTATTCATTCATCCTTCCCTTACTAGCTAGTTATTTAGTCACTCTTATTGTTAATTCTATCTCTCTTCTATGCCTCAAGATGAGGTTCCACATTCTCTTCCTCATCACGAGGTTTCAAATTTCCCTTTGATGTTTTCCTTTCCATCGTTTATGGAATTGAATCCCCCTCCACGGCTCACTCCAACTTTGTTACACAAGGGAGTGGTAGTTGTCATAATACCCCTCGAAATAATTGTCAATATTGATTCCTCTATGCACGCTTTCCAAGCTCAAACCTAGACAAAAAATGGAGCACAACTCAAACTTGCTAAGGTTAATAGTCGTGTGGAGCATAATTGTATCATGAATGAGGTATTCAACTAATAGATTGCACACCACTGACAGTAAAAATTAAAAATATTAGAGATGTATTGACATCTATTGGCTAATTAAGACTATTATGGGGCAAGGTTATTGTTCAAAAGAATGGGCCATATAACTTGATCTCTTTTTGTATAGATGCATTGCAAATTTAGATTCAGCAGGAACAACATCAAGTTGAAACCATTTAGGTTCGTGTTCAGAAGAAATAGGCATACATCTTGATATTAATATGTTTAGATGCATTACAAGTATATATTTAGCATGAACAAGATTAAGTTGCAACCATTGCTAAGAGGAATGTCTAGGTCTAAATGAATAGGATGTAAAATAAACACCTTGGCATACACTTTTGCAAAAGATGACTCGCTAACTCCTTGAAATGCACATTTATTTAGATTTTTTTTCTTTGTATCTAAGTGTTAATATCATATTTATCTCTTAATACACTCTTAGGATTATTAATAGTATCCATTGTGAAGATATCAAATTTTTGAAAGGAAATGTAATAACAAATATCTTTCTAATTACATGGGCAAGGAAGGTGTTATATTGCTACAATATTATGGGAAAATAGGCTTTGTTACAATATTTTTTTTTTCTAAGTGAGACTAATTCTATTAAGAGAAAAAAAAACTAGTAGTACAAAACTGCCACAGCTGCTGCTGTGAAAGCCAAACAGCTGGGGTTGATCAACAAACTGTTTTTGAGAGACCTGGATCGCCCATAGCGGGAAACCGACCCTTTAAACATAAATATCTGAGCCGCCCATAATAGGGAAACCGGCCATAAGTTTATAAAAGACATAGAAACAGTAACATAAGAACTAAAAACATCTATCTGCCAAACTGGCTGGCAACTGAAACAGTAAAACACATAAGCTCCAACAGTAGTTGAGCAAGGAGACCTGGAGAGATTGCTGAGTGCGCTCTTGGGATCAACCATCATGCTCTGAAGACATCGGCTCCTCCACAAATCTACATCCATATTCATCTTCGTCACTGCTATCGACCATGCCCGCTTGACTATCAATCTTCATGTCCTGGTTCTCAGCATCAGCAAGCAGCCCAATTTGAAGAGGGGGGTTGGAGCAGGGGCCGCAGGGATGAGAGGGAGGAGCAGGATGAGGTATTTATTCACGAAGGGAGACATTTATGAAAGCAGTGATAATGGAGTCGACAGAGGTGCAGTGAAAGCGGAGTTCAGCATTCTGGGTGGTTTGCCTGATGGTGGACCCCAAATGCTCTCTGCCAGGAGGGTTGATCTGACTGGGAGGATCAGAAGGGCCAGGAGGGTTGATCTGACTGGGAGGATCAGAAGGGCCAGGTGGGATGGGATGACTAGGAGGAGCAGAAGGGCCGGGCAGAGTGGACTGACAGGGAGGCCCAGAAGGATAAGAAGGAGTGGGCTGACTGGAAACACAGCCGGATGCACACGCGTGCCCACGTTCCCTGCTGACACTGCACGTATACTCAACACCTCGCTCGTGACCTCTGCCCCTACCTCTGCGCGAAGCTGGCGGAGGAGTGGGTTCATCACTTTCAGAAGAGGAACTCAAAACAGAAGAGGGCGAGGGAGGAATGATAGAGGCTTGACCTCGACTGAACCCACACCGACAGCGCATCCACTACCTGAGACGAGGCATGGAGAGGAGAAGGTGGCGTAGACGTGGCCAGCCAAAGGAGGGGTTGGGGACTCTGAGAGTAGAGGGATAACAACTAGGGTGGTGCAAGCTAGACAAAGCGAGAGAAGAGCTAGAGGCCCCATGAGCGGAGGGGCAATGACCATGAGAGAGAAAATTGAAATTGAAAGGAAGCAAAGTACCTGCAAGAAGCTCAACAGAGGCGCCAGATGGAGCGGAGACGCTGCAGAAGGGGCTGTTGGTGAAGTGAAGTCCTAGAATCATCTCCGAGTAGGCCAGAATGCAACATCGATGCCCAGTCTGCGTTTTAAAGCTGGAATTGGCATAACCAGGAGGGCAAACACTGCGCAGGGGAGTCAGAGCTCTCCCATGGCTTCCTCCATCCTGCTCTCTGTCCATAGTGAGGGACATCAACCAAACAACCACCATATACAGCAGAGCCAAGGTGCAATAACTACAAAACTGGTCGACCCGAGGCGTATTAATAACGCCTTCAAGTTTAATATGCGGGGCCATGTGGGCATACCACGCAAGCTTCGTTGGGAGCTACGCAGGGGCCCGGGACTCTTTAATGCACCACCACATCCGCATCCGGAGGGTTTTGTTACAATATTATGGCTCAATACCATGGATTTTAAATACCCCATACCTAAAAACATAAGTAGTTTCAAGCCAAAATATTTTATATATAACTTAATTTAATTTAATTTAACACCATTTTTTCCTTAATTGAATTGAAAATCACATAAAAGAAAATTTACTTTTTGTAAAGTTAATCCCCACCATCCACCTATTAATTATTTATAATTAATTTAAACTTATAGAGGTTCTTTTCCAAAATAGCCATGATTGGCGATATAATTCCGAAAAAAAATTATTTGTAATTTTTTTAATTTAAAAATTAGATATACTAAAATTATCTCATTCTAATGTACAATACGAAGAACTCATGTAGTGAAATATTATTTTAATTTATGAAATAGCATAGTCATATTACTATACAGGTTTGTTATGTTATTTTTTATTTTGGTAAAAAATATTTGACTTTCCATTAGTTTTGAATATTTTAAAGAGATTCGTATAAATATTAAACCAAGTAAGTTATATCTTAGACTTTTGTGGTCCATATTGCAAATGAGAATGTGTTTTAGTTTAATCACATCATTAGGATTGGGTAAAGTTTCTAACACACACACACACACACACACACACACACACACACACATATATATATATAGATATATATATATTTTTTATTAGTTGATGACTATTTTATGCGATTTTAAATTGAATTGTGAGATATGAAAATTATATTGAAAAAAAAATTAAAATTATAAAATGTTGATTCATAAGTGTCATAATAATTGATCTTGTATCATACCCCAATAACCTCATATGGAAATGGATGGAGTTAGAAAATGTTTATACAAATTACCCATGGATCACTATCAAAATCACTTTTCAAGATTCCACATTAATCATGAGATAAAGTGTTCATTAGTTTAGAGAGTAACTTTAGTAGAGGAATAGTAAGTCTCATAAGCATTAACAACCACTGTTGTAGTATATTAAGATAAATTGTATGATGTAACCTTGCATTAATTTCATGATTCATTTAGCCATATTATTTAATCACATACTTGAAATTATCAACATCATATCATGCAAGGAATATAAATTATCAAACTAACACATTAAGAAATCACATCATTTAACACCGATATACCCTAAAAACCCCGTAGGATGAAAACCAACAAATGTTTAATATTATAATTAAATTCTCATGAGGGTTTTCACCCCTCACTCAATGGCTTATAATGGAGACCATCCCTTAACCATTATTATAAATCTTACAAGCAAATACCATTTAAATACAAATTTCTAGCTTAAATCCATTACAATCATTATGATAGCATTTAACCACTAATATTCAATGTTCATATCTTGCTAGCATGGTTATACCTACAATGGACCCTCCTACAGCTTGCACTTATCTGCATGAATCATTAATTATTTACCTACCACCATGATAAGCATAATATATCATTTTCACAAGTCACCATAATTTCCTGCTATTGTTCTCCTTAGCATACATAAATTTCAGGATTCATAAATCATAAATCAACCCATTCAAAAATATATGCTAGTGATTCTTCTCCATCAATTCACGTAGATTCGTGAAATAAAAGTAAAATATCTCAACATGCTTCCTTTAACATCATTGCATATGCACTATTTATAACTAATCAGATTAACTAATATTTCCCTCACATAAACACAAATTATCGCAAGACAAATAGATACAACTTCTAGACATTTCTTTAAAAGAAAATAATACATCATTTATGATCTTTGTGCATGTGAATTACATAAAATTATCAGAGTAACTAAGCCGTGGCTATTAATTTTGGTGCATGCAGATACGTAAAGAAATCCGATCACAACGAATGTTGTTCCTATGCATGAAAATGCATATAGTTTCGAAAATAATCTTTCCAAAGGAATTCTTAACACAATAAAGCATGCAAACACATGTTCCATTTTCAAGGAAATAGCATAATAAGGCATGAAAATATATGATAATTTCCATAAAACTAATGCAATAAAGCATACAAATACACATCTTATTTTCCAAATATTATACTAACATTACCCATATATATATATTCCAAGGAAACCAACGCATTATTATGGCTTTAGTGCATGTAATTCATCTCCTTTCTTAAAGAATCTTTTCCAATGAAGTCTAATAAAAGTATTGCATGCATATAAATTATCTTATTCCAAAAGAAACTATAATAATAGTTATGATAGATTAAAATTAAACAATTATAATTTTTCGAAGGAAATATAGCTCAAGTTCTATCCATGCAAAGAAGATATATTTATAACACCGTGGATATTCATTGTGCATGCAAGAGCTTACCACAATATCTCTTCTTTAACGTACACAACACATATTCCCTTATTATAACTATACCATTAATAACTATTAGTTTCATGTAAACATATGCATACTTATTTTTCAAAGGAAGTTATATAACATCGTTTCTCTATATTTCTACATGAAATTTTATCATGCTTCATTTTCAAGAAAATACCATAGATAACCATCGTTTATGCATAAAAACCAAGAAAAAATAACCAGGTTAACTTAACATTTTCTACACTTAAATCAGGAATATAGCACAATTGATCTAGGCAAACAGTATATTCAAGAGACTATTCTTTTCAAGAAAATTAACATAAAAAAATTCTTTATATATATATATATATATACTCAAAAATATTTTCTATTTCACAATAACTACAATTTTTGTATGCACACATGCATTTTTATTTTAACACAATCACCCTTTCTTTAATGCACCTAATCCTTACAAGAAGAAGCCTGCATTCTTATTATTGTATGTACAAGATTCATATGCCTCTTTTAAAAGAAAAAAAACTTTATTTTCATCTATGCATATGTAGAATTCTTATGCATTATTTATGCACTGAAATCATTTCATTCTTTAAACAACATGGGTATTATATACATACATTTTCATGAAAACCATTCCAACAAAAATAACATCGCTTTCTTATCTTTTACCTTGCATAAAATAACAAAATATTTTAAAGAACACATGTATCCTTGCAATATTCTAATGCACTTGAACCTCACAAGAGTTTGCAATAAAATTGACACAAAAAAATTATACCTTTGCGCACTAAAAAAGGGAATTTAATTTAAAGAACATGAAAATTATTAGCCATACCTTTCTGTGCACATAAATAAAATAAAATAAATCAAAGAGATGAACTTATGTTTTTCAGTTTTAGGAGCCACGAGAAATCTAAAATGGATTTTTTTTTAATCAGGTTTGGAAGTGGCCTTATAACGTAACTCATATTTCTTCACGCCTTTTGCAATGAATCTCCATTGCAGTCGTCGCAATGAAGCCCACATGAGGTTTAACATGCCTCTTTCCTTCAAATCCTTTTAAAATAAGGAGAAGAAGAAAATATGGAATCCTTCCCTTTATGAATTTAGCCACATTTCTTTGAATATATTACATAAATATCCACTCCAATTCCTTTAAGAAAATAAGAGAATAAAAAAAGAACCAGTAGCACTGAACATATCTTTTGTGCCAGGGTTTGTCATCACGCTTGAAAGTAACTGTTAGGTCCCTATATTACTAGTGTAGTCTCTTATTTTTGTTAGTTTAGCCCCCCTTATCATTATATTGTGACCCCAAAGACTCCTATATATAGAAGGAGGTTTTGTCATTTGTATCATCTAAGAATTGTTCATTTCTGTAATGTAATGGAGGTTTCCCCCTCGAAGTGGCTTATTTCTAAGGCATTGATCTATCTTCTCTTCTATTTTTGGAGCTGGTTTCATAACATTTGGTATCATAGCTTTCGATTCTAGGGCTTCGTTGCTCCAAACAATTCCTCGTGGAATTTTTGCTATAATTTTTTTTCTACGAAGGTTCAGAAGCTTAATATTTTATCACATGAAGTAGAAATCATGGGGAATTTCATGTAAAAATTGTAGGTCTAGTTTCACAATATTTTCATAGATATGATCTATGGAATTTATGGTTTTTGTAGGCTCCGAATTTCATCTAAATGAGGTGACCTTGGGAAAATCATCATAACTGTCTCTCTGAGCCTCAGATTCAAATTCCATAAAAAGTGGCCGAAATAAAATGGACTGTAGTTTCCTGTATATCAATTTCAAAGCTAAAGGAGGAAACAATGACGCGTGGAATTTCGTAAAAATTCTCTCTACCGAACCAGTCCATAATTAAGTTATTGTGGGATATTGGGCATAATTGTTCCTTGAAGAATCCAAATCAGGTCAGAATTGTGGCATTCGAAAGAAGATTTAGAGGGATACTACAGGACCAAATGTCAGATATTGAAGATCCAAATTCATAGATATAATTTAGTTTCAATATCAAGCTCCTCAAAAGAATGAAAAACGTGTGTATTTTGTTTTCAAATTGCATAAATCTTATTCAAAAATCAGTTTGAAGTGATTCCAAGGGTGTATTGAAGCATAGATATCAGTATTGGGTTCTAAAATGCCCCTTAAAAATAATTCAACACCCATTAAGCCCTCAGAATAGTCTACTATGACTCATGAAGATGATGAAGTGAAACATGATATATCAAAATTACAAGAGCAAGTGCACCAATTTTTCTCTCGCAAAGAGAAACAAAAAATGAAATGGAAGTTTTGAAGAAATGCATGGAAGCTAAGATAGATGATTTGAAGAAGGGCGTGGAAGCTAATATGGATGGTTTGAATAAAGGTGTGAAAGCTAATATGGATGGTTTGAATAATGACATGGAAGACATGAAGAATGATCTAAAAGAAGACATGGAAGGTTTGAGAAAGTCGATACAATAAATTTTTCCTAATGCAAAAACATATAGAGGAAACTCATTATTAGAAAAAAATAAATGTTAATCGTGATTTCATAAACTCTAATGTTTGATTGAATACCCACCATATTCCAAAGATCACTATCAGGAAGTTTGACGGCAAGGATTCTGTAACATGGATACTACATATGGAGCAATATTTTGATCTCAATAATGTGAAAAACACAAAAGGTATGCATTGCATCTTTATATTTAGAACAAAATACATTTGTATGGTATCGATGTCTTTGCTCCCGTAAAAAAATTGTCACTTGGTGAATTTGTATGGAGGAAATGATAGCACATTATGAGGATACAAAGAGCAACACATTATTTAACCAATTAATAAATCTCAAACAAAAGGGTTCAGTGGTGGAGTACATTAAGGACTTCCAAAAATTGAATATAAGGGTAAATGATATTCTAGAGGAACAAAATATTGATGTATTCATAGGGACTTTAAAGGACAACATCCAACATGAGGTTCACATTTCGAAACCTGATTCATTGGAGAAGGTATTGAAGTTGGAAAGAAAAATTGAATGTAAAATTATGGCAACAAGGAAGCCTACCACTCATAACTATAAAGATGGAAGTGTTTCTTCTCCTAGGCTTCCACAACATACAAGGTTGACACCACAATGATTGGAAGAAGAAAGAGAAAAAGAGCTTTGCTACAGTTGTGATAGAAAATACACTAAAGGTCATAAGTGTGTTGAGAATAAATTATCTTACATAGATTGTGAAGAGGAGGAAGAAAATGAACAAGAAACTTCAAAGAAGAGGATATACACTAGGAAACAACCGTAGAAGAAGAAGAAATGATTCTGACCCCATCGTGTAATACATTGGAAGGAATTACCACTCCTCAAACTCTCAAGATAGAAGGACATGTCAAGAATTAAAATTTAATAGCTTTGATTGATTCTTGTAGTAGCCATAATTTTATTTATTGTAAGGTAGTGAAGGAATTGAATTGTGTCATATACCTAGCACTCAAATGTCAAGCGATGGTTGCAAATGGAGGAAATATAAATTTCTCTAGAAATTACCATAATATCAAGCTAACCATGGGGGAATATGTATTAAATATTCAAATTATTTCCATTCCAATGGGAGGTGCCGACGTTTTACAAGGAGTGCAACGGTTACAATCTTTGGGGATGGTAGCTTATAATTTTTAAGAAATTTTCTTGATTTTTTTTTCTGAAGGAAAGGAAGTTGAATTACGGGGTATTGCAGGGAAGCCGAGAAAGATAATAAGCTCTAATTTCATGATTTTTTTTTTAAGAAATAACAATGAGGCGTAATTGCACAATTATGCTCACAAGAAGTTCCAACATCAAAATCATCTATTTCTCTAGATATCCAAAAAAACTTGGACAATCATTCCAAGACGTTTGAAACACCCAAATGACTCCCACCTACTCGTGATCATGATCATGCTATTCATTTGATTCCAGGAATTGTTCCTCCGAACATCGCGCCTTACAAATATCGTTTTGTCCAAAAGAGTGAAATTGAACGTATGATTGCAGAAATGTTAGAGGCTAGTATAATTCACCCTAGTCAAAGTTCTTTCTCTGCTCTAGTAGTATTGGTGGACAAGAAGGATGGATCATGGCACCTGTGTCCATATTATAGGTATCTCCATAAGCTCACTATTAAAGATAAAATTCCAATTCGTGTGACTGATGAATTATCGGATGAATTACATGGAGCAATTTATTTTACCAAGTTGGATCTCCTTCACGATATCACCAAATTAGAATGAAGACTGAAGATATTCTGAAAACAACATTTCAAGCTCATTAGGGTCATTATGAATTTTTGGTCATGCCTTTTGGTGTTACCAATGCACCTTCTACATTTCAAGGGTTGATGAATTCCATTTTCAAACCCTTCCTTAGAAAATTTGGCCTAGTATTTTTTGATGATATTCTAATCTACAGTAGGTCCTGGAAGGATCATGTTCAACATGTTGAGAGGGTGATAAAACTATTGGCAGAGAAACAATTATATGAAAAAACATCCAAATGTTTCTTTGGAGTACAAGAGGTGGAATATCTGGGTCATATTGTATCTCACGAGGGTGTTAAGGTAAACCATAACAAAATTAAAGCCATCAAGGAATGGAAAGTCCCCACAACCATAAAGTTGTTGTGAGGATTTCTCAGGTTAACGGGGTATTATCTCAAGTTTGGTAAGAATTATGGGAGAATAGAAGCACCTCTAACAACATTACTGAAAAAGATGCATTTTCATGGACTCCTGAAGCAACTAAGGCCTTTGAACATATTAAAGAGGAAATGTGCCTAGCATTGGTCTTAGATATGCTAGACTTCAAAAACACCTTTATTATGGAATGTGATGCCTCAGGAAATGGAATTGGTGTTGTTTTAATGCAATAAGGAAGACCCATTCCTTTTTAAAGTCGTCTAATAAAAGGAAAGTATTTACAGAAAGCTATTTATGAGAAGGAAATTTTGGCAATACTACATACAGTAAAGAAATGGCGACCTTCCCTAATGGGAAGACACTTCGAGGTAAGAAATGATCATGATAGTCTTAAATATTTTTTGGAACAAATACTATCTTCAAAAAAGCGACAAATATGGGTCACATAGATGTTGGGTTATGAGTTTGAAATCATCTACAAAAAAAGGAAGCTAAATGTTGTTGTAGATAAACTCTCAAGAAAGGATGAAATGGTGGAATCATTTCTTTGTCCCATTTTTATTATCCAACAATATTGGATAACCAAAGAAAGGGATAAATGGAAGAAGGACGAAGAAGTGTGGACACTCATTCAAAATTTGCAGCAAGATCCTAGTACATCTCATACATTTAGTTGGGAAAAATGATTCCTTATGGTACAAAGATCACTTATATCTTTGTAATAATTCCCAACTAAAAAAAAATATTCTTTTGGAATTGTGCACTTCCCCTTTAGGAGGACACTCAGTATTTTTTAAAAATTACCATAGGGTGAACGAAGAATTTTTTTGGGATGCCCTTAAATCTTACATTGAAAATTTTGTGGCAGAATGTTTGGTTTGCTAGCAAAACAAAGTTGAGGCAATTAAGACCCCAGGTCTTCTACAACCTTTATCCATTCCAAGTCAACGTTGGGAGGGGATTTCAATGGATTTTATCATAGGTTTACGTATGTTCGAATGAAAGAGTGTCATCATGGTGGTAGTTGATAGACTTACTAAGTATGCACACTTTTGTGCATTATCTCATCCATTTAAAGAAATTATAGTTGCTACTACATTTATGGAAACAATTCGAAAGCTACATGGAAACCCAAAGATTATTGTAAGTGACAGAGATCCCATTTTTATTGGAAATTTTTGGACAGAATTATTTTCTTGTTTGGCTACTCAACTAGCTCATGGCTCATCTTATCATCCTCAATCTGATGGTAAAACTAAGATAGTGAATAAATGTTTGGAAGGATATATTCGTTGTTTTGTATATGATAAACAGGCACAATGGGTCAAGTGGTTACCTCTCACTGAATGGTGGTATAACACTTCCTTCCATACTGCAACAAAAATGACCCCACTTATGGCACTTTATGGATATAATCCACTGTCCATCACATGATATTTAAAAGAAATTTCTAAGGTTCAAGTAGTGGAAGATCACATAGAGCATCAATAAGAAGTTCTTCGACTCTTAAAGGATAACCTAAATTTGGCACAAAATTGAATGAAACAACAGGGAGATCGACATCACAGTGAGAGAAGTTTTGAGGTAGGAGACTGGAATTTTTTACGGATACAACCATATAAACAAATGTCCCTCAAGCAAGCTAGGAAGGATAATAAATTACTACTAAAGAATATTGGTACTATGGCGTACAAATTGGAGCTTCCTGCTTCTTTTCCAGTGCATCCGATTTTCCATGTTTCATGCTTAAAGAAGGTTATAGGTGAAAAAATTCCAGTTCAAAAAATATTGCCAGAACTTGATGAGGAAGGAAAAATCATATTGGAACCTGAAGCAGTCATGGAAATAAGAACTCGAAAGCTATGAAATTGATCAATATCAGAGTATCTCATCAACTGGAAGAACTTACGCACTGAAGATTCTACATGGGAGGATGAGAATTTTGTACAGAAGCATCCAGAGATACTCAAGCATTGAGGACAACACTTTTTTGAAGGAGAGGGGCATGTTAGGTTCCTATATTACTAGTGTAGTCCCCTTTTGTTATTATCTTAGCCCCCTTATTGTTATTGTTGTACCCCTGTAACCCCGATATTGTTATTATTGTGCCCTTACATTATTATTGTTAGGTCGGCTAGGATTATATTTTGACCCCATGGACTCCTATATATAGATGGTGTTTTTTTCATTTGTTTCATCCAAGAATTGCTCATTTATGTAATGTAAAGAAGGTTTCCCCCTCGAGGTGGCTTATTTCTAAGGGGTTGATCTCTCTTTTCTTATACTTTTAGAGCCGATTTCATAATAGTAAACCCCCTTAACAACAAAAATATATCATGGAAACTTGCTTGCTTGCAATTATCGTCGAGCCCGACTATAATTATTGACATGTTTTCGGTAAATAGAGTAAATAATGCATGTGGGTATACTACAGTATGCCACACACTAGATACCATAAAGGGTTTTGGATTGCGTGCATATAAATCAAGAAAATACTTATAGATAATTGAGACTCGTCTTAGAACTCCAACCATTATCAAACCGATTTCAAAATTTTACAACACCCTGGTAAAATGTGGTGAAGGTAAGAGATATATATATACACCAAGTAGGTCTTCACTCCAAATAAAATTTCCACCATTTTCAATGTTTGTAGTTTGATATGTGTGTATTTAAGTGGGTAGGTTTGGTTATGGGAGTAACCATCCACCCACCCCACTTCGTTGTTCCCATTCGGTTTCTTGCCCCTTACAGTGCAACTCTATAACTAGGGAAAACAAAAATACTATTGCATATTTTTTATTGACTATATTAATTCTTGTTGTTCGCTCGATACGAGATACAACCCTCAATGGAATTGGATTTACCTATTGGAATTTCTCAGAAAATTTGTTCTACCCATTCAACATATTCTTCCACTCTTATTAATTGAGAAGTCTCCTCTCCAAGATATATAAGGGTAAGTAGTTTGTAATTTCTATTGTTTTTTACTATTCTATTGATGTGTTCCTCTATACCGTATTTAACTGTTGAAAGTGTTATGACTTCTAGCTGTGAAAGTTATGGTAGTTTCTCTCACCATTTGAATTTTTTTTTCCCTTTAGAAAAGGATTTCATAAATGTTTTAAATTGTTTTCTTCAACCTATCATGGGTTTTCACTTTCGATAGACTCTCTTTGTCCTACTATCGGTCAAAAATTCTACTAAAGTTCATCCACGGGCTCATTTTCCTAGTCGAACCCATGTTTTCAGTTCTAACCATTGTAATCCTCTTTTGCATATCATGACTGTTGATTACTATAGTTGATCATAAAGATTTATAGATTTAAATACAATTTTTTTGTAGGTATATAAGGAGGAATCACCCCCTACACTAAGTAAATCATTATTTCCTACATGTATTTATTTTTTAGAATTTTTTCTCTTACTTATTTCCTAAATTAATGACATGGTTTATTTTTTAATCACACATAATCTATTCATTCTTACTTCCAAAGGAAGACTTGCTAATAATTTTATTCAATTTCCAATCGAGGCTCTAATTTTCCAACCCTTATTATTCCACAGGTTCAATGTAGCCGCATTTCAAAATTAAGTAGGGGTTTCATAGTTAATTCCCCTCTAGTGAGGGTTTAATTTTTGGTGTTTTGTTGGAGTTTAAGGACAAGTTGTAACCTTTTTTTTTGTAGTATGAGACTCTTAAAAAACCCGTGTTTGTTAATATCATTCCTATCTAACGTTTGGTTGACATGGTTTATCGCAAACATCCAAAAGCACTTAACTTTTAGTTCTATATTTATTCAGTTACTTATTAGTATCTGATTTGAAAGGTTTTAAAGTAATTTCATTATATGGTCTTTCAGAGAAAAAAATGGTTCATCCCTCCATTAAAAAAGGATTAAGTACATAGTTTATTTTAGGATCATGTAGGTCCTTTTTCAATCATCTCTCTACCTCCCTGTTGCATCCTTTTTCCCATTTTCCTATGTTCTATACAAAAAAAAGGCAGTTCTTGTTACATCAAATACTTTTTTTTCTTTCATCTATTTTCCAAAAAGACTAATCCTATGTCAAAAAAATGTTTACATACTTTTTACATGCCTTATGACAGTTATATATCAACAAATTTACTTATCATTCTATCTTATACATATATCTAATTCCAAAATAATAAAACACTTGATATCTTTGTAGTGAATGAATTTCTTGATAATTCCAACATTTCCTTTCACCAGTTTCTCTATGCAATGAATTAAATATTTTGACAGTTGTTATGAAAAGATGACATGTCCTTCATTGACCAATTTCCCTTTTGAAAATTCACTAAAAAAAACTTACATGTTTCTTTTTCCATCCATCTTTTAGAAATAATGTTTTCAATCAAATTTTTTTCTCGGTAGATATGTTGAAATTAGATCTTCTGAAAGTTGATGATCAACATTCTCATGTTTTTTCATCCAGTTTTTAAGGATAGGAGGAGCGAAATTTGTGAAATACTTCACCCAGTCTATTATACCTTTGTTCTCTTTAATTTTTTTTTTTTATTACAATTCTTTTTATGGTTTTCAAACCTTATTCCCTTATATAAATGTATATTTGTCTAGCCTTTGTGTAAGGAATTATTCCTTTCTATATAATTATGAACCTTCCTGTACCAAATTATTTACTGTAATGATACACAGAACAATTATTTTATTACCATAAAAATTTTTAAATGCTATCTGTTAGTATTTAGTTGTGTACATTGTTGGTTCAAGGTTATTATATTCAAATTATAGTGTCCTTCAATAATTCATTTTTTTGTATTTTGTCTAGGATTTTTGGTTACATTTTACACAAAGACCCGTCCACCTTAACCCATTCCAGTAAACCTTCTTGGATTTAAGAGTAATCTCCTAAGATGATAATTTCCTAGCTTGGCTATTAGACTAACCTAGAGTTCAAATTTTATAAATCATTCTTAACAAATATTACAACTAAAAAAGAAAATATACAACATATTTCTTTTCCCTTGAGACATATTCATTTATAAGCAAGCCTCACCTAAATAAATAACACAACTCCTACATAGCCACAAAAATACTTATCTTCTCGTCAACAATTCGACCAACAACAAATTACCAAGAAAGAGAGTCTGCCACCCTAACAATGAGAATGGAAATTATGTCCAATTCTCCACCTAAGCTAGTTTCTTCTCGAAACAATTTCTTGACAGTGACCTAACAAGTTTCATTCAAAGCAATCAAGACTATAGAAGTCCAACCAAAGAATTCACATAATCATAATTCTATCTTAGGAATTCTATATTAGGGTTTCCGCTGGTGATATGAAAATGAAACTATTTGTATCTACAGTGAAAAGTATCCATTTTCATTTAATTAAGTGTGCAAAGTGTTTTTGGTAATTTTTTCTGAGTTTATGTGTGAGGGAATGTTAATTAAAATTATTTTTTAACATCTTAAATCATAAATACACAGAAGATAAACTTCACCATAACATAAGACAACAACATGATGAGGCAGTTCACCCCTCCTGTGCTACATTTGTTGGGTCCAAGGCTCCCAATGGGCATGTCCTTGCTCTATTAAGTTGCTCAAATTGGTTATACGGTGAGAAATATGACTAAACAGGAAAAACCAGCTGTGAAATTGAATTCATAAGATATAAATAATCTAAAAATGGCTTTTTTTTCACCTCAAACAGTGAAGTATAGCCCAATACAGCACCATTTCCCTGATGGCCCTAGTGGCTCTCCAAGTTTCCCTAAAGAAAAATTCGCTAACGAACACATCTGTTCACTCTGCAACCTGTCCCAAAAACTCCAGAATGCTCAATAAACCCAAAATTGACCAAAATTTTGTCCAAATTGGTTCAAAATTGAAGAAGTTATGACCTCCATAAATTTCTGCCCAATGTCCCTTGAAAACCCCACCAAATGTGGGCTAACTACAGTTAACTGTGCTAAAAATGGGGAAATATCCAGATTTGGTGGAATGCGCCAAGTTAGGCGATAACTGTTAACAATAACAGTTAATTTGGGATGGTGGTCACATGTGAAGTCGAACCCATCGGTAGAATACATGATAAGAACAAACATGGCATTAATTGCGCAGAGAAGGTATTGGTCACATTATGCTTTAACTGTCGAGTGTAACGCTTACAAAAACCATCGGAGCTAAGGGCGAGGTTACATGGAGTATGGTCGCATGCCGAGGGGGCTAGCCCTGAGGGGCTAGCCTTATGTTTTCTGCCATTTTGAATAGATTTAGCCCTTGGTTCTGCATCTAGTCATCGGGTCTTCTACCCTTAATTACTGAGGGCTTAACTCCTTGCTCCGCCAGTTCAAAAAATGACAACCTGACTATGCATTCAGAGTGACCAAAAGACGTGTTGGTTGGGTCGACCTCTACCCGAGGGGTCAGGTCAAGAGTTCCAACCACCTTGCCCACAAATTTAACATGATTTTGAACCTTTGGTCTGGGGCCACATGCTAGCCTCCAGGTATGCCACTTGGCACCCTATAATAGGCCCATAGTACAACATATAAAAATTAAATTTTTCCATAAAAAAACTTTGGAAAATGACCAAAAAAAAAAATTCAAAAGTCCTTTTTTGAAGGTTATTGGGTAACTTCAAAATTCAATATATTTCACATATGAAATCATATTTGAGTCTCGTTCATGGTGCTAGAATCGCAGCAACGAGGCCTTTTCAATCGTTTAGCTTGCAACCAATTCTGAGCAGTTCCATTTTTCAACATTTTTTTCCACTTGGACATGATCACTTGATCAAACATCCTCATTGGGAAGCTTTTGAACCCCAAAATCCTTCAATTACCTATTAAGAATATGGGGGTATAGATCCCTCACCTTTCCACCTCCATCCATTTTTTCTTACTCAGTTTGCTGCCTTTAAGACCAACCCGAACATAATCAACATTTCCCCTCCTCAAAGTGTGTGTCCTCCTGTCAAGGATAGCATCCTCTTTCAACTCATCCAAAAATTATATTTAGAAATCCTCTATGGATGGCAGCTGAATGTCACTTTCATAATAAGCAATTAAAGTAGGTTCATACAAACGTAAATTTTCCACATTCACAACGGAATACATTTTCATATATGAAGGCAAATCTAGTTGAAAATAATTATTTCCAACTTGTTTAAGGATCTTGAATGAACCATAATGAATAGGCTTCAAATTTTTACCTTCTTCTTGCATTCTTTCCTTACTAATATTCAACCATACCTCATCTCTTTCTTGAAACTTCTGATGAATTCTATGCTTATCATGCCTCCCCTTGTACTTCCCTTGACTTTTTTAAAGTTGTTCTTGAACCTGATGATGTATGAGCTAAATTATTTCAATGAACATGCAAGCTTTGTCAATGTCACTATGCCCATCAATGGAAACATCCTTCTTAGGAATGAAATTTAAAGGTGACTTAGGAAAATACCCAATGCAATCTTCAAAAGGTGAAGTATTTGTAGAAGAGTGCTTGGCCCGATTGTAAGCATGTTGAATATAATTCATGTGCACATCAAAAAGCTTGGGATGCTTGCTACAATAACCACTCAAAAGATGTACAGTGGTTCTATTCACTAACTCTGTTTCGCCATTTATTTGCGGATGGAAAGCAATACTCTTCTTGAACTTGCTGTCCATCATCTTCCATAAATTGGACCAAAAATTCCAAAAAAATATGGAATCCCTGTCACTAACAATAGAAGTCGGCAAGCCATAATGAACCCATACATGTTGAAAATATAAATTAGCAGTTTGTTCAATAGTTATAGATTTCCTACATGGCATACGAATACACATCTTGCTGAATCTATCAACTACTACATAAAGGTAATCAGGCTGCTTTCTACATAATGGTAGACCTCCAACAAAATCCATAGAAACACTTTCCCATGGTCTAGAAGGGACTGGAAATGGCGTGTATAAACCAATATTCCTATTTCTAGGCTTGATTGTAGCACATAATGAACAACCTCGAATGAAACTTGAAACACTATCTACCATGCGAGGCCAATAACAATGCCTCTGTAAATGTGCCAACGTTTTTCTTACCCCAAAATGTCTAGAAATAAGAGAAGAATGAGCTTCTCTCATGATGCTTAGTCTCCCTCCCTGTGGTATACATAACTTGCCCATATGAAACAACAAATTATTATGCAAATGATAATCATTCTCCTCAACATGATTCACTTCACTCAAGTTAGTATACACATCCTTAAAATCAACATCTGATGCATAATGTTCTATGTAGCTCTCATGTACAATAGAATCATTCTTAAGTAAAGTAGTAGCACTAATAATAGGTGTTGAAAGAATATCGAAAAATTTATTGAAAATTTCTTTCTTGTACCTTATTACCAAGTGAAATTGTTGTAGGAAACCCATCCATATGAAATGGCGTGACTGCTGTAATTTACTTTGCGACTGCAAGTACTGTAAAGGCTAATGGTCGGTATGAAAAACTGTTCCTTTGCACATCAAATATTGTTTTGACTTTTTGAAGCTTTGTACCAATGCATAAAACTCCTTATCATATGTTGGATAATTCACAAAAATACCATCAAATGTATCATAATGAAATGCGATAGGCTTACCATGCTGTAGGAGAATTGCACCCATGGCGTAATCACTAGCGTTGGTCTGAATCTCGAATGGTTGTCTGAAGATCAGTAATGCAAGGAATAGAGATGAACTTATATTCTCTTTCAAGGACTTGAAATCTTTCTTTTTCTTGCCACCCCATTGGAAAGCATGCTTCACACTTGTCAGTGCATGCATAGGAGCTACTATGGCAGAGAAGTTAGAAATATATTTCCTCCAATACTAAGCTGCACCCAAAAAAATTCTTACCTCTGTAATGGATTTTGGAGTAGGCCATTTCGTAATGGCTTCTACCTTAGAAGGATAAATTCTCAAAAAACCTCCTACTACTATGTGTCCCAAATAAACCAAATAATTTTTTCCAAATTCACACTTTGACATTTTAAGAAATAACTGATTTTTCTTCAAAACATCAAGTAGTTTCTTAACATGCATGACATGCTCTTCTCTATTCTTGCTGAAAATTAAGATGTCATATAAGTAGACAATAATGAAATCATCAAGAAAAGGACTTAAGACATCATCCATTACCCACATGAAAGTTGCAGGTGCATTGCATAAACCAAAGGGCATAACAAGCCACTCAAAGAGTACCTGTTTAGTTTTAAATGTTGTCTTCCACATGACACTTTATGCAATTCTAACTTGATGATAACCACTACATAAGTCTAACTTAGTGAAATATTTAGCATCTTTCAGCTGATCTAACAAATCATCTATCCTTGGGAGTGGGTAACGATTCTTTACCGTTATCTTGTTCAATGCCTTGAAGTCCACACACATGCGCCAAGTTCCATATTTGTTCGGAGTCAACACTATTGGTGACCTACATGGAAAAGTACCTAGTCTTATGAACCCTTTTTCCAGCAATTCCTTAATTTTCCTCTTTATTTCAGCATTCTCCATGATAGACATGCGGTACATGCCTATGTTAGGAAGAGGACAATCTTGTTGTAACTGGATTTCATGTTGAATCTCCCTTTTAGGAGGAAAACCTGTTGGTTCCTGGAAAATCTTGTGATGTGCATCAAATACATCATATAAATCTGATTTAAGCTTGGAATCAAAATTTTCAAATGACTCGTAATTCGCATCAACCATGGGCTTAACCATAAGAAGTACAAAACTCTTACTAGAATTCACTAGGCTTTCTACCTATCTCACATTTACCATCGCTATATTTGTCTTCTTGCGATGTGCTTTGACAATAAATTCCTTTCCATCTTTAAAGAGATGATACTTATTTTCATGGCAATGGAAGATCACTTTCCTGTCAAATAAGTAAGGACTTCCAAAAACAATTCCTAATATATCAAGCGGCACTACATCAAGTTCAACTGTGTCAATAAAGTGTGCAGTAATCGCAAAACATAGTATGCACTTTCTTAATACTTGTAAGTTTGCATCCTTGCATATCCATCCAAGTGGATATGGCTTGGGATGTGGAATGGACTCAAGTTTAAGCTGTTTGAAAAATTCTTCTAATATCAGATCTACTTGTGACCCACTGTCAAACAGTGTGTCAATTTCTGTATGTTTTGAGATTACCCTCACATGGAACAATTCAATTCTTTCTTCCTCATTTGGAGCTTGTACATGATATTTTGAAGTACTAGTGCTTGGCTTAGTTTCAATTTCCTTTCCCTTCATACTCTTCAAACCCATGGCTACAATTTTGGTTTCGTCACCTGAATCATCACCTTAGTCTTGAGGCATAGTTGTAGTAGCTACAATTTTCTTCTTTCCTTTGTTTTTGTTAAACTGAGTTCCTTTTTCAGGATGTAATTTCCAACAGTTTTTCTCTTCATGGCCTTCTCTTGAACAATGTTTACATATCACTTTCTCACCCTCTTGTTTGATAGATGCATTCTTTGTTTCTTTCCCCTTAGAGGTTTTATCTTTGTTTTTTCCGTTAAAAGGCTTGTTTCTACCCTCATCAAAAGTGTTTTTCCCTCTAGCCTCTAAATGCGTAGCTTGTACACAAAATTCGTCTAGACTACTAGGATTGAACATAAGGATAGTATGTATAAGGTAGTTGTGCAAACCACATATATATTTCAGCAAAGTATCTTGACTTTGTAAGTCTACCCCTAATAAAAGTTCTCTTCTCCTAAACTCTTGGGTGTAGTGTTGTACATTTGTTCCTTAAGCTATCTGAAGTTTTGCTAGTTCATGATAGCCTTTTGTAAATGAGCTAATGGATAAAATTTCTTTTTAATTGCAGTAATAAATTCTGCCCATGATAAAGTGATCTTACCATGTTTTTTAATTTCATCTTTGGTCTTGGCTTCCCGCCGTACCAATGCTGCTCCATCCATTCTCAAAGAGGCTAACTGTATCTTGGTGTCATCATCATGAAGGTTCTGTATCCTCAAGTAAACTTCCAACTGTCTTATCCAATTATCAGTTTTCTCTGCATTGAATTCACTGTTAAACATAGGCAACTCAAATTTGACATCAAGCTTTAAAAATAGAATTTTACTAGAGGTTTTAGAATTGTGAGATTGATTCACTGAAGTGGAGGATGACGATGTAGAGGAAGAGGATGAAGATGGGGATGGTGGATCACCGTTTTCTTCATGTCATTTCTTTGACTTGTCATCACTTTTATTTCTTCCTAAAGAACCCTCTCCTTATTTTTTCTTTTTAGACCCTTCTCCAACAAGCCTATCATTCCTTTCTTGGTAGAGTATCCTCACCATCTCCGTCATGTCCAAGAAAGCCTTTCAGAACACATGTTCCTCTTCTTTGGGATCAATGTATTCAGGAGCTTATCTTTCTCTTGAAGACATGCTTGAAGCTGCTTCTATGGCTCTTGGAGGTGGCTCTCTAGCCCTTCTTGGTTGAGGATTACTTTTTGCACTAACCAAGTGTCCTTCACCTGTCTTGAGTTTAAGCCTAGTAAGCATCAAAACTTGCAAAAAATCAACTATATATTTCCACAAAACAAATGTAAAGTAAAAATATAGCTCTGATACCAACTGATATTAAAATGAAACTATTTGTATCTGCTATGCAAAGTATCCATTTTCATTTAATTAAGTGTGGAAAGTGTTCACCATGTCTTGCAATTTAAGCAAAGTGTTTTTTGGTAACTGTTTCTGAGTTTATGTGTGAGGGAATGTTAATTAAAATTACTTTTTAGCATCTTAAATCAGAAATACACAGCAGATCAACTTCACCATAACATAACACAGCAACATGATGAGGCAGTTCACCCCTCCTAGGCTACATCTGCCGGGTCCAAGGCTCCCAATGGGCATGTCCTTGCTCTATTAAGTTGCTCAAATTGGTTATACAATGAGAAATATGCCTAAATAGTCAGAACCAGCTGTCAAATTGAATCCAGAAGATAGAAATAAGCTAAAAATGTCTTTTGTTTCACCTCAAACGGTGAGTATAACCCAATACAGCTCCATTTCCTTGATGGCCCTAGTGGCTCTCCAAGCTTACCTGAAGCAAAAATGGTTGAATAACACCTCTGTTTGCTCTCAAACTTGTCCCAAAAACTCCATAATGCTCAAGAAACCTAAGATTGACCAAAATTTCGTCCAAATTGATTCAATATTGAAGAAGTTATGACGTCCACAAATTTCTGCCCAATGTCCCTTGAAAACCACACCAAATGTTGGCTAACTGCAGTTAACTGTGCTAAAAATGGGGAAATATCCAGATTTGGTGGAACGCACCAAGTTAGGCTGTAAATTTTAATGGTAACATTTAATTTGGGATGAGGTTGTCACATGTGAAGTCGAATTGGCTGGCGGAATACACGTTAACAACAAACTTGGCATTAACTATGCAAATAAGGTGTTGGTCATATTCCCCTTTAACCACCTGGTGTAACGGTTACACAACCCGCCAAAGATAATGGTCATGTTACATGGAGTATGGTCGCATGCGGAGGGGGCTAGCCCTGAGGGGCTAGCCTTACGTTTTCTACCATTTTGAATAGATTTAGCCCTTAGTTTTGCATCTGGTCGTGGGATCTTCCGCCCTTAAGCCCCAAGGACTTAACTCCTTGCTCCAATGGTTCAAAAAATGATGACCCGAATGTGCATTTAGAGTGACCCAAAGACATGTTGGTTGGGTCGACCTCCGCCTGAGGGGTCAGGTCAAGAGTTCGAACCACCTTGCCCACAAATTTAACATGATTTTGAACCTTTGGCCTGGGGCCACGTAGCAGCCTTTGGGCAGGCCACATGGCACCCTGTAATAGGCCCATAGTACAACATATAAAAAATAAAATTTTTCCATAAAAAAAACTTTGGAAAATGACAAATTGTTTTTGTTCAAAAGTCCTATTTGAAGGTTATTGGGCAACTTCAAACTTCAATATCTTTCACATACGACATTGGATTTGAGTCCCGTTCATGGCACTAGAATTCCAACGACGAGGCCTTTCTGGTAGTTTAGGTTGCAACCAATTCTACGAAGTTCCATTTTTGAGCATTTGTTTCCACTTGGACATGATCACCTGATCAACTGGTCACTAATGAGCTAAAGAATACACTAACTAGTAGTGTCCCGTCATACCTTCAACAACGTCCTATTTCATGTTCCAAACCTTAAAGCTTCAACTCCTCCCTTGGACCTCCTCAAGCCAAGTACAAAGTCTTAAAGGTTGCCTCAAGTTTTTTTCCCTCTCCCCTCTTGTCCTCCTTGTCTCATCTAAGATGATTTATCTCTAGGAAGAGGAATAAATCCCTTCTAACTATGTGCTAAATGAAACTCTCTTTTAGCATTTTTTCTCATAATTTTATGACTCACCATAGCTTGTATTATTTATCTAGTTAAACTCAAATAAATAAAATAACATTTATGTTTTACCATCCATCCTAGGCCTTTACCTGACTAAAATGTTTACCAAGACATTGGGTTAAAACAAATAATTTACAGCTTTAGAGAGATGTCACATTATCATTTTAACTTATGGTTAATAATTTGTATTTATCTCATATATATATATATATATATATATATATATATATATATATATTCTAACTACTTTTAATATATATTAAATAAAAAAGTATGGTGGGAAGCAATTCTCACTTAATTATTAATCAATTTATCCCATTATGTTTGTTTATGAATCAAGTAATTTAATATGAATAATTAAATTTTAAACTTTTCAAGTAACAATATTTATTTGAATTTGCTAATTAATAATATTTATTACACAAGTAATTCAAATATTATAAAATAATTAAGTTATATTTTAATTAATTAATGGTTAATAATATTTCATTAAGTTATTATTAGTCCTTGGCAAGGCAAGGTTCTAATAATGAGTTTGTTTGCTCACCATTATTTGTTTAGCATTTACCAACGCAACTTATAAATTCTAATAAAATATTTATTTTTTAGTATTATTTAAAAAACTATTTTTCAAACATTTGATTGGAATATAATACAGAGTCTTATTATAGTTTTTGGATAAGATAATTAGATGTGAACATGTTCCTCTAATATTTTATACCATAATTTATGGATATAACTGCAATATTCATGCATTCTTTTAAGATATTTGTCTAGTGATTTCTTATTTTAAAGAAAGTAAATAACACATTTACCTTCAATTACTTTTCCACATAATTTAATTTGTTCTTTTGATAAAAAAAATAGATATTTATTTACATCTTCTTCTTATTAATTTTTTTTTGTAAATAACCAATTATATTTCACAGAAATAATACTAAATATTAATAAAAATTAATAAAAATCAATTTATAATGTGCACCTATGGAAAATCTGTGATCTATGTAATACCCGCAATAGATATAATAATATTTCTTAAGGCCGGTACAATTTACATAATAATAAACTATAACGTTTTATTTTATGCACCTACATGTAAGTTTTATATGGCGTTTATAACTTTAAATTTGTATGGATTATTTTTTAATGTGAGTATAATTTATATAGAGATTTTTTAATTTATTTTTATTAACATTGTAGCTCAATTGGTTATCGCCTTGTTCTAAAGATATGTGTAAACCAAAATATATAGTGTTATTATTTCTACGAGTGTTATATGTGACTTTTATTTGAAGTGATCCATTAACCATATTTATTTTAAGTTTCTTATGTGCAAATTTTATTTGAATTTTTTCACCAACGTTGATTTATTTTAAGTTTACATGTATTACTATGAGGGATTAAATCTTTCAAAATTAAAACATTTTCATGAATTCAAAACTTGAGGAAGAGTTCAGATATCAAGGGGTTTGATTCATCTCATCTCTTATAGATAAGGACCTAATATGGATATATGTTAGGTATTAATATATTATATATAAAGGTCTATGCATTTGGCCTTGCGTTATTTTTATTACAACTATTTTGATGTGTGTCGTTGAGCTTGCTTTATTTTCACAATAACCATTAACATAATAGTTGAAATTTAAGGACGTATTATTATACACAATTAAGTTATCATTATTTTTATATGTTTAGGTTGCTCAGTTGAATTGGTGTAACCTTATTTCATTCCATTACACAACAACATGTTGTTTTAAGTAATTTACTGTTGAACTTTGACTATTTTTCCAGTATCCTTTCGAGTGCATAATAGGTTGTAGTGGTCAAATTGTTAAACCCATAAAGAGACATAGCCACATGAGTTACTATATTTTATTGTCGGTTTTTCACATGTATATATATGTATTCTATTATAATATTTATTTTTTAGTAGAATATTTCTTTATTGTATCCTATTAAATACATCATCTACTTTCATCATCATATATAGGCTTTTTATACATAGATATGAATGTTCAAAGACTTTACCTCATGTAGTGGTTGCTAATTTCATTGTGCACTTGGCTAGTATAGTGCTAGTACATGCTCAATCTGAATCCCACTATGTTATGCATAGTATTCTATACAAATAGGTTTACTAGGTATTCCATTCACTAACGTGGAAAGAAACCTCTTAGGTTTCCCCTTGATATATTTTATCAGGTGATTCTGTATTAATACTTTTAACTCAAATTTTTTTCTTTCTTTTTGTTCACCATATTTTCAATATTTATTTCTATATGTACATCATAAGTAAAATATATATATGTTGTTGTATTTTTTAATATAACATTCTATATGCAGACTTATCATACTATACAGGACTTATGATCATGACACATAGTCGATATATAAGAAGTTCGTGTAAGCATTGGTTAATAAGAAGGCTAAATTCATGTTGGAGTCATTGGGAAATTCAAGAAAGGATTTGAAAAACTCATATCAGTTGTTGTTGGGTTGTTGGTTGGTCAGGCGAAACAATTCCTTATAATATCTCTTTGTGATATAATATATCTCCAAGGTAGAATTAATTGAACATAGGAGAAGATATGAAAATCTCTAGTGGAGTGCACCAAAAATACTAATTCATAAGGAACATAGATTTGGCACTTATCATCCTCAACATTTGTTAGTACAAATTTATATTCATTTTCATTGTTTGCATTGTTTTTTGTTAGATCCTGCTATTATATATGGATAGTCTTTCTTAACTAGTTAGTGAGAATTTAGAAAGTTCATAATGAGTGGAAGATAAGTGTGGTAAGTCAACTATTCCATATTTTTAGAGGTTTTCCACATAATTTCTATTACTATTAGCTAAAATTTGAACTTAGGGGATAACTATCAAAACATACTTGCAATGGAAATATCTTGGATGTCTATCTTCAATGAAAACTCTATGGATGGCGTTTTTTCTAGAAATTAAATGTTTCTAAAATATATAATATCCTCAAAATTTTCAAGAAAATAATAATATAGATCACCTTTTTCCTAAAAAAAATAGGGAAGAATCCTAGAGACATCCTCAAAACTTAAAATCACAAAATATCCTTACAAATTCATAAAATGTCCTTAGAAAATCCTCTAATGTTTGATGACTCTACTTCTAAGGTTGGATTAGAAAATTGTTATTATATAATATACTTGTATGACATGTAGTCAAGAATATTAAAGGGTTGAAAATTCAATAATATATAATATCATCTACTCATAAAATTGAAATGAGAACAACAAGTATCATTAGAGCAAAAGAAAGGAAAATTGATGTAGAGTGAGATATCCACATTCCAGCAAAGAATTGAAATTTTAATAAGATAAAACCAATTGCAAGGTGTCGACATAACACATATTGGTTCTTCTCTTGATGGCTTAAAACACACTTCTAATGGTTTTAAAATGTTTTCTAACATTATTCATTAACAAGAAATTAGATAGACTCTAATTTAAATTCCTTTCATTTTGAATTTATAAGTTTGTATAATGACATGATGAAAGATATCCAAATTTCATATTATTCCAATCAAGGTAAGATGAATCAATTGGAAGCATCAATTGAAGAATAAACAAGATAAAATAAATAAATACATGGCCTCAAAATACTCCCTAAGGGCAAGGAATTTCCAATATTTTGCAAAGTTCAAGCAATAAGTGAGGAAATATTTGTCGAAAAACCCAAAACTATATAATAAAAATAATGCCTAATTATACCCATTTATTTTTATGGTTAATCTACCAATGAGTGAGAAAATAAACTACAAAATGGATGAGGCTATGCCACCATTTTTACAAACAAAATGTAGTAGAGGATGAACACAGTGTAAGAAAATTCACTACAATACTTAATGGAATCTTAATTTTCTAGTTGACAAAACATATAGAAAGAGAAATAGATGAATTTGACAATTTTCTAGCTATGGGAAAAAAACCATATCACGTGAATAATCACAAATCTACATATGTTAAATAAGACCCTTGAGGTGACCTTTGGCCTTTGAAAGTACATCACAAATTAAAGTGAACCAATGAAGTTTTTTAGAGTGGAAATAGTAAGTTTAAAATATATTAATAAATTTATGAATGATTATGAAAGAATTATTTTTAGAAGTTCCCATAGAAAATATAACGTAATAAAACTAAATTTCATAACGATTTTCCTCATTCCATACTTGATAAAGTTCATAGCTAAATCTCATAACTGGTTTCCTAATTTCATCCCTGATAAAGTTCATGTGATGATTCTAAATAGGAATGCAGATGTTGATGATGTATGTTGGTTTTAACCCTATTAGAGTTACTTGATGCAATCAAAATCTTTAATAAAAATGGAAAAACTGCAGTGGCACACAAGCATATTTAACACATATATTTTATCTTTGGAATTCCAAATAGATAAAACCAGGGAAAATTTTCAAATCCTACACTTCCTATTTTTTCTTGTATTACATTTCTCTACAATGTTACAATACAATATAGAGCCCCATTATGTTAACCTTTAATTAACTTAAAACCATAATTAATTAAACATAGTTTAATTACCATGGACCACAAAATCACATGGTATGGAAAACATTGAAGGTGAAAACCATGTTGAGAAAAAAGGTTGATAAAAACCTCTTAATAAAACCTATCAATGATTTTTACTCAATGGTCCCCTTCAATGCCTCGCACGGGGCCATTTGGGCCTCTCCACAAGGGATAACACCCTTTTTTATCCCCTCATGTGGTTCCCACTCCTACTATACAATGTGCAAAGTATATAACCCACTCCAAACATTTTTTTAATTTTTTTTAATTTACATGGTAGGGACCACATGATTACTTGATCAATGATCCAGGGAAGAATTAATATAGATGTGACAAACTTTTTTGGTTAATCACTGCTTGTAAATATTTATAGTTATTGTTGTAAATAAATTGTGGAAACATAGACACAACTGACTGGATGATAAGTGGGATACAATTTTAGGGCTTTGGGGAGGACATTCTTTATGAAATTGGTTATTTAATGAAAATATTGATTGGATTTCATGATTTAAATGGAGTCATGTGCATATTTATAAAGTTAAAGGAAGTGTCTGGGATTCCCAAAAAAGGGAGGAAAAGCCCATACTCCACTTGGAAAGTCCACAATAAAAAATGAAAGAACATTAAAGAAAGGAATTTTGTTGGAAGACACATTTCTCTCAAGCAAGAAATTCAAATTAGGAAGGCTGACTCAGAAAAGAAGATTTGGAGGAGAGTAGAGAACAATAATCCAAGTTGAGTAATAAAACAATTGCTTGAAGATGATTTAGAAGAGGAACATTAACAAATCAAACAATAGTTCAAGGAGGGAAAATTATTGTAGATTGATGTGGAAGTACAAGTTCACTAATAGAAATTGCTAGGAGTAGCAAATTTTTGGGTGTAAGAATTAGGAGAACCTAGTTGGCATCTCTCAAGTGAAGTGTAGAGGTTATTTTAACTCCCAATTTGGGAGGAGAGCTTATTTCATTTGAGTTACTCATTATAGAGTTTCCATGCTGTATTCCTATGCTTGGCTATAGGCCTACCTATTTTTTTAGTGAGCTCTAGACTCTTGGTGTAAGGTGGATCCATTCAAATTATTGTTGACTAGATATAAAGGGTTAATATTGTGGTAAATCTAGAGTCCCTGAGTTTGTAGATTGATTGATTATTTCCTTTGACAACTCCTCCTCAAGATCTGGATATAGCTAAGGGGTGGTTGACTACATGAAATACTACAATATTTTCATCCTAAGGATGAGTGAAGAATTGAAGCCCCAATATCAATTTCCAATATCTCACATAATAAAATATAAGTGGTATAAATGTTTCGTTATATGTTTATACACCATTATTAAAGATGGGATATGGTATTTTAGTATGTACTGTTATTAAGGAACTCATATGCTCTATGTGTACTTTAAGATGTTAAGAATGAATTATATATATATATCTATATATATATATATATATATATATATATATATATATATATATATATATATATATATATATATATATCATTAGAGGTGGGAGATGGTTGAGAATCCTTTTAAATTTGTTAATTTATAGCAATAATTATGAGGGTATAAATTTCATTAATGTTAAAATGGTTGGAGTTTTGGGGTGAACTCTCTCAAACCTAGAAAAATGAATTTCATTATGCACTATAAGAGCCCTATAATTTAATCTTAACCATGTTGTGAGAATAGCTCTATTTTTTGGATGAATATTAGCTATGCACAAGAGTGTTTCTTTCGTAGGGCGGACAATATCCCAGCGTAAGAAAAAGGGGGCCCTTCCAAATGGGAAAAACTGGTGCGTAATATTGGTCTAATGTGTAGATCCATAACTCGACAGAATACACCCCTTATAAATGAGAATGATAATATAATTTGGTGTTTGTTCCTTCTTTGCCAAGGAAGGTCATGAAGTAGTCTAGGTATCCCTAGCATTCATCCCACACAATTGTATGAGATAGGGTGAGACCTTTGTGAGTGCACTTATGCATGAAAAATCCAACTCAGGTGGGGTCTAGGTCACTTCTTCAGGTTTTGGAAGTGGTTGGTAACACATCTCCGCTTTGGTCATGGAGTGTCGAGTAGATAATTTTGGGTTTAATAGTTTTATGGTTGTTAGGGCATTGATCGAATGTACAAATATGGGCCGAAGCCCAAAAAACCTCAATAATTCAGTGTTTAGGTCAGTGGGGGTGTGATTTAAGTGTATTCATGTTGTGGACCTGAAGCATGTATAATATAATGTGACGAAAAAATTTTTACAATCACATTGAGGGGATGGTCAATGGGGTCCTTACCAATAGGTAATGTGAAATGTTTTATGTGGGCACAATAAAAAGTAGTAGCATGCACACTTGCATAATGTGACAATGTGGACCACCCCAAGTGTGGTGAGGATACCACATGGGCACCATATGGGATGCCATGTGGGTGCAACATGGTGGTGCTTGTTGATGTGGTAGGTTTACAAGGGTTCCAACTTTAAATCACCATAAATTTTGATTCGGGAGTCAGATTTCGATATATTTTATTTCAATATAAAGCTTTCAATGATTTGGATATGATGGTGATGTTTGTTTTAGGGTTTAAATAAGTTGAAAATTGAAGAATTTTATGGCCCTATTTCCATGAAAATACTATGGATATTGGGTTAAACATAAGTATCACATTCTGCTACGTTTTTTTAAGCTAAGTTGGTGGGAGGGAGAATTACAGATCAATATTCGAGTAGGAGGTTCAACATTGGACATCTAGAGACAAATTAAGACTTAAGCATAGTATGCCAGTGTCTTGAAGCCTTTCTATAGAGTATAATGTTTCAATATGAATGTTTTTATGTGTTGTTATAGTATTTGATTTATGGAATGTATGATAATTACAATGTTTTTTAATGAGATTAAGTTTTTTGGTGAGTGTACTAACTTGCAACTTTATTTTCTAGTTACTCTTATAATCATGTGCTTATGGTAGGATATCAAGGCCATGAAGAACATGTTTTTATTGATATTAATGATTGACTAACTATGTGTGTATGACAACACACAAACATAAGAGAAACAAAAGGTATGAAGAATTGGATGGTGTAGTATAGCACTCATAAATCACAACACGTGTATGAGGAAAAACCAATTAATAAGAAAGGAGACACATTCCATCCTTGTTGGATAGGAACATTAAGAAGACAAAGGGCTGAGTTGAGGATTTGGAAGGATGACAATTAGAATATTGTTAGTTCTCAAGAGAAACAACATAAATTTAATGTACTCATACTGTAAATTTTATCAATTTTTCATAGGAAAAGTTAGTGTGATCTAGGAGCTAGCTACAAGCACAATAAAGAGTCATTAGGATTGTCAAGACAAAAAATAAGGTCTGAAGAAACAGAGGGAAGAAAATCCAAGAAGAGGCACAAGTAGTCTAGTTAGGATATTGTAAGAGGAGTTGCTCCATTGAGAAATCCATAGAAGAGAATAGATAATCATGGGTAGCATTTAGGTGCTACTACAAGAAGACATCATCACTAGAGAGGGAGAGAAAAAGACAACATGCTAGAATAGTTTATGAATTCCAAGACTCATACATTTAATGGTGAGTTAAAGGAAATATATGATTGAAAATCATGATTTATTGGGATTAATAAGTTCCTGAGAGGGCACAATTACTCTGAAAACCTAAAAGGAAAAGTAGCCACCTTTAGCGTAAAAGGGAAAGGATGACATTTTGTGGGAGGAATTAAAGAATTTGAAGAGCATGAGGGAGTCAGAGTTATGATGGAATGAAATTGAGAATTAGTTTAGAGAAAAATAATTTTCCTAAAGGTATGGAGAGAACAATGATGACGCATTTTATGAGTTGAATTTACGATAGCAGTCATATGAAGAGTATAAAACAAAATTTATAAAATTATTCAGGTATGTTTCCTACCTCAAATATGAGAAGGAAAATGTTCAAATATATATTAGTGGGATTCCAAGAGATTCAAGGACCAAATTAAGTATCATTAGCCACAAAATCTTGCATATGAAATCAAAAAATGATATATTATTATGAGGAATCAAAACACTCCAGTCATAATATATGACCGAGTAGAAAGAAAAATCAAACCTCAAATTTAAAGGAAATAAGTAGGGAATTACAAGACATCATGCTAGAACAAAGAAGGTTAAATTTAATACCAATAATAAAATAAAACCCCAACAGAAATTTATAGACATTAGTAGATATAAATTCACTCAATTCATTGATCAGGAAGTTAAACATTATGCATAAAAATCATTGATATGTTGGAACTGTAGAGAAAATCATAGGAAAAGGGATAGGCCGTAGTGAAGTAGAGATGACTTGAGATTGTATAATGCAGAGTGTTGGTTCCCATATTGTGTCTATAACTAAGAAAAATCCAAGGACATATTACCTAAGGATTAGAGTCTCCTCACTTCATGTTGAAAGGGATGACATTCCTTGAACTTGTAGGGTATTTCCTATATATAATGTTAAATAAATAAGTTTTATTTTTAAGAAAATAGAATAAGGCCAGATTAATGATATGAACTAATTAAAAAGTTTAATTTTTTTACCTTTGGGGAAAGAAACTTATATGAAAATATAATATTAATGGTTCTCAATGAATAAAAAGTTAATTCCGGATGCGGATGCTAGGTAGTCCCATAGGGACAAACGATACGCGTGGTGGCCATTTCCCAACGCCCTTCGAGCGTGGTGGCCACATGGCTCTCCACGGCAATCTTAATTGTGACTTCATTGAGCCTGCAACCTCATTCAATGCTCCATCGAGCCGGCACCAATATAGCTCTGTTTCACCTGGTATACGCATTATGGACATCGTTTCTCTGCTTGACTCTCTGTTCGACGAGCACCTCGCCTCCCTCAGCGTCTAGATGGTGCCTTTGGCCGGTGCGTGCCCTGTCCACTGTGCTGAGCCAAGCGCTCGCACAGCCACAGGCCGACGCTGCTCGTTATATAGTTGTATTGAGGTTTTACCTAGTGTTCATTTCTCTAATAGCAGGTTTTGTTCTGGTGCGACCGCTGCCCCTCAGCTTATTTCCAACCAGCCCGTCGCTCTGCATTCCGGTGGTCTGTCTCTGCTCACTCCCAGCTCCTCTGCTATTGCCATACATATTCAAGAGCCTCCCAACGCCGAGTCTGCCATGCCTCGTCTCAGGCCGCGTATGACAGCCCGCAGAGGTTGCACTCGCGGTGGCTCCGCTGGGGAGCGCCCCTCTTCCAGCAGAATTGCCCCTGAAACCCCTTTTGATTTTGTTTATGATTGGCCGCCTGCCTCCCTTCAGCATGAAGCACCCCGCCTCTCCACCTCTCATGTTCCTCTGCCCGCCAGTAGACCTTTCATACGCCAGACCACTCAACGAGCGGAGCTGAGGTTCGACAGCACCCTCAACCGCCCTTCTATTACGGCCTATATCACTATCACTTTGCGAGAGGATGCCATTGTCAGTTCTCCTTCTTGGAATGCCACCACTCCCGCCTCCCCCGACCCCCATCTTACCTTTGTCGCGCCTCGCCCCACTTCGGCTGCTACTCCCCTTGAAGACCTGACCAAGACTGAAGCTACAGACAATTCCCCCTGTGGTCTCTCTCCCTTGCAGATGGAAACTTCGGAGGCTCAAGGCGCTATGGATCAGGGCGCTATGGATGCTGATGCGGATGATCCTGAGGACTACTACGGTTGCCCAATTCTGGAAGAGCAACCTTCGGCCGTCACCTCCAGCTGACTCAGCTGTGACTTGGAACAGTATGGTCTTAGATCTAGATCATTTTTGTATCGTTGTTAGTCTTCCTCATCACATAGCAGCTCAATGGTTTTTGCTTATAATACTGCTATCTTTTTGTTACTGTGTCATTATAACCATAACTATTCTGCCGGTTTCCCATCATAAGGGCGGCGAGACTGTTTTTAAAAAGCTGGTTTCCCTATATGGGCAGCTTCTTTTCAGAACTATGCTTGACTTTCAAGCCCAGTTTCACGCTAACGCAGCTGAACTGAGGCAGTTTTGTACTATTACTTATACATAAATAGAATTAGCTCAATTTAGAAAGAAAAAAAAATGAATAAAAAGTTAAAGCACACAATTAAAATAAATAATTCAATTCTATATTAAAGGAAAGGAAAAACAACGATGAGAAAAATAAATTAAAACATGAATCAAGAGAAAATAAAATACCTATATATCTTGTGTGTAAAGTTATTCATTTTTATGAAATGATAAGGTAACAAAAAATCAAGTATTAAATCACTTTACAAATAATACATAAAATAAATAACTAAAAAAATTATTCTCTCAACAATATATATTAGTAAATAAATGAGTTCAATAAATATTCAACAAATTAATAAATACCATGTCAATTATCAACATGTTAATAATTATCGAAATAGAGATAGATAGCACTCAAAATAAATAGAGAAATTAAAAAAAAAAACAAATCATTATATATTGATATTTAAATTAAATGTGCAAGCAACCCACGTATAACATGTATCAGGTTGACTTCCTTGATCGGGGTGCGAGAGAGATACAGGTGGCTGGCATGAGACACATGATGATGTTAATACGCCAGCATGATAGACGAGAGGGGAGGGCATATCAATGCCGCCACACATTGTTGCTAATTACAACGATGATAAGAAATGTGCAGGCCAGTTGGTGCATCGCACGATCATGGTCTTTAGATGTTATAGTTAAGTCGTGCATGCAATGAATGCATCCTAGTATGCACAACAAGGAATATAGCAGAGGCGCGTGGAAGGGGAGGTGCACGCTCGAGCTGCTAAACAAGCAGGAAGGTCTGCCCCTCTAGTCTTCATCGAAGCTTTGGTTCTAGTATGTAACTCTATCCCTCCTTTTAGTTGCTATGAGGAAGAGAAAAATGACTATTAGAGGTAGCAGTAAGTTCAATTGGGTATTGTTGAGTTGGTTAATGTTGAAGAGAAAAATGACTATTAGAGGTAGCAGTAAGTTCAATTGGGTATTGTTGAGTTGGTTAATGTTGAAGGGTGGAAAAGGGATGAGATACATCCCAATTCTCCTCAACTTACTATATATCTCTCATGCAGGTTATGAACCCCTAGCCTTCCTTGCCAAGACTTCCCCTGCAATTTCGAATGTTCTCTATCATTACTTTGGAGGGAATGGGTTGGGGTGTATTATAAGGCTGAGCAGGATGAATTTGGGTGGGATGCGCTACATCCTGTGTCTATTGAGGCAAGAAGAAGTAGGAACCTCTTGTGTAAACTGATGAGGCACTTAGGTAAGTTAGGGGAGACAGGAAAGGGAAAGAAAAATATTTCTATAGGCTGAAAAGGGTCAAGGAGGAAAATAGCTAGACTTGGCTCTGCAATTTTGGAGGCAGGGAAAATTATTTGAACTATGTTATTCTGCATGGGAGGGGTAGCAGTCAAGCCCAGAGAAAGCATCATCTAGGTTCTATTTTCCAGTATGGCGAGCGACATAGAGGCATGATCAGGGTTTTAGGTCTGGTATGTAACAACTATTGCATCCCCCCAGTAGAGGTTCTAAGCTCTGATGTCCCTACACTAGATGAGTATACATGGGACCTTAACCCTGCATCCAGTCATAACGAGACGTGGTTCAGAGTTGCACCAGGGGAAAATTATCAAAGGCATTTTTTCTTAAGTGAGATGAATCCTCCTAACACGATCACTAGCACTGCATGCATTATAAGTCTGAGTAAGAGGTTCAAGTCATTGTACCTAATTCCTTGGAAGAAATTTTTGGTACATAAGGTGGAGAATGCGATGAAAGGTAAAATGAAGAAGGATGCAAATGAAAGGAAAAATGGTTGCAACGACTGAAATGAAACTGAGAAAGGAAAAATGAAGGTGACAACCTCCACCAGTCGACCAGTGAAGAAACGAGGAAGAAAACTGGGAGTGGAAACCATGCAGAGATTACTGCAATATTACAGTGAAAGAACCTTGATATGGTAAATACTAATATTTCTAATTAGGAAATTGAGCTGAAGGAGAAGGCATTTATGGAACCGATACAGGTAGAAGACTGGACACTAATGGTTGAGGACCCTAGAAACATAAGAGGTAGGATGACTCTATTTAGAGAGGTCATCCAAACCTACTGGAAAAATCCATGACATAACATCTGTAGCTGAGAGAAAAAACCTTTCAACTAGGGCAGCCCCAAAACAATGAAGATGAATCCAACCTAGCAATAATTCAAAAATAATTTCAATTTGTGCATGTGTAGTTGTACCACCAGAATGTCAAGCTCAGAGGAATGGAGAAGCAGCTGTAGAGTTTGCAACAACAAGAGTTATCGTGGTCTAGCGCGAAGGCTCCAAGCCCGGTAGACTCTTCTCATGAGTAACTGTCAACAAATCTAGATGATCCTGCATTATCTATATTTTTGTCTTACTTATGTCAGATAACATTTACATTGTTAGTTTCCAGTATAGTGTTACAGTAGATAGAATAGTGATGAACATGTGGCTGGACATTCTCAAAACATTTAATTTTTTATGGCATATGATGTAGACCTATGGCCAACAGACCAGGTTTCCCACGAGTAGGTTGAGGTCACCAAAGACATATATTTTTTGTAAATTGTCTTTAAAAATAACTAATAGAGTATTACTGCCAAATTTTCAAAAACAAAAACATGTATCATGTTGCTTTCAACTTGTAACATATTCTTCAAATCTAATTAAGCCCATTAAATAACATGTATTTAAAAGGAATTAAATCAATTTCCGTATCCAAGATTCACCCTATAATCAAGTTAAATCATATGTCTTGCATAGTATAATAGTATAAAAATACTAAGTAAAGAAGAACACATAAACATAAAAAAAATGAATATTCTCATTTATATGATACTCTTTATATTAATTACTTCAAATAATACACTCATATATTTAATTAACAATAGATCAAATAAATATTTCCAATTGACTGCTCCACATAGTATATATATATCTTTTAAAAACGAACAAATTAAATAATGACTAAGTGAGTTACAAATTGATCATGTCAAATTTATAAATCACCATGTTAGATTAGAATAGACAACAAACTAAATCAAAATAAAGAGAAAGACAATAATTATTTATTAAAATTTGTGTTTCTTTAAATCATAATTCTCTAATGAATCTCGTTTGTACAATATGTATAGTCAGATTTCTCTCATTTGTACAATATGTGTAGTCAGATTTCTCAAAAGCATGAACCCTTTTCTCCTAAAAACTTCTTCAATCTAATGAGTAAAAAGGCCCGGTTATATACCAATATATTCAATAACTGGAATATAATTGTCTACATAATTAAAAGAGAATAAAAATTATTTCTAAAGACATTTTCGTAACTATTTCCTCCTATATATTGACTTTATATATAATCCTCTCATTTAATTATTTCCCCTCAAATCTTAGACCAAAAAAACTTTTTAAATAGTATTTATTTATTTTCCTACGTTACCCAAAAAAAAAAGATTAGTTTTAATATAAAACAAAATAAATAAAAGAACTCAAATATATGCGTATCCCTTATTAATATCTCCTGATAAAATTTTCGAGCTATGTAAAACCTTATATTAAAATAGGGAATTTAATGAAAAATTTTACTTCTAGAATTTAAAAGTGTTGTATTAAATTTGATTTTCTGAATTCATATTTTTCTAGCAAGTCTGCAACAATGCAAATTGACCAATTACATTCATGAATTCATATTTTTTCTAACAAGTTTGCAACAATGCAAATTGAGAAATTATATTTTAGATATGTAAAACTGATTTTAATTTTACTTATTAATGTGCTAGAATTGATTCTATAATTTATATTAGATTTAAAAAATCATATACTAATCCCCTTCAATTCTCCTCCCAATTAAAAATATTTTTTTCCCTCTACATCATGTCCATTCAACTATTGATAATAAAATTTCTCAGTTTGAAATTTTGTTCTAATCTTAAAATCCAAATTTAAAATATGATTTAAAATTTAATTATAAATCTCATATTTTAATTTTATTTTAATATAATTTTTAATTAAGCTTAATAAAATATAACTAAAGTAATATATATTTTAAAAAAATTTAAGTTATATATATATATATATATATATATATATATATATATATATATATATATATAATCTTTCAATTAAAAACAAAATTTAAAACCACAACAAACATCCTTTCGGGTTCATTGGAGGAGAGAAAAAGTGGTAAGCATATGGGGCTCCAAAGAATCTTACATTACAAGCATTTTAATCTAGTGGTTGAGATTTTCTTCTGGTACATTTGATTGTTATCATTCTCTCTTTAATCCGAAGAGGTTTGCATGAATGAAACCTTTGGAGCATAGAGTGTTAACATGTTTTCTTTTTAGTCTTTTCCACACACACAGTTGCACACGGGTTTTACTAGGGGAGCAATACTAGATCACGTGAGTTTATATTGGAGGATATATATTCAGAAAAAAAAAATGACATAATGTATAAAGCATATAATAGGGGGTAAAGTGTTTTTATATTGGTAGGTATAAAAAATGTATCTCAAAGTTAATAAAAAAATATAAAGGGGTATAAAAAATGTTAATGAAAAAATGGATACCTACAATATCAAGTGAAAGTAGGGGTTTTTTTAATTGGGAATGTATATTGGATTTGTATTGGCAGGGGGTTAAACAATTTGGTTTTTAGAGGTATTTTCCAATATGTAGTCAAACTAATGGTATTTTTTAGTATGACATGAGCACACAGGATATTTCATAGGATCATTGAGTAAAGCCCCCATGAACGGCTTGGACTGAGTAATATAAATGCATGGGTTAACATTAGTTTCACCAGATTATTGTCACGATTGCAGCGAGTAATCAAATTTTATCATAAATTTTAAGCTGTAAATGTATGTAATTTGGTTCATAGTATTATTGGCCTCTTCTTGAGGCCGAGAGGCTAAACCATATACTATAATTGCATTTTGATTCATACAGAAAGTGAAACTGAAACTAATGCTAGGATTAGTTTAGTGGCATTAAATAATTTTTTTTCGATTCTTAATATCTATGTCATATGTATCTCTTGGTTGGGCGCATCATGCCAGTTGCCATAACACATGGCAGAACGCATGGCTAGAACACATGCCAGAACGCATGGCTATTCCTCTTCACTGACCAAACTGGTCAGTTGTTTCTTGCATTGGGGGATGTCTATTCTATTTCTCGCAGCAGTGTTAACCAGATCTTCTATTTCTTTCATTTCACAACCAAGTTAACATATGGATATGAGATTAGCCTCAGTTTCATTGTATTATGTTCATTCTGTTCATTCTATTTGCTTCGCTTGGCTCGCTTGATGGATGATTTGATCGCTCAGTGAACACACCTACGTTAACAAACTCCAATTAGCATAAACATATATTGGCATCAACAAACTTCAATGAGAATAAAAATAAATCATATTCGTTCAAAAGACGTGAGTGATTTTATTTTCCTTGAAAAGATCCGAAGGATGATTGACTACAATTTGGGTTGGCCGCCTATTATTATTGTTACATTTTTATACAAATAGGTTTACAACTGAGCTGGGCTCTATGGTGGGCATGATTCATAAGGGTGCATCAGTCTCTACATAAGTAAGATGCAGGGATTCTCATTTTAAAACGGTGTATCATATGTCTCTCCCTATCTGCTGGCTTATATCCCTATCTGCTAGCTTATACCTACAACAGGGAGCCGCTTATGGAAAAATGAACATAGCTATGCATACCATAGGGTAGATTACAACTCTTTACCTATTCAATGATCATGATTATAGTGGTAATTATGATGTACTCAATAGTACCATGTAATAATGTACAATTTATATGGATAATCAACTTTGACTACATTCTTGTTTAATTAGGACCTGCCTGAAGACCTGGACTATATCCAGTCCATTCACAACACTTAAATCTAAAATTTATTTGGTGAATTAGCATTGCAATTGATACATGGGCTGTATACAATCCATTCACAACACTTATATATAAAATTTATCTAGTGAATTAGTGCGGAAAGTCTTTGTGCTTAGGGCTCACACCAGCTACTACCTAACTCTATGTAAATCCAACAATTCTTCGTGCTTAGGTCTCACACTAGCTACTACATAACTGTAGGTAAATCCTTTTTGCTACAGGTACTAGGTTGGTTTTTTCCCTTGTGTAATTGACCGAATTATTTAATCCTTGATAAATAAATAGTTTAGAAGGTACAATACTTCAAATAGGTAACAAATTCAATCATAAGAAAAAGCAAAATCTTGCTTATCTTTCCAATCTTAGCCTGGTTAACAAAAACTTCTAGGGTATCCATGTTTGCAATCTATTTTGGGATGTAAATTTGATAGTAATGAAGTGAAATATCTTCTAATAAGCATCCCACAGTATTAATGTTTTCAATTTGACGGGAGTTGGAAGCCCGACTACAAGAAAATGAAGAATCTTCAACATTGATAGATAAGCATCTTCTATCCAACTCAACAACTCAATACTATTGATACTTTCTCAGAATTGACTTAATCCAAGCCTGGTAACTTAACTCATATTCGAATTGAAAACTGGTTCCCACTCCTCAAAATGCAATATATGTGTTGCTCCAGAACTAGGCTCTATCTAAAATAATGTTTTGACTCGGTAAAATGTAGAATATATTAGTTCATTAATTACTTAATCTTGTATATGTTTCCTTTTCTGCCTCCAAAGAATAGAATGCCTCCAAAAAATGTTGACAACACACAAGGGCACGACCAACCAAATTACCTAGTAACATTGGGGATAAAAACCACTAGTAACATTGGGGATAAAAACCAGGTTACCTGGTAACTTTGGGGATTATTTCCTTGGGCCTGGTTTGGATCAGCTTATTCAACAAATGGAAAAAGATAACCCCAACAGATATGGTACACACCCCACCTCCAAAGGTTCCATAGGAACAATGCCCACCATTAAAACTACCCAAGACCTTCTTGTTACCGATTCTACACAGTGTGCAGTATGGAAGGATGAATTTGAAGTGGGAACAAAATTAAGATAGAAGCTCTATAAACACATGTACCATCCTGGCTGCATTATTTTGTGGCTTGAACAACATAATTCTTCTCGAGTTTGTCGATATGAGATGCCCACAAATGGCGCAGAGTCTGAGCATGTTCACTCCCATGGGAAAAACACTCCTTGGGTTTGGAATTCTGGTGGCACATCGGATGGGAAAGGTGGAAATATTGTTGGGTTTTATTCAGGGCGTGTTTTTAGAACATCAAGTAACAATAATAATGAATATTTTGGGCTTGAAATACCATGGTTAGTACTAGTAGTATTGACCCAAATCAACGAGAAGGTTCTGGTGGTGGTGCTACTATTATATTTGCTGCCCAAGAAGCAACTAATATCAAAGGTAATGGTAGAGGGACAAGAAGAAACTTCAAGGTATCCCTTACAGGGCCATTCAGGGTTTTCTTTTCAACAAATCAGCAAGCTCAAGCTCAAACAAGCTCCAGTCCTACAAACAATGGAGAGGATGTTTCTAGCAGACCAGGCGAGAGAAATGAGTTTCAGGAGAAAAACCTAGCTACTGCGAGGGCAGCAGAGGATGATGGTACTACCTCACTACTTCTTAGATAAGCTATTACTATTCACCATCAACTATCTCAAATCCTATGTAGCGAATGGATGCTGTGTTAGTAACCTTTCTCCTGTGTTTAGATAATCATTTAATGCTAGAGAACCCACCAAGGACAAGGAAAGATATGTATGGATTATCTACAAGTGCTTGCATGATGGGTGTGGGATTGCTAAAAAATGCAGGTGGCATACATGCAAGCCTGAAACATGGTGTTTAAACCTTGATATGTGCCACTTTCTATATACATTATTAAACATTTCACTTTGTGTGCACATCATAACCAAGTGAGTATGGGTGATGTTTATATTAAAAAGCGAATTTTAAATTTTATTTATTTGCTTGTGCATTAATTCATCGTTGTTGAAAAATTAAAATGTTTTTCGGGTTTTGTTGGGTGACAGAAGGTCATCTATTCTTCACATAGAGTGATGTATCATTGGAAGTATTAACACCTATTCTTCGCATCGAGTGAAAAAGCCATCTAGCCAATCATGATTCTTATTTCAAAACAAGCTCGATTATGAACCAGTCAAAACTCATGAAAGAAACTCGGACATATTCTATTAACGATGGGAAACTCGCTTTGCTCACCAGTTTTCCTCTATAATTCAAAAAAAAAAAACCAGAACTGTTACCTAATGTTCACTTTTTTTTGCGTTTCCAGATGCTTCTTTTGGAATGGAAAAAAAAAAAGACACTGAAATGAGAAGGAATTAATTGAAACATGGCATTTCAACCTTGGCATGTAGCATCGACATCTAGTGTATTAGCACTTGAATCAACTAGCGACACTCCCTGCTTGAGAGGGACTTGTTGTATAACAACCATCCTTGTTTTACATATCAAATGGGGATTAACTTAAAAGGGGTATTAATATTATGTATTAAATGTTATATCCAATCTACATTAGCCACCTGAATGAATATGCATGTGGGAAGTATGAATTAAGTATGTGGGAAGTATGAATTAAGTGAGTTAATTATTTATTGAATGAGTATACATGTGGGAAGTACGAATTAAGTATGTGGGAAGTATGAATTAAGTGAGTTAATTATTTATTGAATGAATATGCATTTGGGAAGTATGAAGTAAGTGGTTTAATTATTTATTTCATTTATGTTTTTTATTTATATTTATACTAATATTTTTATATTTTATTTTATTTATTTTTTATTCGATTTTTATGGGTTTTAATAATGTTTTATTTTTATTATAGTTTATTTATATTATGTTTTATTTTAATTATGATATAATTTAGAGTTTTTTTATAATTATTTTAAAACTTAAAATTTTTGTTTATAATAATTTTAATTTATAATTAAAATGTTTTTTTAAGTATTCATTTATGAATGAAATTTCTAATTTCATGTAATAATGGTTATAAATTATAATGATTATTATAACAATAATGTTCGAAAGATGTGAGTATTTTTGTTATGAAGAGTTGAGCATAAAATTTTATTTATGGGAATATGAAAATAAGATATATGATGAAGTAAATATAAGACAAAACCCACAGAGATAGTCTAGTTATGATGTGGGTTTAATTTAGCTCTAACACACGTAGTCTAAATACCTCACGATGTAGCTTAGGATATGGCTAGAAGCTATGTTACCATGGAAAATATCCAAATTTTCCACCAGTCATCTATTATTGAGATGGAAGTTACAATTATTAATCAAAATATATCTATTTTAGTTGGTCCACAGTTAAACTTTAGTTATATCAATGTAGCAGTCATTGAAAAATGGTCTTTCAAAAAGGAAGCACAAATGAAATATATGCTTTTTCTATTAGACATAGGGACAAAAAGGAGAGTAGAGAAATTTTCAAAATCATGCTCAATTGTGTTGAGTGATATGCCTACAAAAATAAATTTCAATTTATTATGACTAGGTATGGATGATGTGATGTTAGTGATGTACTAGTTGGCCCTTCACTTAAATAAAATTTATTGTAGTGAGAAATTAATTGAGTTATTCATTCAAGTCGAGTTAATGAGTGCTTTGTAAGGGAATATAAAACCCATATAACATATATTAATCACATGAATGTAGATTAAGAGTAGCTTCTGGAACCGTAATGAAAAATGTTTCAACTGTCCAATTTAACAATAGTTTTGGAATTGAGGGTAGTAATGATTTATTGGAACACCTAATCCTGGAGAAGCTTCAAGATGCTTTTTTGAAACAAATTCCTGGTCTACTTCAGCATAGAAAAATGTCATTTCTATAGATATTTTACATGAGATGACACCAACATCCAAAGCTCCTTATCGAATGAGTACTCTAGAATTAATAGAGTTGAAGCTACAAATCAAGAAAAATGTTGGACAAATGACATATTAGGGTAAGCGTTCCACCTTGGGAGAATCAATTTTGTTTTTGAAGAAAATGGCTAGCACATTGAGGTTGTGCATAGACTATAGGTAACTTAACAAAGCCACCATAAAAAACAAATACAATTTACTGCACATTGATGCTTTGTTTGATCAATTGTGAGCGCAAATGCATTTTCAAATATTGATTTGAGATCTGCGTATAACTAGGTGCACATTAAGAGAAAATAAATTTATAATAAAACATTCAAAACAAGGTACAAGAATTACAAATTCATAGTTATTCCCTTTCGGCTTAGAAATGAACCAATTACCTTAATGTGCCTCATAATAATGTATTAAGTCCATACAAATATAAGTTTGTATTGGTGTTCATTGATGACATTTTGGTTTACTCAAAAACAAAGAAGAATCATGAGAAGCACCTAGCTAGAATGTTACAATAGTTACGGGATCACAAACTAATTGTAAAACTTAGCAAGAAAAATTTCTTGTAGTCTCACAACAAGTACATGGGAAACATAGTCTCAAAGGAGGTTGTGGTAGTTGACCTAGAGAAGCTCAAATCTATTATGGATTGGAAAACATTGAGGAATGTAGATAAGGTCAGATGATTTATGGGGTTGGTAGGTTAATATAGGAGATTTATTAAAATATTCTCCAAGATTGGTTACCCAATCACAACTTTGAAAAAGAAAGGACACAAATTTGAATGGACAATGGAATGTGTTGCAAGTTTGACTAGTTGAAGTATCTACTCACTCATGCGCTAGTTTTGAGAATAACAGACCTATGAAATGGTTTTGTGGTACATACAAAATTCCTGCAAATAAGGACTTGCTAGAGTCTTGATGCAGGAAGGCTAGGTTTTTTGTTATGAATCTTGAAAGTTGAATAAAAATGAGCATAATTATGTGACTCATGATTTAGAATTGAAAACCATTGTTAATGCATTAATGATGTGGAGATGTTATCTCCTTAGAAGGAAGTTCACCTTAATGACAGATCATCAAGGTTTAAAGTATTTCTTTGACCACCTAAATTTAAATGCCTGAAAAGATAGGTGCCTAGACTTAATTAGTGAATTTCATCTTGAAATTAAATATATAACAAGAAAAGAGAACAAAGTTGTCAATGCACTCAATGGGAGGTTACAAATATCTCATTTAGCATTGGTGAGTTTACATGGAATAAATTTACAATAAAATATGAAAGTATCCAAACAACGTGACAGGATGTATCAACAAATAAAAATTCCTTTGGATTAAGATCCCGAAGGGGATAATTGTAGTAAGCCCTCTGAGAGGATGGGTTGAGACGGCTTAAAGGCAAGATACACATTCCTTGTGAGAGTGACTTGAAGAGGATCATGCTAAATGAGGTCCATGAAAATCCTTATTCAGGCCACCCAGGGTATCAAAATATGCTAACAACCATCAACAAATCATATTATTATTGGGCTAGTTTGAAAAGAGATGCGGCTTAATTTATTTCCAAAGGCACAAAATGTCAGCAATTAAAGGTTGAATGAAAGAACCCAGTAGGAATGTTATGGATTGTGCCCTTTTTAGAATGCAAACAGAAAGTGATTTCCATGGATTTTATTACAGGTTTTCCAAGGAAATCTAAGCAACATGATGCAATCATTGTTTTGGTAGATAATTTTAACAGGGAAACTCACTTTCTTGTGATCAAATCCACTCCTACAACAAGGGATGTGGCCTAGATTTGCATAACTAACTAGTGAGACTACATGGGGTGCCAAGGAAAATTATCTCAAATAGAGATGAAAAATTTACGTAATATTTTTGGAAAGCGCTATTTGTTGGTTTGGAAAAACTATAAGCTTTATGTAGAACATACCATCCAAAAATAGATGGGAAAAATTTGTACGAAAAACAAAATACTGGAAGACATGCTTCAAATGTATGTTATGTAATAGCTAAGGAAGTGGGAGGAGTTTATTTTTCAAGTGGAGTTTTATTATAACAATGGGTATATATAATATTTTGGCTGAGCACATTCTAGGCTCTTTATAGAAGGAAATGTAACACTCCTATCAACTAGAGTGATTCAGTGAATAGGATCCATATTGGTCATGATATGTTGAAGGAGATGGAACAAGAAATTGTGACCATCAGAAAGAATTTAAAAGTGGCTCAAGATAGGTAGAATAGCTATGGAGACTAGCAGAGAGTACACAAAGACTATAAAGTAGGAGAGGAAATCTACTTGTGGGTTGAACCCAAGAAACTTTTTTTTAAATTTGGGTCTTGTGCCAAGTTGGCATCAAGGTTTTGTGGACCATTTGAGGTTCTAGAGAGAGTGGGGTCAATAGCATATAGACTAGCCTTAACTCATATAGTAAATGATCGCAATTTTGTCCATGTTTGATTATTTAAGAGGTATGTACATTATGTGAATAATGTGAGTAGGACTAGAGGGAGAGTTCTAGCCGGAACCTATGTGCATCCAAGATTGAAGATAGGACACACTCTAGAATTGAGTAATCAAGAATGTCAAGGTTTAGTGGAGGCAGTTTTGGAGCAACAAAGTCACATGGGAGATGGTTGGCCAAATGTAGGTGTCCTGCCCATTTTTTTATATATAGCTAAGAAAATATAAATATGATTGTAAATTGTTGTATAGAGTTGTGTATATAAATGTCATATGTTGGGTGTGGAGCTTGATTATCATCCCGATTTAGAGGTTTTGTTTCAGCCATATGTATACCCCAGGAAGAATGTACACCCCTCCACATGAGGGGGACTTGTCGAGATGCGATTCCCCCTAGTTAGAGGGTTCGAGAGGTAGTAATCCACAAAATCTCAAAATTGGTGTAAAATTGCCTTGTAAAATATTATAATTTCGTAGTCAGGCGGATGATCTAATGGTAGAAGTTAATTTAATCCAAAATGATTTCTAATTGGTCCAACTTCAAATTCAAGAGAAGAATGTGAGATTGGGGCATATGGAAAAGCAACTCAGATGCCCGCCTTAGTCAGAAATTCTGGGCTCCAGTGCTAAGGATCCAGCTCCAATAGAGTCCTTTGAGGACTAGTTCTATAGATGTTGTCAGTTTTATTGGTTTTGTCAAAATTTTTATTGTAATTATGTATATGTCAATAGGATGTGTGTTTGCAAATAGTGTCAGTTTTTAGTTTTTAGAATTTCGAGACAGTAAATCTTTAACTGCTAAGTATAAGAAACTCCTAGTTTTGAAATTCTTGATAGCGTAGTTCTTATATAGATGGCCAACAAACCTAGATTCTCTCAGATAAATAGATTAAGATCAAACCATAAACATTATAAATGTAACCTATTATCTTTTTATAAAAGAAAAAATAAAACTACTAAACTTACACAAAAAAAAACTAAATAAATAAATTACAATTTCAAAAATAAAACCAGAAATTAAAAATACTAAAACAAAAACAAAAAACATCAAACACCTAACATCAAACTTAGCTTCAAAACATTCCACCAATTTAATCTTAGGCTTAATCTTCTACAATTTAGAGTTGTAAATTATACTTTACATTTTCAATTCAAATATCAATTTTAACGATAAACTTTTATATAATTTATACATAATCATTCAAATAAAATGAACAATTATTTTATATATAATAAATACAAAGGAACATTTATTCTATAATTAATTAATATATATATATATATATATATATATATATATATTAGAATCAAACGTCACTTTGTATTTTCTGCATTTAAAAGCTACCTTCAAACATGCTTGACGAAAATACATCCATCCCTTATGGCTACAACGTTGTCATCCCCTTAATGTTACCGTATTATTTATCAATTTTAACGATAAATTTTTATATAATTTATACATAATCATTCAAGTAAAATAACAATTATTTTATATGTAATATATATAATAAATACAAAGTGGCGTTTGATTCTATACTATACCATACTATACTATAATATACTATACTATAATATAATATAATATATATATATATATATAAAAGAATCAAACGCCACTTTGTATTTTCTACATTTAAAAGCTACCTTCAAACATGCTTAGAAAACGAAAATACATCCATCCCTTCTCGCTACAACGTTGTCATCCTCTTAATGCTACCGTATTATTTCACATTGAAAACTTTCTTTGTTTTTCCAGAGGTCGGTGACTCTGCCTCCTCGCATTACGATGAGCATACACTTCCACCGCAAACCATGAATATTGCCGCGTGGAGATGGGCAAAACCAAGTTGACACCATAATATTTATAAATTGGAATTTCGAAATTATATAATAGTCACAGACTTAGGTTATCAGAAACACAACCAGCCCACAAGATTTATTTTTTTCTTGTATAGACAGACAGGCCATTGCAACAGGTCTTCAAGATCTCGCCAGAAATCATTTCTTGTGGGTGCACACACTTCGCTGATCTCGATTTCACATTTTAAAAGCCCCTCGTTTATTTTTCGATCGCTGCATATGCTTAAACAAGATTCCCCGGTTGATGTGTTACCCTAATAAAAATTGGCAAGGTTCTACTATATCAAATGCGTAGACAGTTGCGCCTGATTAGGTTCAGTGTTTCTGCCCAGTACATCCGTATAAATAAAAGCTTCCGCTGCTAGCGTTTTGGAGAGTGATAATATGACGGTGTAAGATTCCACATATGTAGCCCGTTTCGTTACAGGATGAACCAACGACTCAACCCCGTCATTATCAAAATTGTTAATATTTCTAGGTACCAGAGTCTCCGAGTTATAGGTACACGCGCCACACTCATATTCTTTTATTAACGTAAGTCGTAACGCGGGAAGAAATTGGTTGACTGAAATTACGCGTGACTAAAGTCTTTTGGTCCTCTTGCTTTTTCTATATTTTGGGTGACTTTATAAAGAATAGTCACCGATTGAGGATACGTGTCCACTTTAGCTGAGTTATCGAGATCGTTGCAGATCTTGAAGGGAATATAATTATAGTATTACCTCGCACCCGTTCGTTCTTAAAGTTCGAAGCAACGGCTTGTGAGACCGTATGGCCGTTAATCCCGTAAGAAGCCAAGGATAATCTAGAGGGCAGATTCCCGTCGCTGGTCAAAAAAAATGATGAGAGTTTCATCATGTTCATTTCATGCCGTACGTTATTCGATTTTTAGACAAACAAAAATTGCCGAAATGGAAAAAGTTCATCATGTAGCAGTAGAAGAAAGATCTTATTTTAAGGGAAACGATGGGATTGAATTTCGGTCCAAATTTTGAAATATTTTAATTTTACATGATTAAAACTCTTTGAGTGACAGAATATTGATGGGGATTTTGCTCCTTTTCAAACTAACCCAAATCCTTTGAAAATTGGACTCGTTACACCACCCAATTCCAACGAGTAAGAAAATGTTATTACAAAATTAACGTACTTCGATCAGGTATATCTATCCAATGCATTGAATTAGGAGAGTTCTTGTCAAAATGGAATGCAGCTTTGATGTGATATCCATTTAGACACGAATTTATTATAAATTCATCCAAAGCAGTTAATGTGCGACATATAAAGTCATCCAAAGCAGTTAATGTTTATGTCCTAAATGAATGTAAGTCTTTTAAACATGTGTTTGGATAAAATAATTTAGGTTCTTGGATTAGATAATGTTGTGAGTGAACTAAAACTCGGCCGTCGCAATAAACAAGAATTTTGTAGTCATTAAATGAAAAAATCGATGGATCATTAGATCGGTTAATGAAATCATTTAGATCGATTCGACAACACGTTAAAATTTCCATCAAAAGTGCATCGTTTACATTATTAGTTATATAGAGATACATATTTCAAAGACGTTCGAATCAAAGTTCACCTGTTTTCTTTTCTCTCATATTTTTAAAAGCAGATGCTTAGCTTCAGATCTGGATCTTCGGCTATTCTTCATCAGTTAAATAATAGTTAAAATCGAGGAGATTTAAAACGAGTTTATGGACGTCCAATGTACCTGAGTATGGTTTAAATATGACCCAAAAAAAAAAAAATCCGTTATTAAATTAAATTTAGGGAAATATTAAAATCTTAATGAATAAATTTACAGGAAGGTTTAAAGTTTTCAATATATTACAATTTTTTTTTCAAAATAACTAGCACAAATGTGGTTGATATATCATAATAATATTTAATATGAAAATTAATAAATATTAAAAGTCAATATTAATATTAATATTAATAAAAATAAAAAATATAACTAATAATAATAATAATAATTAATATTATTATTATTATTATGAAAATAATATCAACAAAATTTATATAAATCAAATTAAAACAACAATAATAATAAATTAAAATTAAAAAATAATAAATTAAAATTAAAAATAAATAATCAATATATTGAATAAAATAATAACAATAATCCAGAATAATTATTTTATAATAAAATAAAAAAGTTTTCTTTATAAATATAATTATTATTTAAATATTATTAAATACATAACGCTAATGTTGATGATTAACGTCCACTAAGACCAATGTGGTTTATGAGGCCTTAAGAAAAATAAGAAATTAATTGTAATTCTTTAGAATCTTATTTATGTGCTCAAAAATAATCGAAAGAAGCACACCAAAATCACTCTAGTTGGGCTCGCTTAACAAGTCAAGAAGATTGAAAGTGTGATAGATGTTAGGGAAATCAGAGCACATGTGAGTAAGGGTTGAACAATCTAAAATAAAGTATTTTTCATCCTCCACCCTCTTATTATCTCAAAGATGACAAATTCTATCATCCTACAAAGTCTTGGGAGTAGACCACTGCCTAATTTCACTTCAGAGCTCATGAGAATTAGTTCTAATCTTAGGGATGTTCATCTTTTTCTTCGATTTGGTGAAAACAAAAAGATAATTTTGGTTATGTTCATCTTTTTCTTCGATTTGGTGAAAACAAAAAGATAATTTTGGTTCTCAAGGGTGGGTTTTCCTACCTCATAATATCTTAGCTTCCTTTTAATCTCTAGCTCCTTATCATTCCATAGCTTATCCTTAAATTTGGAAGTGATAGTACCTTTGACACTATCCTTGCTTCCTTGGATGATCTCCTCATTTATCCCCCAATGGTCGAGCCAAGACTGAGCATACTTATGCCACCCATGCTTTAGGTGAAGGTGGGGATTTTTGCTAAATTTAGAAGAAATTTTACGAAGTCTCTTGAATTCTATGTTGTAAAGCTTCTTATTAAACATTAGATAGTTAAACATAGCCCTGCTTTCAATAGGGGAGAGGCCAACTTCGATGAGGATGATGGGATAGCGGGTATTTCCCTTGATCTTGAGATTGTAGGTTATTAATTTCTTTTGAATCATCTCAATATTTCTTTATGACTCTCTAGATATATTGCAACCCCATACTTCACAATCATATAGGATAACAGGGGTGATGAGGGTCTCAAAGATGAACCTTTTCTTACTCCAAATACAAAGATCAATATCCTTGCAATTTTTTTCAAGCTCATAATAAGTTTTCCAGCTTCCAATAATCCTTTTCTCAACTTTGTAATTCTAGTTGTGTTGATAAGGAATGTCAATACACAAATATTTATAAGAAGAGACCTTATCCAAGAAATTGTTATCATAGAATTAATTTCCATGGGTGATATTTTGGATTTAATTATGATGATTTTAGTCTTGTCAGTATTAGCCGTCATATCCATCTTGGAGCAATAGTCATGAAGAGTGTTTAGCCAATTTAATGTCTTAATTTTTTCAGCATAAATTATCAACTAGGTTTTGTAATATGATGAAGTGTGGTGCACTATATGTTCTTAGTTAAACTTCTTCTGACTACATTGTATGTATTTTTTTGCTAATTTTAGGGGGTTTTGCGCTTTATGTCTAAATTTTAATCTTAAGAAACGAAAAATATGAAAGGAATCAATTGAATCTAGTGAAATTTAGATGTGTAAAACTAATTTTGAAAGAAGGAATAAAAGGAAGTGTTCTTAAGTTAAACTAACTTGCATAAAAATGAACCAAAAAGTATTAGATCGTTAGAATATTATCTAAAAACAGAGTGCCTATTCTAATAATTAGTCCTACTCCATGGATATGAATCTTTTAACTGAAAATTTAACTTGCAATGCTACTCTAGATGAAATAATATTCAAAGGAAAGCAACTAATGTATGTTCAATCACTCCAGCATTCAATATGGAAGTATGATATAATCACCCTCTTGAAATGATGTACAAGCAACCAATTATACTTTAGTTTTGAAAATTAAATCTAGGAAAGCAATTAAAGCATGTAAAGGAAAACTCAATAATTTTATAGGTTAAACATTCGAGCACCCAATTTGGAAGTATGAAAATTCACCTTCTCGGCGTGATCTTTAGGTACATATAATTATACAATTGACTAAGGATATTAATCTAGAAAAAAATTTAAAAGCATGTAAAAGAAAAGCTCAATGATTGCATAGGTTGACAACTCGAGTACCCAATTTGGAAATATGACAAGTCACCTTGTTGGCCTGATCTTTAGGAGCATCCAATTATACAATTAACTGAGGATTTGATCTAGGAAAGTAAATATCAGAACATGAAAGGAAACTAAACAACTGTGAGCTATATTGCGCCAAACTTAATCGAATTGGAAAATAGGTGAATCTACCTTATTGAGATGTTTTAGGAAAGTGAAGAGTACAAAGTAATTCTATTAGTGATGCTAAGAAAACATTCATGAATTAATTCTATGATATTGATTTAAAAATTGCAACACAATATTAATCTACTCAGGAAATTCACAAAACAGAGAAAATAATTGAACTAAAATAACTAACAAAAAACCTCCTCCTGTGTAGGGGCCCTCTGCAACATAATTGGTTGAGATCTTAGCTGATTATATACGCATTAAGAATATACTGGAACCATCAACATGATCCTTGTATTATGAAAAGAACAGAGTTTAAAGCAGTACAAAACATTTCAGAAATTACAACTACTGTTCGGTCTCTGCATAACCGATATTTAAATAAAATAAAATGTAACTGTGATGAGCTAATTATGCCTACAGATGGATATTCTAACCAAAACATCGAATTATATTCTAACTAGTTAACTCTTTTATTTTCTACGTCAGAGAAAATCAAGAGTTCTTCGCTTCTCGGCTTATGTCCTTTGACCGGACTTTGAACATGATCACATGCACCCTTTTTTGTTAATTTCGCTGAGGTATATAGGATGAAGTCCATGTGTGAATCATTCTGGGGATTCCCATGTGGCTCATTCCTCTATTTTCTCCTTGGAACCTATCAATCCATATAAGTAGTTGCTAAAACAACGATTAGCTACATTCTATAGCTAAGTTACAAAACGCCATTAAAATAAAAATAACATCAGAATATAACATAAAAATAATTTAAATGCATTCAGGTGAAAATATGAAGTTGGGTTACACTTTTGTGAGAATCGGGGGCGGAAATTTTTTTTCTGCAATAGTTCAGCCAAAATTTTGAGAAAGTTCAGCCCAACTCATTCTGTCATTCAGATTGATGGTGTACTGACGGCGTGGGCAAATAGATTTTTGGCTGGAGATGGGAAAACCAGAAAAAAAGGTTCAGCCGAACTTTTAGTTCAGTCGGACTATTAGTTCGGCCGAAATTTTAAAATAGTTCGGCCGAAATTTTAAAATAGTTTGGCCGAACTTTTAAAATAGTTCGGCCGAACTCATATTTTATAAATATATCGCCCACAAATTATTACCAGTTTGCAATATTTTTCGCGCGTTTCTGTTCTCATTTTATATGGTGCCGCATCTCTGTTGCGCTGTGGTCCATTTTGTTGAATTTCTGCTTTGTTGCTGCTCTAGAGTTGCACCGCGACAATGATAAGCGAATTTACAGGTAAGTAATCCACCAGTTTTACTTCTAGTGGGTAATATAGAGTCTAATTATTGGTTAGAGTTATATGAATGCACAGGTCTGTATTACTAATCTATTGTTTTACCTTGTATGCGTTTAGTTTAAATGTGATTTATTAAGGGAATACAGATCAGTTTAAGAAAAGGGAAACAAATCATCTGCTATTAACTATCACTGGTACTTTTCTTTTAGTAATAATAGTAATGGTTACGTATTAGTTACTGAATAAGTTTAATCTGTGGAAACTTGTACTCTAACCACTCATCCCATATTATAGAAACACTGCTTATCTATACTAATTTTTGATCATTGACTTCTCATATTCATTGTGCTCTAACTACAAATTGACTTTACATATTGATAGGCCTAATAAGTGGTTATAGAAGATTCCATAATATACTTAGGGAATCCACCAGTAATAACACACTTGTACACCAGGCTCTACATGCTTTCAGATAGAATAAAGATAGCTCACAAGACCGGGAAAAGGATTAGACCATCTTTCCATATTCATATTTATTTACCGTAATGAATGTGCTCTAATCACTGTATACAAAGGGATTGGTACTAGTTACATATGGAAACAGTGCTATACCTAAGCTGGTAATATAGAGTATAATTATGGTCTTACTTCTATAGATTCATATAGAGTACCATATTTGTACCCATTGTTGATGGAATCAACTTCCATGTCACTTATAAGGTCAGTACCCATATTCTACATGTTAACTATAAACATAACCAAATGTGAACTGGTGATCCTGAACAAGAGGTATAAGGTAATTTCTCTTACAACTTATTCAACTTAGATTGATTACTTATATATAAGAAAGATTATACCTTGTACATACTGGAAGGGTAGTATGGATAATGAACATAGATTAGCTAGTGTAAGCTCTATCTTCATAGTACTCATAACCATTAAATTGTAATAGCTAGTTACCTTTTGGACAAAGCTTTACATGTAATCAGGTTTAACCATATTCAATTACATGACATAACCTTATCTTAGCTTATACTTACTTACTTATATGTAAGGGTTGTTGCCTAGCTTACACCTTATCTAAGCTTACTCTAATCACAGTGTGTCCATACCTAAGCTCGTAATATAGAGTCTAATTATGGTCTTACCTCTATACATTCAAAGGGCTTGGTTAGAGTTATACATATACACAAGTCTGTATTACTGATCTATTGTTCTGCTTACTTTACCTTGTATGCATTTAGTTTATGTGATTTATTAGGGAAATACATATTATCTTAAGCAAAGGGAAACAAGTCATCTACTTTTAACTAACACTGGTACTTTAATTTTAGTAATAATAGTAATGGTTACGTATTAGTCACTGAATATGCTTAATATATGGAAACCTGTAATCTAACCAACCATCCCATATTATAGAAACATTGCTTATCTCTACTAATTTTTGATCATGTAATCGTATTGACTTCTCATATTCATTATGCTATAATTACATATTGATAGGCCTAATAAGTGGTTACAGAAGATTATGTAATATACTTAGGGAATCCACTGGCTATAACACACTTTTACACCAGGCTTTGCATGCTTTCAGATAAAATAAAGATAGATCACAAGACCGGGAAAGGGATTACACCATCTTTCCATATTCATTTACCATATTCATTATGGTCTAATTACTGTATACAAAGGGATTGGTACTAGTTACATATGGAAACAGTGTTATACCTAAGCTAGTAATATAGTGTCTAATTATGGTCTTACTTCTATACATTCAAAGGGCTTGGTTAGAGTTATACGTATGCACAGGTCTGTATTACTGATCTATTGTTCTGCTTACTTTACCTTGTATGCATTTAGTTTATGTGATTTATTAGGGGAATACAGATTAGCTTAAGCAAAGGGAAGAAAATCATCTGTTGTTAACTATCACTGGTACTTTAATTTTAGTAATAATGGTAATAGAGATGGTTACATTTTAGTTACTGAATAAGCTTAATCTGTGGAAACTTGTGATCCAACCAGTCATCCCATATTATAGAAACACTGCTTATCTCTACTAATTTTTTATCATGTAATCATATTGACTAAGCTTTGAATGGGAATCAATGCTTATAATGAACATGGTAATGTTTGATGTTATAGATGTTATGATTACGAGCCTTATATTGAGCTTCTTATAACCATCACGAATATTCCAGCATTGTCTTACTCCAAGTTAATGTGAATCATTATATTCATAACAACTAGTATAGGGTGTCATACTGGTAATACTCTATGCTTAAATACCTTATCACATCATATAAGTAATCAACTACACTAATCATATGGTTCTCTATCACTTGTTAGGATTCTAATGTATCTCTCTATCTTAACCTTTTATATAAGAACAACTCTCATTCAGCTTATGGGTTATCATTATAAATAGTACTAGTATTTCCATTGGTTTACTGGTGTATTGATTACTAGTAGTTAAGTAATGTTTATAAAAGCTCTGTTATATCCAATATATTCTTTTATTGATTAAGGAGATAAACTCTTAGTTAGTACGAGTAATGTAAGGATCTAGCTCACTTTTACAGCTTACGATAATTCCTGTCATTAAGGAAAAAAGAGAAAATAATGAATAGTAATGGTGTAATAAGCTATACTAATTCCTCGTATTCGAACCACCTGATCCAAGAAGGAGCTAAGATATCATGCCATGCACCACCACTTGGTACTCATAGATAGTTATGGTCTATGTTCCGTAATGTAAAGGTCATTTTATCACTATTGATTCAAGCATAGCTTTCACAACAGGCATGACCTGATAAGACCATTCATATCAGACATGTCTAACTTAAGCTCGTAATCTGAGGCTAAGCACATACGTATTCTCTGTAATCAAAGCTCACGGTAATAGATTGAGTAGCCAAATTATTAGTTTACCTTGTGTCTAATGATATCATAACAATAACTAAAATCTTACCTTATCTAGTGTGAATAAACTCCATATAGAAAGAATAGGTACCATAGTTGGATGATATACATCATGCCCAATAAGCACATTAACTAAAATTCTATGTTCATATTAAGCTACGTATTTCTTGTGATCATTACTAGAATCTATGTGTAATCAAATAGTAGTTTTGAACCTGAACCATTACACGATTCAAATAGTGAAAAGAGTTTGAAACTAGGGATGTTCCCTAATTGTGATATGTATTTTATAATGAGTACTACTATTATGTGTATTAACTGCTTATGATATACGTTTATATGGGTAATTGATTTCCCTTATTGAGCTTAGATTTCATTGTATCAAATACTTATACTAATAGTTGAAGCCTAATCAATTCCCCTAATCATATAGGTTGAATAGTCAGCATGTAATGGAATAAGGATAGCTCATAAAAAGTGTGTGACATATTACTAGTAAGCCATGATTACTACTATGATAAGGAGCTTAAGTGATACAAGCTTATCCATAATTATAGAGATAGGGTACTTCCTTTCATATAATGGAGATAGTTCAACAAACATGTATAGAACACTTTAGTTAAGAAGAGAAAAACAAGTTCGGATCTGAGTTGGACCTATAGCTAGTGCTATGAAATTTCAAACCCATAGCTAGTTCTATGAAATTTCGGGCCTACAACCAGTAACAGAACTTAGATATGCACCAGACCTTAGATTTGTGGCTTGTTCTGTGGAATATTGTTTCTATAACCAGGATCATATTTTAGACCATGAGGCAGATTTTTTAGTACACTCACCTCTCCTTAATATTTCTCTTCAACCCACTTTCTAGGCATACCTTGAGCATACATTAAGGCTCTCAAAAATATTACTTGGATGAAATTATTGGAGTTTATGAGTAAAATTTGATCAGTCCCTGAAGTGTATTGAAGAGTCCTTTTTGAAAGCAGGCTTGGAACAACCTCATTCATTATTTTTTGGACCTATTGAGGATGAATAGTTTGAATAGTTATATGGAATTTTGGGTCTGCAACTAGTACTATACCTTGGAATTGTACCTAGTTCTCTGAAATTTCGGGCATGAAACCAGTAACTGAACTTATATATTCACCAGACCTCAGTTTTGTGGCTTTTTCTGTGGAATCTTGTTTCTGTAACCAGGATCGTATTTTAGACCATGAGGCAGGGTTTTTAGTATACACTCAACTCTCCTTAATCCTTCTCTATAACCAACTTTCTAGGCATACCTTGAGCATACATTAAGGCTCTCAAAAATGTTATTTGGATGCAATGATTGGAGTTTACAAGTAAACTAAATGACCAGTCCCTGAAGTGTATTGAAGAGTCCTTTTTGAAAGAAGGCTTGGAACAATCCTCTGAATATTTTTGAAAGGAACTGTGGAAAACGACCTTGGCATGTGAAGTTGATAGACACTAAGAAAAATATCATTTGGAGTATTTGAATTACTATTGAAGGGAATATTGTTGAGCCCAAGTACAATCGTCATTGGAGAAGAAAAGTAGCATTCCTTGTGTGCACAATCATGATTAAAGATCTAGAAGACATAGTTGAATACCTAATGGAACAACCTATTGAAGAAAGTTGTGTCTTGTCTTGAAACATCATGAAAGCATTATTGAAAAATCTTTGAGGTTTTCACCCTTGAATAGATGCCCCCCTCATCTTCATTCTCTTTTATAATGCCCTGAACTATACTATTCAATTGTGTAGCATATATTAAGAATTTTTTTTTCAATCAAATATTTTAGTTTGACATTTCTTATATACCTACGTTTTCACTTCCCTAAATTTCGCAACGCAAATATAATTCTGTGTATTCATTTTTATTAGGTTTGCACTTCCCTGAATTTCTAAATGAAAATATAGTTTTGTGTATTCAATTTTTTTAATTGTTTCTCTGCATTTTGTCCCTTTTCCCCCATAAGTTCTCAATGTTCCTATACTTCTATTTTTTTTTTGGCAAACATAAAACATAATTCTATTTATCCATTTTTTTTTTATTGTTTATGTGCCAGGAAAGTTCATCAATTTGATAGATGTGTTATTGGAAAGTTCAGATGATTTCGGTGCTATTAATATAGTTTCTATTTTTACTTCACTCTGTTTCCACATTGCATATCATTGTTCTTAACCTCTTATTTTTCTTCTTTTAAAACAAAAAAACACAACCCATATATTTCAATAAAATAAAGGGAATGGAACCTTATTTTCAATGTTTTTTTCCATTTTTTTTTTGGTTAATTTCCATTTTTTCTAAAAATTATTAGCCTAAATAGTATACATTCTTTTTACCTTAAAATTTGCCAAATTTTTAAATAGAGACTATAAAAAATTATTAGTTTCTAAACTTTAAAATAAATTTCCAATCTTAACATTTTCCTTGCTCTCATAGAATTTTGAACTTCCATAGGATTTTAGTCTGTTGGTTGAGTGTTAACTTCTACAAGTTCTAAAGGCAGAGTTTGTAAAGGTCCAAGTAGCCTCTAGATCTCATATTTTCTCAAAAGTGACATATCCAGTGCCCCTATAGTCAATCTCTGTAACAGATCTAAATAGAAGTTCTTCATTTTAATAGATCCATAAAACCCAACCACTTTAAGGAAAACTGTGTACATGTGTCATTTATCCCAGAAATTCTTAGGCATAGTTTTTAAATCATACATGTCATGTTGGTCTTCTTCCATTAACTTTAAAGGCATGTTTTTTGTAATTGCATAAAATAAATTTTCAAACCCTGGAAATGACATTTCTCTCAAGCTTTAAGGCCTAAAAATTGAACCTAAAGTGGCTGAACTATCATAGAATTTGAACTTCCACATTTTGAACTTCCAGAGGATTTTAGTTTGTCTGTTGAGTGTTAACTTATACAAATTCTAAAGGAAAAGTCTGTAAAGGGCTATGTAGCCTTTGTATCTCATCTTTTATCAAAGGTGACATATCCAGTAAATGCCCCTACAGTCAATCTCTGTAAAAAATATAAATAGAAGTTCTTCATTTTCATATCCATAAACCACTACAACTCTAAGGCAAACCTTGTACAAGTGTCATTTCCCCCTTCTCTCATAAAATTTTAGGCAAACTTTAAGGAAAATTTATTTCTCCCACAAACTAAAGGCTTCCTCCCAATAATTCTAGATGTGAATTCTATCATAAAATTTTTAAGTCAAGCTTTAAGATAAACCATGCACATGTCATTTATCTCATGATCATATGTCATTTCTCCTTTGCATTTGAAATCAATGTCAATTTAATATACATTTTTATTGAATTTGTTTTTTTCAGGGATAAGAAAACCATTAAATATGGTTGAAAAATGGAAATTATGCATAGAAGTTTCTTGCTATCCAAATCCAGAGAAAGCAGTGATTACATATGTGATTTCCAATATTGCGAATAGCAAATTCATCCAAAGGAAAATGAATATACTAGGAAGAACAACAAACAATGAGGCATATTATATTGGATTAATAGAAGGCTTGGGAACAACTATGAAGTATGGATCAAATGGAATTTTAGCTTTCACAAATTCTGAACTTGTGTGAAACCAGATGAATGATGTGTACCAAGTTAAGAAAGAGAGGCTAAAAGAACAACATGGAATAGCAAACAATATTGTTAGCCAGTTTCAAATTTTTAGTATAAGGAATTTTACAAATGTGAATAAGATGTGTGTTGATCTATTACGTGGTGCAATGCCAATTCAGGATTCATCTATCAAAGATGAATTAATAGATGAATTATAATTATACAGGGAAATGCCAATGCAAGATTCATCTCTCAAAGATGAATTGATTTTGAGACGCCCTTCTTCAAAAATTCAAGATTTATCTCTCAAAGATGAATTAGTTTTGAGACCCTCTTCTTCAAAAATTCAAGATTCATCTCTCAAGGATGAATTACTGTTGAGACACTCTCCTTCAAAATTTATTGATGGACATTGTAACATATCTTGGATATGTGGGTGTTGTGTACTTATAAATGCATCTTTTTTAACGACCATGTGCTTTTTTCAATTATATACCATGTGTGTTCCCACCACACCATGTAAAGTGCAACTTGGTGAACTTGACATTTGCAACAAGTGGTGAACCTCACATTTTTATAAAATTAAAATTCGGGGACTTAAATTTTTTTTGTTTAAATGGAGTTTAACTTCTTTTTTAAGGAAAATGTGTTTTTTCAATTTTATAATAAGTGTGCTCCCACCATGTAAAGCGCAATTTAGTGAACTTATCATTTTTATATTTTTTTTTTGCTTAAATTGAGTTTCACACATCAATTAGTGCTTTGAAAGTTGTGTTTTACATAATTTTGGTACACTAAATTACATCAATTTTCTGAAATTTATTTTGAATTTATTTTAAATTAGTCATTTAAAAGAATAATTGTAAATGTCAACCGTAGATATATATATCATGGAGGATGAACGATGAAGATCAACAGAATCCCATATTTCTAAGAGAAGGGGGGATCAGGGATAGAGGGATGCTCATGGTATTTAAATATATTATTAAATCTCCACACATGTGTGTACATATGGAATTGATTTTTTATCAAATTTTTGAGTTAAATTAGTTGTTAATAAGTTTCAATTTTTATTTTTTAAGAGCTAAGAGGAGAAGGGTCTCTACTCCATCCATGGAGAATGCCCATGGTTCACCTAGTCATGGTATGGTTCATGCAATTTAATCAATGAATATGTATGTGTATTTATATGTATGAATGCATTTTTCAATTGATTATAAATTCATATTTGTTTATGAAGCTTCTCTCTCATCTCGAGAGGTTGGTGGTGGTTCAAATCCCCTTATCAGGCCATCAATAAGTGCTAGAAAGTTGCATAAAGGTGGTGATATTTATTGCCCCGGAGGCCAATCAACGGCTGGTGGTGCCGGTTCTCAACAGGGTCATTATGGTTCTCAACAGTTTCAGGGTGGAGAAGATGCTAGCCAACCACGTCAAGGCTTCCATCAATTTGAATATTTTTTCATTCAATTTGTACAAATTTGTTTACATGTGTTTTTTCTAATATACAACATTTTATATATTGATGCAGAGGCTAAAAATGCTCCAAATTTTGGTAAAAAAAGACACAGGGAAGAATGCTTCATTGAAGAAGAAGGTTTTTCACCCACCACGACTTATCCGGCCAACATTTCTGATATACCTTGGGAAAGAAACATGGAGCAATGCACCATAGAAAAGTGTCAACAACTTCATTCAAAATTGCAGAGAGATCTCGTGGCTTTGACTCTACCTGCTGAGAGTTGACAAAGCCTGGAAATAGTTACACACTTCTTAGGCGAACTAGTAGTTGTGTACCAAAATCTTGTGCCAATGACTGATACATTTCTAGAAGTCATGAGAAAAATAAAGGAAACAGTAATGGGTCCCGATAAATGGGAGGATGTAAAACACAGAGTTATAAAAGAAATGGCGAAGTAAATTTTTAATTTCAAGGAAGGGCCGAAAAGAAAGATGCTGAAGGTGCAATATTTCAAGCACCCCGATATAGCTCAGTATTTAAATGATAGACACTTGATGGCCTATGGAAGACTCCCATGGAACGGTGAGGTTCCTCTTTATTTTGCAGCATTTTTTTATGTATAATTAGGGGCGTTAGTAGTGATGTTGAGTTGCCTTACCCTGAGCCACCATTGGTTAGTTGAATTTTTTGGGTCGAAACTTTGCGGTCAGATATGGAAGCCACTTCTCAAATTAGTCGAGAAGCAAGGGATGTGATCATTGACAATGTTCCCAGTGGATTGGGTGGAGTCGATGTTTGTCTGAATCGAAAAAGAGCACGTGAGAATGCATGCGAAAATTTTGTGTATTGTACAGATGAAGAGATTGACAACATGAGTGTTGAATATCTCAAAATATATGCAAATAATTGTCGCAATGGTTGGCAAGACCTAATTTTTCATGAGGAAGAGGGTATGGGAACGGTATGTGTTAATGGTTAGGGTTCAATTATTTTAACACATACATGTACAATTTGTAATAAATACACATGTATATGTATACATTAATTTGTATGTACATTAATCTAACAAAAATGTATCATTATATGTTAAAACACCATTTTTAGTTGTCACACTTGATGAATGACGAAAATGTTAATATCACGTTCAGAGCCTCTGTTTGAAAAAATCAAGATGGGTCTCATCATCAAGATATGTTGAAAAATGTTAGTGTTTTTTAAGTGATAATTTTAAAATAAATAATTGTGCACACATGTACATGTACATATATAATAATAAAATGTTTTAACAGATTTTGATTCCGTCTGATGCTTTTGGGATGGCTGTACCTTCTTCTTCCTTAGGAGATGTACCTTCTACTTTATTAGGAGATGTGCTAGATCCACAACAAGTATGGAAAATTTTTTACTTTTAAAATTTATGTTTTTAAGCTATATATTCCACCTCAAAAATTTCCATTAAAAAATTAGAGATATCTATATCTTGAGTTATTTTAAATTTTTTGAATTTTAGGTTTCTATAGAAGATTTTTTTAATCCAGAAGATTTCTTTAATCCACGGACTCTAGAGATGGAGATAGGAACATCCACACCATTTCAACCATTTGAACAACTTGTGTAACATTTTTTCTAATATTATTGAAAATAATTATATATATACATGCATTTTGATTTGAAATTTTTTAATATATATGTGTGTGTGTGTGTGTGTGTGTGTGTGTTGTACAATTTAATGTTGGAGATGTTCCCATGAGGGAAGTTGTAGCAGACAAGAAAAGAGGGAACGTCAAGAGGTATTGCATGAATGTTTTTTTTTTTTTTTTACATGAAGTTCTATATATTCTCACTAAATTTTAAAACATCAAATTTTAATGTTTGTACGTGTATTATGTACAAGTTCCCCATGATTCATAGGATAGCTCATGGATTGAGTCTTTGCTCGGAAAGACACTACATCCATCTGTATTTGATGGATGATTTCTAGATTTGATCGAGATTTCTAGCCTTAAATTTACTTTTTTATATATTATCTAGATGCAGTCATATATAACTTGATAATTGATACTTACTTGTGAGATCTACAAATTTTGGACATGTTTTATGTGAACTACATTTGGTACATGTGTGAATGTGATATATAGTGTTTTTAAAACTAAATTAAGTTTTGGATGGTTGATCTAAATTTGGCATGTGAAGTAATGTTGTGATCTATATTAATGTTTTTCTTTTGAACTACATTTGGCATGTGAAGTAATGTTGTGTTATAATTTGTTTTGTTTTTAAAACTTAAGTTTTGGATGTTTGAAGTAGATTTGGCATGTGAAGTAATGTTGTGAGATCTATAATTTTTTGTTTTAAATTAAAACTTAAGTTTTGGATGGTTGATCTAAATTTGGCATGTGGTATAATGTTAAACATTTTTATTGGATTTTTGAACTACAATTGGCATGGCATGTGAAGTAATGTTGTGATATATAATCAAAAAAAATTTACAACTCAAGTTTTCGATGGTTGAAGTACATTTGGAATGTGAAGTAATGTTGAACGATATATAATTTTTTGTTATATTAAAAATTAAGTTTTGGATGGTTGATCTATATTTGTCATGTGATATAATGTTAAGTGTTTTTATTGGATTGTTGAACTACATTTGGCATGTGATTAGGATATTATGTTTTTTTTTTAAATTCAAGCTGTTGTTTTCCACATAATAAAAATTCACATCAATATACATACATACATGTAGAAATGATTTTAAGCATGTTTGAATATATATGTTAAAAGTATTGTATATATATATATATATATATATATATATATATATATATATATATATATATATATATATATATATATATATATATATATATATATATATATATATATATATAAACAATCATAAGATTATAGGTATTGTTATATGTGTTGAAAACAATCATAAAATTTTAAAAATGCAATCTAAAAATGAACATGTATAGAAAAGCTACATTCAGTTAATTCCATTCTAGGAAATATATATCCAGTACGTGCAAAATTTTTCATCAATGCACATAAAAAAGCTATTGGAATGGTTAATTTCTTTCTAGAACATATATATCCAGTACTTCTTGACATTTTTCAGATCAATGCCAATAGAATTAAGCTATGTTAACAATCAGTGCCTACATAGAATTTAGCTTCTTTCAGTTAATTGCATTCTAGAACATATATATTCATTACGTGAAACATTTTTCATCAATGCACATGGGAAAACTACTTGAACAATTAATTTCCATTCTAGAACATACATATATATATATATATATATATATATATATATATATATATAAATATATATATCCAATACGTGTAACATTTTTCATTAATGCATACATATAGAAAAGCTAATTTTTCAATTAATTGCCTAGAACATATTTGACCATTGGACAAACAAATTTTGTACTAGATTTTCAATCAGGAATAGAGATGTGGGTCAAATCCCACCTAAAGTTGGAGAAGCGCTTAGAGTCTCTTGTCTGAAAGGAATCTTCGTACAAAACTATACTATGGATGATTTATTTACATTATGGATACCTTTTACCAGAAAATCCCACGAGAAAAACTGGGCATATTTAGTTCATATATATATCCATTACGTGCAACATTTTTCATCAATGCACATAGAAAAACTACTTTCAGTTAATTGCATTCTAGAACATATATATTCAGTATGTGAAATTTTTTTCATCAATGCACATAGTAAAACTACTTGAATATATAATTGCATTCTCTAACACATATATATATATATATATATATATATATATATATATATATATATATATATATATATATATATATATATATGCAACATTTTTCATCAATGCATGTATAGAAAAGCTACTTGCAGTTGATACTAGAGTGTGCATGTACCAAAACAATTTGTACATGTGAAAACACTTGCATAGATAACATAACAAGGCAACTCAATTTTTAGTTGAGTTCTAGAAGTTCTAAAACATAATCCAGAGAGAATAAATTTTTGGGTAGTTCAATAAAAAAAATTCCAATGGAATGCCATCTTCAATGATCCGTTCATGGTTAGATTTTGACATTTTCCATTTCTTAATTTTATTTTTTTTCTTTGATTGAACCTCTATCAACTTTATGCGTGTTGCACACACCAAGTGACTATATAGACAATTTATGAAATCAAGTTCATAGTCTTCAAAGTAGAAAAATCCCCATTTTGCTTAGTTTGTCTGAAAAAATAACCTTTCAGTATAATAGATCCTCTTTCATATCGAAATTCGTGATCATTATAGTTTTCTAATAATTTCGTTTCTAGTTCAGTGCAACACATCAAATAATATTTCACATTTTCATCATTTTCAATAGGTGCAATTACAGAAAAAACATCTCCTGTACAATGTTGAGTCAATTTAATGTCCTAAATTGTTAACATAAATTATCGACCAGGGCTAGTAAATTGATGAAGTGTAATGCACCGTATGTGCCTAAGTGTCCCTTTTTCTTACTTCATTGTTTTAATATTTTTTTGATGTTTTGGGAGTTCTTATATTTTGATCCTTAGCATTCTATTATAAACTAGAAAGATGAGATTAAATCTATTTAAAAAGGAAGGAAAATAAAATTTTGTCAAATGAATTAAAGCATAGTTTTATTTGCAAGTTTTTGAAGTCTATTTTCTAATTAAGAAATGATGAAAACAAGAAATCCTAATCCATGGATATTGCAGCTTAATTGAAGATTCAAGAAATGAAAATAATTAATAACTCAAAACATCACAACTAAATCTTATTCATTCAATCAAAGTTTATCAGAAGATTTTTGAAAGAGATTAATTGTAATGCAATGAGGATCTCCTATGACATGAAATAAAATGCTGAAACAATCAATAACTCAAAAACATTACAACTGAATCTTATTAATTCAATCAAAGTTGATTGGAAGAGTTTTGAAAGAGATTAATTCTAGTGCAATGAGGATCTCCTATGCCATGAAATAAAATGCTGAAACAATCAATAACTCAAAAACATTACAACTGAATCTTATTCATTCAATCAAAGTTTATTGGAAGAGTTTTGAAAGAGATTAATTGTAGTGCAATGAGGATCTCATATGACATGAAATAAAATGCTGAAATAAGAAATAAATATTGAAAGAAAGAAGTAAATAAAGATACTAAAACATAAATTAAAATTACTTAGCTAGAAAACACATGAAACCTCCTCGAATAGTAGGGCCCTCTTCTACCATTTCGGTGGAATCCTTTAGCTCCTTAAAATTGTAATCAAAACAGCATCAAGGCTAATCTCCTTTTATTAAAATAGTGCTTTAAAAATAGAGTAACACTGTAATTCTGAATATGTTATCTACCGTCCTTTCTCGGTTATATAAAGCTTAATTTATATGCAAATTCATAACTAATGTCGAACAAAAATAGGTACAGGTGTAATCTTCTAGTCAAAATTGAATTGAGACTCTTTTGAGACTTGTGATTTGCTGAGTCCTAATTCCTGTAGAAAATAGTTTCTTTGACTCTTCCTTTGACCATTGGATTAAACACATCCAATTTTCGATTTTCGATCCTCGTGGATAGGAAGGAATCATGTAGGGAAGATTTGAGAACTACCCATGTGTGCCTTTTCTTCAATTGACACCTGCATCATACTTAAACACAAAAATAGTTGCGGAATGCTTCACTGGCTACAGAATGCCTATATTCTGTAGCTAAACTATTCAAAAGTATTAAAACATAAAAAATCGGGAAAATACAACATGTTAATCATTTGTAGGTAACCTTTAAGAATTATTAATCATTCTTCATTGATTTTAGGCTTATGAAGTGATAAAGAAATGATGAAATGAAGTGAAGGTTTGCAACAAAGAAGACAATTCTAGGGCTCAACATACCCCCACTGCAAAAATCTTGCATGTCGTCATGTAATTCCATTAAAACTTTACTCCATGTGCTCTGAAACCTCTGCTAGAACATCCAACCTTATCTTTCTAATTCTTTTGGTTGTCAGTGTCATTCTGGGTTTTCTCATCAATAATTTGAACTTAAGATTTATGAGGGCCCTGTTCAGTTTCTTATTTCTCTTCTTTAGCTTCCTATTTTCTTTATGCAATGTACCCAATTGCAGAGTGAGAGTGTCATTCATAGCATTATTCAATTTAACTTGTTTTCTCAACATTTCATTCTCATTCTTGATATGTCCCTTCAATATCTCCAATTCATAATTATCTTTTCTCAGGGTTTCTCTTGGAGGTTCTTGTGGACTGAGGGATCTTTCTTGATTCTCTGAGGCCTTTCTTTCTAGAGATTCCACATAATCATAAATTTGTTGCTGAGCTAGGTCTATATCAGGAGTTCCTATGTTAGGGACTTCTTGAAACTGATGTAAAGGAGATCTAACCGGTGTTTGAACCGGAGTTTGTTCATCTTCAACATTTATAATTCCTGTTTTCTTAACCAATGTCTTTTTCATTATTCCTTTGAATCTATAACTTCTCCTTAAATTTGGTGGATTTTCATTTTCTTCATCAGTATATTCACTTGTCATCTTCCCTTTTATCTTGACCCTAATCTGCTTCCTAATCTTTGTCAACTTTTCAGAAATCAATTCTTCACTCTCTTCTTGTGATGATGTATCATGTTTATTTTCAACAACTTTGTCAGTTTTTCTTCTCCTTCTTCTTCTAACAGTCTCTTATTTAGATGATGTTTCCTCTAGTTCCTGAAAATTATTTCTTAGATGAAATTCTTCCCAGTTATCTCTTATTTTCTTCAAATGGAAATCAATCAAAATTTTAACTAAACCATGGTGGTGTAGATAAGTTTCTAGAAATTGGACTCTTTTCTGAACATTGGAAGGAATTCTTTTCAAGCTATTAAGCAAGAAAAAAAGTAGATTTATTTCTCCATCATTTAAGAAATTCATTGACATCCTCATATGATAAACATACATTGTACCGAATCTACCTTCACATGTTATAAATTTTTGCAAAATTAATAACATGTTTCTCCATTTACTTTTTAAAGTTGTGCTTGGAATTCCTTTTCGAAATATTGTAATGTCCATACCTGGATTCTTTAGCATTTGTTTCCAAGACTCATTACGAAACTCTTTATTCTTAAACCAACATTCTCCTTGTCTTGGCAATTTTTTGGCTTCATCTATAAATGACTTTGTTATGGTAAAATTAATGTCTCTAATTTCCACTTCTGATGCATCAAATGATCTAGAAAATGACTTTGTAATTTATTTATGGAACCCATTGAATTTTCCTACAAAACGCAACCACCCAAATTGCTATAATATCCCTTTAACTTGTGGATATCCTTCTAAGTACTTGACTCCAATTGGTTATGTTCTCACAATTAACCCCATTTCTTCTCTGTACATATTACTTCCTTTTCTTAGCTGTAGGGTCTGATGCTCTGTTTTTGATCCTATGTCTAAAGAAAGAGTAGCCTCTGAAGGATGTCTTGCCTTTAAAATGACTTCTCTGTTCCTACAGATGAACTGGCTACAGAGTGTAATGGTAGTGAGTGACTGAGGTGGTGAATGAACAAGGTGATGGGAAAATGATGAAAAATAATTAACTTGAGGGTTTGATATAGAATGAAATAGTTTCTAAGAGATTTATGATGATCTTCGGAATCATAACTAAATTATACAATCTTTTAAACATGTGGCCTAATCGGTCACATCTAATATTTTGACTGTTAGTCACTTAATTAATAATGAATTGTTATGGAGCGTAGGGTAAGGGATATGGTCGAGGTGTTTTATGATAAAGTAAGATCAATTTGAATGATAGATTTCCTTAGGAGACATATGATTAATCATATTGTATCTATTTCATGTTTTTATATTTTTTCTATCAAAATAACTTTGCACAATTTACCTCAGACCTTTTTGACTTTGCTGCTGCTTGTGTTCTTACTTCATTTGTGTAATGTTGATATTTTAAGCTCCATAGTCTCCTTTGACTATCATCCTTTGTTTATTGAAGTAGGCTGCAGAGTCAGATTAGATGTAGAATAGAATTGGCTACAGAACAGACAGCTGCAAAATGTACTTGTCAAAAGATTATGAAATATGGATATGGAATGGAATGAGATGGAACATGAATATGGAATGGAATGAAATGGGAGCATGAAATGGAATGAAATTTGAGTATGGGATGGAATAAAATATGAATGAAGTGAAGTATGGAGTGAAAAATGGACCCGCAACTTGTGATTTTATGAAAATTTAGTTGCAGAAAAAGAAAAATTGAAAGTATAGGGTGTCAGAAAAATTCTGATTTTCACCCTGCACTTTTTATATAAATATGCCAATCACTGATTGGTTTTCATATATATATATATATATATATATATATATATATATATATATATATATATATATATATATATATATATATATATATATATATATATATTATATTTATTTTTTAAATCATTGAAGAAAAATACAAACTAAGTTAGTGAAGAAAAATTATTTTTCTTCACTAACTTAGTATCAATTCTATCCTGGAATTTTATGACAAATTATTATCTTGGAAGTGGTTTATGATACAATTTCAGTCTATGCCCATTTACAAGAAATGATACCTTCTCTTCATCTATTGTTTTGATCTTTATTGCTCCAGTTTCGAATATTCTCTCTATTTCATATGGCCCAAGCCAATGGCTTTGAAATTTACCTTAAAAATCCTTGAATTTTGAATCAAACAAGAGTGCCCAATAATCTTCTTTAAATTTATTTTCTTTGATATATTTTTCGTGCCATCTAGTCCTTTGTTGTTGTTGGACTATGCTTGTTCTTTGGACTGCATCTCGTCTAATCTCATCCTGTTCATTAATTTGCTCCAGTCTGTGCTTTTGTGCTTCTGTCAAATGAAGTCCTAGTTGGACTTCCATCTTGAAAGCTTAGATCTGAAACTCTATGGGAAACAATAGTTGTTTTCCATAAACAATTTCATAAGGACTGTGTCTTTTCATGTTTCTCCATGTAGTTTTGTAGGCCCATAAGGCTTCAGGAAGCCTTTATGCCCAATCTCTTCTATGTAAATGAACAGTCTTTGTAAGAATCCCTTCGATCACTTTATTGGTAGATTCCACTTGGCCATTTTCTTGTGGATGGTAGGGAGTATATTTCCTGTGCCTAATTTTATCCTTCTCTACAATTTTCTCCACCATATTTGATGTGAATTGAGCTCCTTGAGATGTGAAAATTTTTCTTTGGACACCAAAACGAGTAAAAATATTCTCAAAAAGAAAATTAACTACAGATATTTCATTAGCAAAAAGTAATGCCTTGGCTTCTACCCATTTAGTGACATAATCAGTGCAAACTAGGATATACTTCTTTTGTTTTGATGGAGGATTAATAGGTCGTACAAAATCCAAAGTCCATTTCTCAAAAGGTTCAATATGTACCTGAGGTTGTAATGACATTTCACTTGAAGGAGAAGGTTTCCCTACCCTTTGGCAACTGTCATACCTCTTGACATATTATTTAGCATCTTTAAAAATGAATGGCTAATAATATCCTAGATGAAGGATTTTATAAGTTGTCCTCTTGTCAGCAGAATGTCCACCACAAGGTTCATAATTACATGCCTTAAGAATCTCAGGCATCTCATCTTCCTGAACACATCTTCTGATAATAAGGTCTGGACCTATCCTGTATAATTCATTATCAATTAATGAAAATTTTGCACTTTCATAAATGATTCTCCTTTTATCTCTTGCATTCATAATTGAAGGAAATTTTCCCGAAACCAAATAATTGGAAATGTCTGCAAATCGAGGGGGTTTGAGTCGTTATTGCAAAGAGATATTCATCAGGTAATTTATCTTCAACTCCAGTATTATATTTAATGTGTTGGAGTCTAGATAGGAAATCATCCATTGTATTTTGTTTTCCAGGCCTATCTAGAATGGTGATGTTAAATTCTTGTAAGAGCAATAATCATCTTATGACTCTTCCATTAGTAATTGATTTATTCATTAAATACCTGATTGTAGAGTGATCTGTGTGAACAAAGGTTTCATAGCATGTTAGATAATGTCTCAATTTATTTATAGCATGAACAAAAACTAAGAATTCTTTTTCAGTTACAGTATAATTCAACTCTGAAGGAGTCAAATTTTTAATTGTATAGTAGATGGCATAAGAGATCTAGTCTTCTTGTCCCAACACAGCTCCTAGGGCTATATCTGAGGAATTTGTTGAGATATGAAAAGGCAATTTCCAGTTAGGACCCCTTAAAATAGGTGCTTCATATATTTTTGTTTTCAGGGTTTCAAATGCTAACTGGTAGTGAGAATTCCATTGGAATTCACAGTCCTTGGTGAGAATTTTGAAAAGTGGAGATGCTATCTTGGTGAATTTTTCTATAAATCTTCTATAGTATCCTGTAAATCCTAGAAAACTCCTAACATATTTTTGAAAACTTGGAACTAATAGTCTAGAGATGAATTCAAATTTTGACTCATCAACTCTAATCCCATCTCCTTAGATATGATGTCCTAGGACAATCCTTTCAGTAAACATCATGAAACATTTTTCATGACTTAATGAAATGTTTGCTTATTTACACCTTTTTAGAAAAATTTCAAAGTTTTCTAAGGATTCTTCAAATGTATTACCATAGATTTTGAAATCATCCATTTATACTTCTACACAACCATGTATTATATATGAAAATATTCCTAATATTGCCCTTTGGAATGTTGCAGGTGCATTGCATAATCCAAAAGGTAATACTCGGTAGGCATAAGTTCCCCAATGACAGGTAAATCTAGTTTTATCTTGATCTTCAAGTACAACCTGAATTTGATTATAACCACTGAAACCATCCAAAAATTAAAAGTACTTTTTGCCTACTAATGTATCTAACACATGATCTAGAAAAGGTAATGGAAAATGATCTTTAAGATTAGCTTTGTTTAATTCTCGTTAGTCAATACATACCCTCCATTTACCATTTTTCTTAGGTAAAATCACCAAAGGAGAAAACCACTGACTATTTGAAATGGGATAAATAAAGTTGACATTTAACAATTTCTGTAACTCTTCTTTAACAATCTCCCTAAGGTTCGGATTCTCCTTCTCTAAGGTTGTCTGATTGGTTTACAATTTTCCTCTATGTAGATATGATGAGTGCAAGTCTTAGGGTAAATCCCTTTCATATCAGTGTATTCCCATGCATATGCAGTGGAATGTCTCTGTAATATTATGACTAGCTTTTCTTGTTTAGATTTTTCCATTTTTTTATTTATGTTTAAGGTTTATCTTGGAAATATTTCAATTGTGGAGCTGCCAAATTCTTCCATGGAGTAAAGAGACATTTTTCCTGATGAAAAAAATTCAATATTGGATTGTTCTTGAAATTTTTCATGTTTGTATTCTGAAGAAGATTCATGATTTTCTAGGACATTTAGATCTGATTATCTTCACTAATTTTTTAAATAGTGAAGAGAGGTTGTATATCTTCTTCATCATCAATCCATCGATTATCATCTACTTCCGTTCTTGTTTTTGCTGGAGGATACAAAGTAAATTTCTTGGTTGAACTACCATCAGAGATGTACATATCACCGAATCTATAGCTAATGAAGGCATCAGTTATAGCTAACCAATGTCTTCCTAATATAATAGGATATCCTCCTAAATCACTTTTAGGAGTTAGATCATGAAATCCACAGGGTACTCCCAAGAATCTAAGGACATTTAAATATCTTCTAATACCCCATGCAGCTTGATTACACATCTATCTGCTAACTGTAGTAATGTGGGTGTATAAAGAAGATTAGGAAGCTTTAGTTTTTCCATGGTTTGCTTACTCATGATATTTATTGCTTCTCCTAGATCAATTAATGTGTTTGGTATTTCAATTCCATTGATATATGTTTTTACAACTAGACTTCCCGGATCTAGATATTTTTGAATAGAAATCTTTCCCATCATTATGTCTGCTATTTTTCCTACCAGTTGTATTCTCTTTATCTCTTTTATCTTTATTCCATGTTTTTTCATACTCAACTCCTTTATTGTTTTAGCTAAGATTAGGATCTCCTTGATGGCTTGTAATAATGGAATCTTAATAAAAACATTTCTCAGTTCATCTAGGAAATCGTAGTTAGGAATCATAATTTGTTTCTCTACACCTTTATCAATTTGTAATGTTTCAGGAAAAGGAGGTGTAGTAGTAGATGTTAATGGTTGCTCTAACATAGGAGTTGAAATCACTGGTTCTTTTTGTTTTTCTTTTTCAATATTCTGGTTTTGAAGAGATGTTCTTTATTCAAAACTTTTATTCACCCATACAGAATCTTCCTCAAAATTATTTTGTTCTTGTATAATTACAGAAGGCTTCCTTTTATCAATTATTCTTCCAGACCGAAGTTGGACATCATTAAGGTCTAAAGGAGTAATAAAATAAGTTGGAAATTGTTGTCCTTCTATCATATATGTATTCTGAGGATTTTTATTGTTGGGGTTTGGTATTGGCTGGGCAGGTAACTAGTTTGATTTATGAGGAAATGGTGATGGAAGTGGTGGATTTTGATTCTAATTTTGAAGTTGTGGATTCTGCTGAGGATTTTGTTGAGGAGGAAAATTTGGATATGATGGATAAGATGGATAAGATGGAGGATATTAATATTATTGAGAGAACCTACCATAAGGATTGGGACAAAGTATTGCTAAGGCATTAGTTTCGGCTTTATGCTTGTTTTGTAGCTTAAGGGTATCTATTTGTTCACTAAGACTCCATAGAATATCATTTTTGAATTCATTAAGCATATTCCCTATTTCTGCCCTACTTACTGTTCCAGTTGCATATTTGTTCGCCTTTGCAAGAGCAAGGTCTCTTGGTCCTTTCAAGATTTTAGATTCTCCTCTTGAGAGATTAATACATAGTTCTGTTATATCTAGTAATGACAGTTGAGATATATCTCCTTTCCCCATCATGTTAAGGATATTTATCCATTCATCCCTAATTTTTTCAACAAAAGAGCTTTCAAAGTGTCTTGATCTACGTTTTCCATTTTTTCTCTTTTTATGTTGCAGTTAAATATTTCAAGTAAATATTCCAAAATTTCATCCTCTTTTTGCATCATTTTGAACACTTCTTCCTTATGGTTCACTGGTATATAGTAATCCAGATATCTTTCTAAAAATGATTTCTTCATATCATTCCATGTCCCAATAGACCCAGTGATTAGACTCATAAACCATTTTAGTGCTGCTCCTTTCAATGTTGAAGGGAACAGTTTAAATTTTTTAGCATCTTGAAGATAGTCATAAGTTTTTCATAAAAATTCAAATTAAAATAAGAATGTCTCGGGGTCTTCACTTTTCAGTCCATGAAAATTTGGAAGAACAGAGGGTGAGATATTTTTCATGGTAGCATTTGTTTCTTCATTTATTATAGGGAATGCAAAGGAGCTTTCAATTCCCCTTCAACCTCTACCTCCTTCTACATTTCTTCTACCTCTACATCCTTCTACATTTGCTCTTCCTCTTCCTCTGTCTCCTGCTCTACCTCTACCTCCTCCAAATAGAAATTTTTTTGCATTAAATATTTCTACTTCCCCTTCTCCTCCTTCTTCTCCCCTTCTGACCATAATAGATTCTTCCGAACTAATATAAGGTTCAGTATGGAGAAACAATTATTCTTCTGGTTCTTCTATCAAGGGTATATTGAAGAAAGATTCCTCCTCTTCCACTTCACTATGGATTTGTAATTCTTCTACTGGAATATATTCTCCTATGGAAGTGAAAAAGGTTATTCCTCCTCTAGGAGTCCTTGGATCTTCTTCCTCTAGAATTGTTTCAGTGGATGAAATGGGAGATCTTAGTGATTGGATATCTGATCTTAAGACTTCTGGAAGTCTATGACCAGTATAGTATGGAATATGGGTTTGAGTTCGAGGTGTGCTACTTCTTGGTCTTGGGGGAGTGAGTGGTGTTATGGGAATTAAGTTTTTGCCTCTTATAAATCTACCCCTAGAGTCTCTTTCTCTATGCATGTAATTTTTTTTTGGGATGTAAGAAATAAGGCTACCTAGTTACACTTCCCCGACAACAGTGCCAAAATGTTTACTCAATTTAGTTTCCTAAATTGTTAACATAAATTATCGACCAGGTCTAGTAAACTGATGAAGTGTAATGCAATGTATGTGCCTAAGTGTCCCTTTTTCTTACTTCGTTGTTTTAATGTTTTGTTGATGTTTTGGGAGTTTTTATATTTTGATCCTTAGCATTCTATTGTAAAATAGAAATATGAGATTAAATCTATTAAAAAGGAAGGAAAAGAAAATTTTGTCAAATGAATTAAAGAAGAGTTTTATTTGCAAGTTTTTGGAGTCAATATTCTATTTAAGACATGATAAAAACAAGAAATCCTAATCCATGGATATTGCAGCTTAATTTAAGATTCAAGAAATGAAAAAAATTAATAACTCGAAAGATTACACCTGAATCTTATTCATTCAATCAAAGTTTATTGGAAGAGTTTTAAAAGAGATTAATTGTAGTGCAATGAGGATCTCCTATGACATGAAATAAAATGCTGAAACAATCAATAACTCAAAAACATTACAGCTGAATCTTATTCATTCAATCAAAGTTTATTGGAAGAGTTTTGAAAGAGATTAATTGTAGTGCAATGAGGATCTCCTATGACATGAAATAAAATGTTGAAACAATTAATAACTCAAAAACATTACAACTGAATCTTATTCATTGAATCAAATTTTATTGGAAGAGTTTTGAAAGATATTAATTGTAGTGCAATGAGGATCTCCTATGACATGAAATAAAATGTTGAAATAATAAAGAAATCTAGAAAGCAAGAAGTAAAGAAAGACACTAAAACATAAATTAAAATGAATTAGCTAGAAAACACATGAAACCTCCTCAAATAGTAGGGGCCCTATTGTTTCGGGGAAAAACACCCTAGAGGTTTGTTGGGTCAAAACCTCCACAGATCAGGGCATGATATTCAGAAGGACTCACACACAACCACACTTAGAAGCTAAAAACTAGATAAAAACGATAGTAGAACTCACCCGTAGTCCTACGTTCGATGTAGATCCCATGGGGTCCAAACCCCCAGCAACCCTTCTTCCTCTTCAACCTAAAAAACAAGAAAGAACATGCACAGAAACCTAGTTGTATAGCATATATTGCCCCTAAATGTTAGTGCAATCCATGTGAAACATTATGTAAACAATAATAAATTCTTAAATGATAATCTTTTCACATATACAAGTAAACATTAACACATAAGTTCAGGAACAAGATGGTTCTTCATTATTACGAACAGCATGTACAGAAATAAAGAGTGGAGAGATCACCTGAATCCTTCCATGATCTTCCAACAGACCGTCGTCCAGATCCGTCTCGCCCTTGCCTCACTAAGATAATTTCAAGACTTGTGCACTTGATATGGCATATAAATGGATGAACATCTCCAGGAAACAAGGGTTTCCTGTATAAATATGGGAAAGTGCAGGAGGCATGGGAAATCAGACTTGAATTGGGATTCCAACAGAGTATAATATCTATAAAATTTCTCTCTCTCTTAGGCCATACACATGAAGGGCTTTTATACTCCTTCAAAGTAGTTTCAGTCAGTTGGAAACAGTTGGCCACGTGCTGGGGTGGTTGAACTACTGGAGTAACCATCAACCCAGCTCGAAAATAGGGAATTTATATATATATTTTTAATGATTTTAATGCCATACACGGAAAAGTACATGTGGACTCGCGTATACACGCGGAGAAGTCTGGGCATACCTGCGTATGGGATTTTTAACACTGTTTTTTATGAATTTTGTTCAAGTCTGTAGGAATGGGTGCCCAAGGCCATAGAGACAATCATGAATCACATGAGGGTGAGAAATGATTCTATAACAGATGCCCCCTAATATATGTGGTCAGAAGGGGTACATGATGGCCGAAATGTATTATGCGCATAGAAAGAACTTCACAAGGACAAGAGAGGACTTCACCAGATTTCACCCTGCTAAAAACCAATGAAAGAAAACAGAGAGTCAACTCATGCTGAGGCGGGCATACCCATGCTCAGTCAAAAATACATCATATCGAAAGTACAGAATAGATCCAAAATGTATACAAGTATAGCTGAACTGAAAGTACACAATGAATCAGCTGAGCATGGCCCGTAAGTACAAGTCAGAATCAATGTCTAAGTATCACATATAGAAAGTTGATCAATGATGCTGAAACTGGATGTCTGATCATATAAGTAACTGAATCTCCAAGTACCAAATCATAACGGGTGGAACTCATGGTACAATCACGTAACTCGGGAGCCAACATATAAGATGTTGCTGTACTGAACTGCAAGATATAAGGGTGAACGACATCACTGGAAGAAACTGGATGGACTGTCAAAAGTGAACTGAGAAATGTTGATGCAACCCGAGGTCTTCACCGATCACGATGGCACAATTCTACACAATGGGAATAAATGAGCTGAAGTCGACCATGTGAGAAATCGTTGGATTACCAGTCAATAATGTATACCGTTAACCAACGCGAGACAACCCACCAATAATGAAAATGAGTGTCAAGGTGCCCCAGTACAATCTAAGAAGTGTGAATGAATGAGTTGAAGTCGAACACTTGAAAGAATCTACCAATCAGGAGGCAATGATGAATCCCCACTGTCGATAGCGAAGAGTCTGCCACTAATGACTGCAAACCCTAAGGTAATGACAAAAAGACTCTAGACCTTATTCCCAGAGCAATGAGTCGGAGTCGATGGGAAAAGATCTGCTGGAAGGAAGGCATTAAGGCATCCTACATCAGTCTAGTGCGAGTGTAACCCACAGGCCAAGATTTGGAAGGAATCGGATGAAGTAGAGTGACAGAACCAAACCGAAGTACGTTTCCGACATGCACAAGATGAAGCTAGCGCACGGAAGAAACCCTCTGAACCAACCAATAATGAAAGCTGACACAGAGGCGAGATATACACCAATAGGGTCAAATGGAAATCAAGGTACTGCACGAATCCCAAGTGTGATAATGTATGCTGACGTCGAACACAGGGGAAACCACTCAGTCAAAGACCCATAATGATGATCAAATGCTGAGCACAAGGTCACCTATCAATGATGGAAATAGGGCCACGGTTCGGCGCTAGGTTTTCTCTCAGATCAATGTGTCGTAGTCGATAAGAGACAAACCTGCCAGCAAGAAGTCAATAGGGAACTTCTTAAACTAGCACGAGCAGAAGACCAAAACATCTGATGTGATAGAATAAGATACTGACAAAACCGGGAAGGCCGACTGAATAATGATTCAAGAGACACCATAGAATGGCCAACTCTGGTTAAACTTCCCTTGAAAAAAAGCACGACTTGTGATGACCATGGCAGTAAAAAGTGACACTTTATAAGTCTGTTGTGCAGGAGGCAAAACAGACTCTCCATATGATTGGAAGAGATGACCAACCGAGGGAGGACTGACAAGTGAAACAAGGCAAAGGCTGAACCTAGGTCAAAACTAAAAGCATCCCCAAATGAAGGAAATATATAAGTATATGTGCTTTTTTCAAGGGCGACAAGCTGACACTGTACTTCCATAAAATTACAAAGTTACATCCCGTTCCCGCTCTTTTTGTTATATTTGATTTTTTTGTATTTTTCATATAATAAGCCTAAAAGAGAATAAAATAATGCTATGGTACAATGGATAGAATGAGTATCAAGAAACAGATGCACTACTTCCTGGGATTGGAACGATCCTATGCTCAATGCAAGGTGGCAGAAACTGGTAATCGATACTCAGAGGCACGTTCCATCCATGGGTAAAAGGGTGTCAAGTCGCGATAGCCAAGTTCATGCAATGGTTAACTTGTACAGATCAGCAAGGTCAAAAGTTGGCTTAAACATTGAGTCCAAAATGAATCCGGCCAAAAGCCAGGATAAACAGGTAGCCAATATGCAATGCAGAAATACAACTCAACAATACCAGGGAGCCTCTAGGGTAATAGCCAGAAGAATGATAGTGAGGAAGAAGAACAATGAAGCTTCAACACATAAGTCTTGGCAGGACTAAAGAGGACTCTCGAGCCTACATAAAACGCAGCATGGGAAACAAGTGATAGCGAGGAACTAACTACGAAGCCCATGTAAAGGAAGGATCTACCACCAAGTCATGATTAAATAATCGGCGAGTGAAATGGGTGTAATATCATGACCTGATGGGATCGACCCTATGGAAAGTGATTAGAATGGAGGCTAGTATGCAAAATGCAATGGAAAGTGGATTCCCTAACCTATATGCCAATGAAGATCATACACCTGCCATGACGGGTTAGCAGTCACGGATCAAAAACTGGGAAAAATCTCAAATTCATCAAAATGTACCTGAAAAAATACCAATCTGGGCACTTCCAAGCATCTGGTTTATGCAGCTTAAGATAGACTGAAAAAATAAGCATAACAAATTTTTGCGAAAAATTTTCAATTTTGGGAATAAATAGACCAGTTACCTCATATTTGGTTCATTGTTACATTGCTGATTTGGGAGAAAGTGCTGTGGAGAAAAAGCCTCTTTCGTCAAAATAGGAGCAGTCGACCGTCGAACTTCACCGAATATGTCAGGTAAGCTCTTAATTCATCCTTGCTATTCATTTTGTCCATTCATAAGCTAAAAATTATGGGTTTTCACCGTAGAATCATTTGCTAAAAATCACGGGTTTGCGCATACGTGGGTTTATAATGATGAAGTCACGTATATACGTGATTGTGGACAAATAAAGTCGCGTATGTGCAACCCAAAATGAAAAAATGCGTAGCTAATGAATGAATTATTGAAATTTTCCAGGATGACTATATCTTGGACAGAGCGTGAACATAGTGCCATTGACAATGAAGTCAAGCAGGACCAAGTATCACTAAATATTCTTTGGAATTGTGGATTTCTCAAGTTTTTCAAAATGCCAAATATGAAGAGTAATGTCTGGTTGCTCGAAATGCTTGTGAACTATTGGGAACCGGAAGAAGACTACTTCATTATAGATCAAATGACCATACACATTGAAGTGGAAGATATTTATTTTATTACTGGACTCTCGCAGAGGCGGGAGCCAGTAGACTTCCATGGTAAGCCTTTGGGAGGGCTAACTGTGGAAGATTACGTCCCCGTGTACTGCGTAGAGGGTTCCAAGAAGGTTGGAACTCAAATTGCGATCAAAGATTTAAGAGACTTGCACATAAAAATCCTCCTTTTTACCATTGGCAGGGTGGCAGGGTCTGCATCCCTACACCAGGCATCTAGGACTCAAATGAGTATAGAAGTGGAATGCTTAACTCATTTATATGATTGGTGCATGGCTCTACTGATGAACATGAAGCAACAATTGACTTCTATCCGAAAAGCAAAGACAAAACATTTTTGATATGGTACAATTTTGTTGAAATTCTTCTTCGAGAAGATTCCTGGGCTGAGACCCAAAGTGATGTCTTCTATCAGCAGCCTGGGAGATCTAAGAATTGCCCAATGGGCTGACTTGATGAAGAGATTGGGGGGAAGTGAGGTTCCCCGAACCACTTGGGATGATGAGTTCTTCCTTTGGTGGGGAGAACAAATCATCGCTGTGGAAGACTATCCCTATGCTGGGATGGATTTCCGAGGAGATCCATACCTTTTCCTTCCACCAGGCACAACATGGGGTATAGTCGGTAAGTTTGCAATTTTTTGACTTATATAATTTTTTTTTTGGATTTTTTCAATATGTATGAAAAAAAAATGTGAACAACAAACATGTTTTTGATTGGATTCAAAATGTCTTACACTTTTAAAATGATCATTAAACAGATATTGGACCAGTTCGACCTGAGGGTTACCCACGACATAAGCGTCGCAGAGGCGAGGCGGATACAGTAGACTCAGACAGAACTGCCCATGTCGTACAAAGGAACTTGGAGGGGTTAATCCGTCAAGTGCCTATGGCTGCAGTGGAAGATCTGCCCGAGGCCATCCAGAGGCAGGTAGTAGGAGTACCTCGCGACTGGGTATGGTTATTCCGCCAAGTTGCCACCACAATCGTGTTCTATAGGAACAAAACTTCTGGGCAGGGACCACAGGAGTAGATAGATATGATGTATCAGATGACTGTATATTTTTGAGACTGAATATGATTGGGCATAAGCCCTATTTTTTGTATGACTTATGGATCCAAATTTTGTATAGTTTTGAACACTCTGATGATATATATACAGCAATGATTGATGTGATGTGACAAATGTATAAAAATGTGTGATGCTTTTGATGATTAAATTTTATTGTACGTAATGATTAATGTGCCAATCAATGGCTTGATTAGCTAATGAGTCTGCCATCCAATTGTCAACTCGAGGAACATGAATAAAAGTTAAAAATCGAAATGATATTTGTAACAAACGTACCCTCAGGAACAACCGGAGTAAAAATGGATCTCGAACCCGATAAGTATTGTTGAACTACGACACCACCAGCTGAGAGTCCAAGAAAACTACCAACGAATCAACACCCAAAGATATTGCCTCCAAGAGTAGATAAACAACTGCAGTGTATTCTGCTATATTATTGGAAGCAGGACCAATGCAGACTCCTCTTGATACTAACAGCTGATTGGATGGATAATGAAGCACCCAAGCCACAGAAGCCAAGTTCTGGGTGTGTCTACTAGCACCATCGGCAAAACCAAAATGACTCATGACATCCAAAACAACCTGCCAAAGCAGATCAAAAACATCACCATCCCATCAAAGATCGAAAAACAACCAGATATGTACAAAAGCAAAATGTCAGGCCGAAGCCTAAGCATAATACTTTTTCAAATAGAGCCCATTTTTGGGCTCCGGCAACTCGTTTCCTTCAAAATCAACCAAGGTATATGCTCCTTTTTTAAGGACTCTTTTAACGATGAAGGGGCCATACCACATAGACTTAAACTTTCCTGCCCCCAGGGCATCTTTTTCTTGGGCATAGACCAAAACAAGGTCACCTTCTGAAAAAACCCTAGGTTTGACCGCCTTATCTTACTGAACTTTGACTTGGTTTTTATGCGCTTCATTCATCGTGGCGGCATCCCGACGCTGCTCATCGAGATGTTCCAGATGAAGAAGACGTTATTCAAGACTAGAAGTGTCAGGAAGAAGTTCAACAGCTAACTTAAGAGAAGGAATCTCACATTCAATGGGAAATACGGATTCCAACCCGTGAACTAGCTAAAATGGAGTAAAGCCAGTTGCAGTTTTCACTGACGTCCTCTATGCCCAAAGTGCAGGATATAGCATGATATGCCAGCTGGATCGAGCTTTATCGATTGTCCTTTGAATAATTGTCTTCAAGGATTTATTCACGTCTTCCACTTGCCCATTGGCCTGGGGATAATACGGAGATGAATGTTCCTGCCGGAAACCTAATTTTAGAGCCAACTTAGCCATCATGCTATTCTGAAAATGACTGCCATGATCAGTGATAATCTCTCTAGGAATACCAAAACGAGCAATAACCTGGTTGAAAAGAAAAAGAGCTACAGTCTCACCATCATTCCCAAAAGTAGGCATAGCCTCGACCCACTTCGTAAAGTAGTCTACTGCTACAATAATGTACTTGTGACCTTTAGCCGAAGGCAGGTTACAAGTATTATAATCAATACCCCACTTTGTAAAGGGACCGACAGTAATGACTGGAAAAAGCGGAGCTGGATGAGCGCGCATTTTTCGAGTATAGACTTGACACGGATGACACTTTTTGACCGACTCCATACAATCTTTGAAAATCGAAGGCCAAAAGTACCCAGCACGCAAGATCTTTTGGGCTGTAGCAAGCCCAGATAAATGACCACCACAAGCTCCACTATGGCAATCATTCAGCACAGCCTCAGCTTCTTCGAGAGTTAAGCAGCGTCTCAGGATTGAATCAAGCCCTCGACAGTATAAAGCATCACCAATGATCAAGTAATTCTTAGCCAAGTGATGCAACTTACGGTGCTCATCTTTCAAAAAAGTAGAGGGAAACTTCGCAGTCTGAAGATACACAATTATATCTCCATACCAAGGATCTTGTGGAGAGATAAGAAACAAATGTTCATCCGGGAAGGATTCATCATAGACTATCTCTTCCCCATAGGGCAACTCGGAGATCAATTCCACGAAAACCAATGATTTCTTGGACTTGGCAGACATAAACTCAAGATCAAATTCCTACAAAATCACAATCCATCTATTGTATTTGCCCCCAATCACTCGCCTACTGAGGACAAACTGAAATGGATTGGCTGCTTCCAAAACATAAGTTTTTCGTAGAAGAATGTAATGCCGGAGTCATTGCACAGCATGAACTGCTGCTAAAGCTAAATTTTCTATCGAAGTATACCGGAGTTCAGATCCTACCAATCCTCGACTAAGATAGTATATGACATGCTCTACAAGAGCATCATCCTCCTGAACCAGAACCATACCAATGGTAGATTATGTTGCTGCTAGATACAAAAGGAAATCCCTGCTATAATCAGGTGGACTCAATAAAGGAGCAGAGGTCAATGCTTTTTTCAAAGCATCGAATGAGCGTTGAGCGAAGTCATCCGAAAAAAATGGAACAATCTCATAAATCCCTTGGTAAATTCAGCATAATTTACGATAAATCTCCGAAGAAAATTAGCCTTTCCTTGTAGACTTTGAAGTTGACGAATAGAGGACGGGGGAGGCAACCGAAGTATTTCCTCAACCTTGAAGGGATCTACCCTAATCCCTTCCCTAGACACAATGAATCCCAATAACCGACCGGATGTAACCGCGAAAACGCACTTGTTCGGATTCAACCTAATCTTGTAGAAACGATGATCCATTCTCTTTCGAGAATGAGCAGCTAAATCATCCAAATATGCCTCAATAATCTGTTTGATGTCGTGGAAATCATATGACATGGCCCGATGAAACGTAGCCCCAGCCTTTTTAAGACCAAAAGGCATCTTCTTGTAAGCAAAAGTACCCCAGGGAAAAATAAAGGCAGTCTTATGTTGATCTTCGGGACAGATAGTAATCTGATTATATTCGGAGAAACCGTCCATGAAGGAGAAAATTTCATTACCGGCACACTCATCGATGATCTGATCTATAAATGGTGTGGGGTAATTATCTTTCGGACATGTTTTATTAAGGTCTCTGAAATCAATGCAAACTCGAATTTTTCCTTGTTTTTTATCTACCGGAACAGGGTTTGAAACCCATTCAGTCAAAGGAACAGGGAAAATAAATCCCGCCTTAAGCAGCTTCTTCACCTCAGCTTTGATAGCTGCTGCCTTCCTAGGATTGACCGGACGAAGTTTTTTCCTCACAGGTTTAGCGTTTTCGTAAGTCTTGATCTCATGTTGGACAATAGATGGATCTATACCAGGCATTTCCTCATAAGACCAAGCGAATACATCCCTATACTCTTTAAAGAGCTCGGTGTAAATCTGAATTTCTTCATGGGAACATTCAGCTCCGATGAAGACATTCTCAATAACATTGCGATCCCTGGAAATTTTCACCGGGATAGTTGGAGAAATCACAGCCATGTTCCCTTCAGCATATACCTGTGTTGATGCTAAAGGGTTCAGGACTGGGCGAACAGAACCAGGAGACGGAGGACTTAGAAAACTCGTTTCAACTTCGCTCAAATCAGGTAAAAAGTAAGACCGATGATGCAGATCATCCCACGGTCTATCTATACCAGTCATAGCTTCCAGGATGGCCTCTTCAGATGGAAGAGTGGTATCAAGGCAATCCTGGGCAGAAGAAGAACTAAGTGTCCAAGCTGAACCATCTCCATCCAACTCTTAGGTGAAAGAGGAGAGCTGGGATGGACTCTCTGAAGTCAATAATGAGCGATAAAGCAATCTCAGCTGCAGACATAGGAAATGCCATTCCACCCACTTGACCTTCTGCTAATGTGGCGGTAGGGGAAGGTAAGGTCCAAGGGTCCGAAAAATAATGAGTTCTGAAGAACTCTCTTCGAAGAGGAGACCTGGAGGATGAAATTGCATTTATATGAACCGTAGGAGGTGGAATATCAAAAGTACCCATCAAGGAAGAATACATTCTAACCCTTAAATTCTCAACATGCGCCTTATTATTATCCAACTTTGAAATAGTTGAGTCAGTAGATGCATTCGGGTCTACAGGAGGACAGTCCAGTTGGTCCACTATAACAATCCTCCCTTCGTGAGGGAAAAAAATAATTCGAAACAATGAAGATGCAATGGCATCCATCTCATAAATCTAGTTTCTCCCCAACAGAAGTTTGTAGTCCAAGCTTGCCTAAACTATCTCAACCTCTATATTTACAGTTTTCCCCCCAGCACAGATGGGCAAAGCTGGGACAATACCATGCGGTCTGTGAGAATGACCATCAAACGCAGTCAGAAGAGTAGCAGATGGAACAGCTGCTGGAGATCCAATGCCCTTCCAGCACGTGAGAGACATCACACATGTGGAAGCACCCTCATCGACGACCGTTCGAAAAATATTGCATTTCCGGTATGACGATTTGATATGAAAAGCCATATGATGGGGGAGTCTCTTCCTAAAATTATTCATATCGAAAGTAATCATAAGAGAGTTCTTTGGATCGACAGCCCTAAGAGCAGTGAGCAGAGCAATGCGCTGAGCCGGACAAGACTGGAGCACCTCTAAAGCCGACATAGCACAAGGACTCTGCGCCAGATCTTCCACAATAGAGTAGTTCTGGGCAGCCCTAGCATTTGGATTAATCGTCGTATGCTTAGTAGATGCTTTGGGCATCCGAGGTATAGGCTCAACAGTAGGCCTCGTAATATGAAGCGGCTCAGTAGCATCAGGAGCACCCTTAGCTTTCGAAGACTCTTCTTCGCCATAATCACGGGATCTCGTAGTGACATCCACGTGAGCACTCATCATGTATATGTTTGATGGACTTTCCCCTTCCTGGGTGCCCCCAGAGGAAGCCCCAGTATTTTGATTCGCGCGAACAACTAACTGTTGCCCTTGGGGAAAAGGGTTTGTCAACACAGCCTGGGAACTGGAAGAACCCTGCTGAGCTAACAAGCGCTGCGCATCCTGAATTTTGGGGCAAAGGTGTGTAAGATGGTTTCCAGTACATAACTTGCATCGAAACTTCACTTTCTTTTTATTTTTTGGACCCTCACCAACATGCTCATTGGTTTTATTCACATTACCCTTCCCATTCCTGCCCTTTTTCTTATTATTCTGTCCTTTCTTCTTCCCTTCGGATTGTTGATTTCCTTTGGGGTCAGAAGTTTGGACGACATTTACTGACAAAGATTGGGAAGGCGATGACTCAGCAGGCACAGCCTGACCAGAAGGAGCAGATTGTAAAGACAACTGCTACAATTGAGTAAGCAAGCTAGCTGCACCACTATTGATCGACCCAATAAGTCCATCACCATGAGGACCAGGCTTAGTTTTGGATAAATCTAATTTGGAGCGAGGAGCATTGGGAAAATATTTATGAAGGACCCCAGACTGAGAATATATCAATTCAAGTTGTTGGGCCCTAAAAATGGCCTGTTCCTCAGAAAATACCCCAGACAAGGATACATCCTTAGAAATTTCTAACTGCAGGGATTTCAGAAACCATTCCAAAAGGAATTCTCCTGGAATATGAGCTTTAATAAGCCTCTCCCTTCTCCGCCATTCCTGAATATGGTCAAAAATGTGGGTTGCGTCGTCCTGTTTAAAATTAGCTAGGAGTTCAGTCCCGGCATTGTAGCGGAAAGGCAACTGTAAATGATTTAGAAATGTAACAGCCAGATCTCCAAATGTAGCAAAACTGCCCCCAATTAACTCAATATACCACTTGGCAACGTTTCCAGTTAAGGTGCGTTGAAAAAATCTCAACCTAATCGAATCATCGATTAGGGAGTTAGATGAACACCATAAATGGAAGGTGGTGATGTGGTCAGCCGGGTCCTCTCCATTCTTTCCTTCAAACTTTGGAATGTCTGAAGGAAGTTTGGTGGGAACCGGAGGCCACCCCAGACTGTACCGGATCGGATCATTCATCAATTTCGACAGATCTGGCAAGTGTAACGTTAATAGAAAAGGTAAACGAGGCGAAGCCTGAGGATTCCATCCTTGATGGGATGGATTCCCAACATTCTGAAAAGAATACCCTGGATTTGATGAGGCACCAGGTTGCCAAAAAGAACTCGTAGAAAAAGGAGAAGAACCTCCTCCCAACGCAGAGTTACCAAAGACCGGACCAGTTCCCCCTCCTGAAGTATTGAATGAAGAGGAAAGCCCCTGATAGGGGTTCCAGGCATTAGAAAGAGGGGAAAAATTCTGATAAGCACTCGACGAAGGGAAAGAAGCATTCCCTTGGTGACCGGCGTAAAACTGATTCCCTGCCCCCGCTGTAGTAAATACAAGGTTCCAACCTGTAAAAGTAGTTGAATTCTGACCTCCAGACCAAGGGTTGAAACTCTGAGTCTGAGAAGTGAACGGAAAGGACCCTAAAGAAGGATTCGAACTAGGAATATGCCCAGTTCCGAAGGGGAACCCTTGAAAAGAAGTTGATCCACTAGCCATGGAAGACATGGGTGTAGATCCAGCTGCAGCAGCGGAAAAGGAAAATGAAGGAATCCCACTAGTGGGCATTCCAAAACAAAAGGGACCAGATTGAGAAGCATGTGCTTGGGTGAAACCAGAGCCAAACACAACAGTACTAGAAGCAATCGAAGATATAGCAATAGTGCCTTCTCCTTCTACAAAAGCAGGAGTCTGAATGCCTGCAGCACTCACAGCAGAAGCCGCGTTCCCAGGTGTGGCCATCGAAAGGTATGTATAATATGGAGGATCTTCCGGTCTCTCTGACTCAGGTCCGATGTATTCAACAACGAACGGATAATCAAGAGGAAGAGGAGATGGAAGTGACTCAGAGGGTTGAGACACTTCCTCTACCTGTACTTCTTCTTCCTGCGGAAATAAGACTCTCGAGGTGAGCGGAGCGCTCCTCTCGGAACCAACACCAGAACCAGCTACGAAACCTTCAAACACTTGTGGAGGATCTCTCTCCACTGCGTCAGATGCCACAGGGTGATACTCACCTGCTAAATTACTCCTACGCCTTCTTGAAGAAGGCTCTGGACTCTCGGGAGATAACCCCCGGATTCTCCTCGATCGACGAGGCGCTTGATCAGCCACTTTAACATATTTTAATTAGACTCAATAAAGTATAAAGCTAGGCAAGCTAGGAGCAAGGAGCACTCACCACAAAAAATAATCCCTGAGATACAATCAAGCAAATAACCTTCAGGTATTTTCGCTCCGGGTGATTAGGACCGGACACCAAAATACAAGAAAGCGAAATATAGGACCTCCCGAAAGTAGTCTGGGATAATTACGGCCCAGGCCTACTAGCGAAGGTAACAGAAACAGTTACGCCGACCTCCTAACAACAGCCTTTGCTGGCACAAGTACCCAAGCTTCGCAAGGGCACCCCCCAGAAGTACTGCTGGAAGTGATACGACGTCTGCCTCAGGTACCACGGGTATTCCCCCCCGCAGTCACCTATGTGGAACCTAGGAGTGGCAACTATGGGCACCAATCCATGTCAGAAGCCGGGCGGAACGGTCTTGAGGTTAGATCCAGCAAATCAGAGAGGGGGTATCTCTCTTCTCAGCCTTCACTTCCCCTCGCGCTTGACTCTCTGGAGGAGAGCTTTCCCGGTCCACCTAACGGAGTTGGATTTTGCTCAATTAATCAACTTCTATGTTTTGTTTGAGCGGCCTTGGAGAGTTAACTCTCCACTCACATAATCCAAGGCCCTACAACCTAGCTAGTTGGTGTATGACACTTAATAAAAACTTGCTAGTTGTTTTTAAATTATAGCGCTTATTTTAATCGGTTGTTATATTAAGTCAAAGGGATACGGAAATGAAACTCGTGGTGTTTTGTGACGCAGAAAAGAAATTAATAAAAACCAAACTACATGAAAATGCAGTAATTGCCTTTCGATGAAAAGAAATTTCTACAAAGGTTCTACGAGACTAAAAAAATTTCTTCTTTTTAGATAACAAACTTCACACTCACAAAAACTATGAAAAAGACTAAATGCTTAAGTGCACCTAATGCAAATAACTAAGAGCATGCAAATTCTAAGATGAAAAATCTACAAAAGTAAAGAGAAACTTCCCAAATATCCTTCAGTTTTATCACCTTTTTTTTTTGCCACAAAGCTAGTTCCCAAAATCAAAAACTCTTACTATAAAGACACCAAAATCGCTTGAAAACAAGAGGAGGAAACCAATGACAATTCCTTCCCAAACTCAAGTCAAAAACCAAAGGTAAGAAATCCCAACAAAGCTTCAAAAGATGAAACGAAACGAAAACAAAAATTCAAAACAAAAGCAAATGACAAAACAAAATGTTTTTTGAGCTTTTGAATTTTATAAAAAGGAAGAGCTCTAAGAGACCAAGAAAACTATCAAATTCCAAGCCAAACGACTCTGAATTTCAAGCAAAACTTCAAAAACGCTCCAAATATTATAGGGCTACTTAGTAGCAAGATTTATATGAGCAAAGGAAGACAAGAAACTCAGTAACTCAGCCTAGAAGAATAGTACGACCTTGCAGCAAACAAAAACTTCAAAGAATCAAGAAAGACTCTTCAAAAATTGCAACAAGACCTAGTCAATTAAACTCAAGAAAACCAACCAAAAAAAGGGAAAAAATCGAAGTGAAAAGCAAGACACAAAGGTAGGAAAGAGTAAATGAGCAGAGGCTCTCTGTTCTGATGAAGCAAAATAGCCAAGAATCCCCAGGAAGAGATCTTGGTACTCGAACCAGAAATGAAAGCACTAGAAACAAGATTTGCCAGATAAGCTAGTTTTCAACCAAACAAGAGAGAGAAAAGACCAATGACCACTTTCAACACAATCCAGAGGATATAAAGACACTGCGAGAGCAGGTCTCTACAGCCAGACAAGACTAAAAAGTCAAGAAATCAAAAATTTCAAAATTTACCCAAGCATACGCTACTTGACAGTTTTGAAACAAGCGTGCATACGCGACTTTGTCAAAGGAAACCCGTGTATACGCGACTTCCTTTGAAGAAAACTGCGTGTATACGTGTCTGTGTAGATACAAACTCACGTATGAAAAGGTAAATAATGAAAAAAAAAAAAAAAATCAATCCTGGATAAACAACCAGGTCTTCAGTGTGACTGAGAAAAAGTTAACTGGACTGGGAATAATTGTTAAAACTATTGGAAACCTTTCAAACAGCTGAAACAACCCAACAGGGGAATCATAAGAATGCAATCCCCAGCGGAGTCGCCAGTTCTGTTTCAGGGAAAAACACCCTAGAGGTTTGTTGGGTCAAAACCTCCACAGATCAGGGCATGCTATTCAGAAGGACTCACACACAACCACACTTAAATGCTAAAAACTAGATAACAACGATAGTATAACTCACCCGTAGTCCTACGTTCGATGTATATCCCGCGGGGTCCAAACCCCCAGCAACCCTTCTTCCTCTACAACCTGAAAAACAAGAAATAACGTGCACGGAAACCTAGTTTTACAGCATATATTGCTCCTAAATGTTAGTGTAATCCATGTGAAACATTATGTAAACAATAATAAATGCTTAAATGATAATCTTTTCACATATACAAGTAAACATTAACACATAAGTTCAGGAACAAGATGGTTCATCATTATTACGAACAACATGTACAGAAATAAAAAGTGGAGAGATCACCTGAATCCTTCCACGATCTTCGAATAGACCGTCGTCTGGATCCGTCCCGCCCTTGCCTCGCTAAGATACTTTCAAGACTTGTGCACTCGAGATGGCATATAAATGGATGAACATCTCCAGGAAACAAGGGTTTCCTGTATAAATCTAGGAAAGTGCAGGAGGCACGGGAATTCAGACTTGAATTGGGATTCCAACAAAGTATAATGTCTATAAAATTTATCTCTCCCTTAGGCCATGCACATGAGGGGCTTTTATACTCCCTCAAAGTAGTTTCAGTCAGTTGGAAACAGTTGGCCACGTACTGGGGTGGTTGAACTACTGGAGTAACCATCAACCAATCGAAAAAAAGGGATTTTTACTCTATTTTTAATGATTTTTAATGGCATACACATTCTACATGGACACATTTATACTATACAGGCATCTAAAATATTTTCTCCCCAACATGGGATTTTTATATATTTTTATGAATTTCATTCAAGTTTGTGAGACTAGGTGCAAAATTCTCAAGGATATTCTTGAATCCATGAGGCAATAGTGCCTCTCTGGTCACCCACTGTCTATGAGGTCGGAAGGGCTACATGACTGTGAAATGTATTATACACATGAAAAACCCATGAGACAGAGGACTTCACAGAAGATTTATGACACAAAAACAATGTGGCAGTCAACTCATGCTGAGGTGGGCATACCCATGCTCAGTCAAAAATACATCATATCAAAAGTACAGAATAGATCCAAAATGTATACAAGTATATCTGAACTGGAAGTACATAATGAATCATCTGAGCATGGTCCATAAGTACAAGTCAGGATCAATGTCGAAGTATCACATATTGAAAGCTGATCAATGATGCTGAAACTGGATGTCTAATCATATAAGTAACTGAATCTCCAAGTACCAAATCATAAGGGGTGGAACTCATGGTACAATCACGCAACTCGGGAGCCAAACATGAGATAAACTTATCTTCTTATCTTCTGACACAACATTTAAAAATTGAACAAACATCATGGCAACTTGGATGAATGGCTAAAAAATGAACAGAATATACGATAACGAAAATTCACGATCTAACAATATTCAATTCTGTTGACAGAGATGACGGAAGGCAGGCTAAGTATGTGAAAGTAGTTGGATTGTCGGTCAATAATGTGTACAGAATTGAACAACAGCAGGCAACCCACCAATAATGAAAATGAGTGTCAAGGTGCCCCAGTACAATCTAACAAGTGTGAATAAATGAGTTGAAGTCAAACAATTGAAAGAATCTACCAATCAGGAGGCAATGATGAATCCCCACTGTCGATAGCAAAGAGTTTGCCACTGATGACTGCAAACCCTAAGGTACTGACAAAAAGACTCTAGACCTTATTCCTAGAGCAATGAGTCAGAGTCGATGGGAAAAGATCTGTTGGAAGGAAGGCATTAAGGCATCCCACATCAGTCTAGCACGAGTGTAACCCGCAGGCCAAGATTTGGAAGGAATCGGATGAAGTAGAGTGACGGAACCAAACCAAAGTACGTTTCCGACATGCACAAGATGAAGCTAGTGCACGGAAGAAACCCTCTGAACCAACCAATAATGAAAGCTGACATAGAGGCGATATATCCACCAATAGGGTCAAATGGAAATCAAGGTACTACACGAATCCCAAGTGTGATAATGTATGCTGACGTCGAACACAGGGGAAACCACTCAGTCAAAGACCCATAATGATGATCAAATGCTGAGCACAAGGTCACCTATCAATGATGGAAATAGGGCCAGGGTGTAGCTCTAGGTTTACTCTCAGAGAAATATGTTGTAGTCGATGAGAGACAAACCTGCCAACAAGAAGTCAATGGAGACCTTCTCAAACCAGCACAAGCAGAAGACCAAAACATCTGATGTGATAGAACAAGAAACTGACAAGACCGGGAAGGCCGACTGAATAATGAGTCAAGAGACACCGCAGAATGGCCGACTCTGGTTAAACTTCCCTTGAACAAACGCATGACTCGTGATGACCATGGCAGTAAAAAATGACACTGTATAAGTCTGTTATGCAGGAGGCCAAAACAAACTCTCCATATGATTGGAAGAGATAACCAACTGAGGAGGCCCGGCCATTGAAAACCAAGGCAAGTGAGACCTAGGTAAAAACCTAGTCCATCCCAAATGAAGGAAATATATATAAGTATATGTGCTTTGTTCAAGGGCGACAAACTGACTCTATACTGCCATCAAAATAACGAAGATACATCCCGTTCCCACTCTTTTTGTTATATTTGATTTTTTGTCTTTTTCATATAATAAGCCTGAAAAAGAATAAAAGAATGCTATGGTACAATGGATAGAATGAGTATCAAGAAGCAGATGCACTAGTTCTTGAGATTGGAACGATCCTATGGTCAATGCAAGGTGGCGGAAACTGGTAAGCGATACTCAGAGGAATGTTCCATCCATGGGTAAAAACGGTGTCAAGTTGCGATAGCTAAGTGCATGCAACGGTTAACTTGTACAGATAGACAAGGTCAAAAGTTGGCTTAAACATTGAGTCCAAATGAAGCCGGCTAAAGGCCAGGATAAACAAGTAGCCAATATGCAATGCAGTAATACAACTCAACAACACCAGGGAGCCTCTAGGGTAATAGCCAGAAAAATGATGGTGAGGAAGAAGAAGAATGAAGCTTCAACACATAAGTCATGGCGGGACTAAAGAGGACTCCCGAGCCTACATAAAACGCAGCATGGGCAACAAGTGATAGCGAGGAACTAACTAGGAAGCCCATGTAAAGGAAGGCTCTACCACCAAGTCATGATTAAATAATCGACAAGTGAAATGGGTGTAATACTCATGACCTGATGGGATCGACCCTATGGCAAGTGATCAGAATGGAGGCTAGTATGAAAAATGCAACGGAAAGTGGATTCCCTAACCTATATGCTAGTGAAGATCATATACTTGCCATGATGGGTCAGCATTCATGGATCAAAAACCGGGAAAAATCTCAAATTCGTCAAAATGTACCTGAAAATATACCAATCTGGGCACTTCCAAGCATCCGGATTATGCAGCTTAAGATAGATTGAAAAAATAAGCATAACAAATTTTTGCGAAAATTCTCAACTTTTTGGGCATAAATAGACAAGCTACCTCATATTTGGTTCATTGTTATATTGTTGATTTGGGAAAAAGTGCTCTGGAGAAAAAGCCTCTTTCGTCAAAACAGGAGCAATCGACCGTCAAACTTCACCGAATTTGTTAGGCAAGCTCTTAATTCATCCTTGCTATTCATTTTGTCTGTTCATAAGTTAAAAATTAGGGATTTTTACCGTAGAATCATTTGCTAAAAATCACGGGTTTGCGCATACGTGGGTTTATAATGACCAAGTCGCGTATACACGCGACTGTGCACAAAGAAAGTCGCGTATGCGCAACCCAAAATGAAAAAATGCGTAGCTAATGAACGAATTATTGAAATTTTGCAGGATGACTATATCTTGGAGAGAGCATGAACACAGTGCCATTGATAATGAAGTCATGCAGGATCAAGTATCACTAAATATTCTTCAGAATTGTGGATTGCTCAAGTTTTTCAAAATGCCAAATATGAAGATTAATTTCCGGTTGCTCGAAATTCTTGTGACCTATTGGGAACCGGAAGAAGACTGCTTCATTATAGATCAAATTCCCATACCCATCGAGGTGGAAGATATCTATTTTATTACTGGACTCTCCCGGAGGGGGGAGCCAGTAGACTTGCATGGTAAGCCTTTGGGAGGGCTAACCGTGGAAGATTGTGTCCATGTCTACTGCGTAGAGGGTTCTAAGAAAGTTGGAACTCAAATTGCGATCAAATATTTAAGAGACTTGCACATGAAAATCCTCCTTTTTACCATTGGCAGGGTGGCAGGATCTGCTTCCCTACACCAAGCATCCAGGACTCAAATGAGTATAACAGTGGAATGCTTAACTCATTTATATGATTGGTGCACAGCCCTACTGATGAACATGAAGCAACAATTGACTTCTATCCAAAAAGCAAAGACAAAACATTTTGGATATGGTACAATCTTGATGACATTATTCTTCGAGAAGATTCCTGGGCTTAGACCCAAAGTGATCTCTTCTATCAGCAGCCCGAGAGATCCAAGAATTGCCTGATGGGCTGACTTGATGAAGAGATTGGGGGGAAGTGAAGTTACCCGAACCACTTGGGATGATGAGTTCTTCCTTTGGTGGGGAGAACAAATCATCGCTATGGAAGACTATCCCTATGCCGGGATGGATTTCCGAGGATGGATTCAAAATGACTTACAATTTTATAATGATCATGATACAGATATTGGACCAGTTCGAACTGAGGGTTACCCACGACATAAGCGTCGCAAGGGCGAGGCGGATACAGTAGATTCAGACAGGACCCTCCAGGCTGTACAGAGGAACTTGGAGGGGTTAACCTGCCAAGTACCTATGGCTGCAGTGGAAGATCTGCCTGAAGCCATCCAGAGACGGGTGGTAGGAGTACCCCGTGACTGGGTACGGTTATTCCGCCGAGTTGCCACCGCGATCATGTTCTATAGGAACACAACTTCTGGGCAGGGACCTCAGGAGTAGATAGTTATGATGTATTAGATGACTGTATATTTTTGGAGACTGAACATGATCGGGCATAAGCCCAAATTTTTGTATGACTTATGAATCCAAATTTTGTATAGTTTTGAACACTCTGATGATATATATACAACGATGTTTGATGTGATGTGACAAATGTATAAAAATGTATGATGCTTTTGATGATTAAATTTTATTGTATGGAATGATTAATGTGTCAATCAATGGCTTGATTAGCTAATGAGTCTGCCATCCAATTTTCAGCTCAAGGAACATGAATGAAAGTTAAAAATCGAAATGATCTTTGTAACAGATGTACCCTCAAGAACAATCTGAGTAAAAATGGATCTTGAACCCGATAAGTATTGTTCAACTCCGACACCACCAGCTGAGAGTCCAAGAAAACTACCAACGAATCAACACCCAAAGATATTGCCTCCGAGAGTAGATAAACAACTGCAGTGTATTCTGCTATATTATTGGAAGCAGGACCAATGTATACTCCTCTTGATACTAACAGCTGACCGGATGGATAATGAAGCACCCAAGCCACGGAAGCCAAGTTCCGGGTGTGTCTACTAGCACCAACGGCGAAACCAAAATGACTCATGACATCCAAAACAACTTGCCAAAGCAGATCAAAAACATCACCATCCCATCAAAGATCGAAAAACAACCAGATATGTACAAAGAAAAACTACTATATACAAAAGCAAAATGTCAGGCCGAAGCCTAGGCATAATACTTTTTCAAATAGAGCCCATTTCTGGGCTCCGGCAACTCTTTTCCTTCAAAATCAACCAAGGTCTATGCTCCTTTTTTAAGGACTCTTTTAACGATGAAGGGGCCATACCACATAGACTTAAACATTCCTGCCCCCAGGGCATCTTTTTCTTGGGCATAGACCATAACAAGGTCACCTTCTGAAAAAATCGTAGGTTTGACCGCCTTATCTTACTAAACTTTGACTTGGTTTTTATGCGCTTCATTCATCGTGGCGGCATCCCGACGCTACTCATCGAGATGTTCCAGATGAAGAAGACGTTCTTCAAGACTAGAAGTGTCAGGAATAATTTCAACAGCTAACATAAGAGATGGAATCTCACATTCAATGGGAAATACGAATTCCAACCCGTGAACTAGCTAAAACGGAGTAAAGCCAGTTGCAGTTTTCACTGACGTCCTGTATGCCCAAAGTGCAGGATATAGCATGATATGTCAGTTGGATAAAGCTTTATCGATTGTCCTTTGAAGAATTGTCTTCAAGGATTTATTCACGGGTTCCACTTGCCCATTGGCTTGGGGATAATACGGAGATGAATGTTCCTGCCGGAAACCTAATTTTAGAGCCAACTCAGCCATCATGCTATTCTAAAAATGACTACCATGATCAGTGAAAATATCTCTAGGAATACCAAAACGAGCAATAACCTGGTTGAAAAGAAAAAGAGCTGCAGTCTCACCATCATTCCCAAAAGTAGGCATAGCCTCGACCCACTTCGTAAAGTAGTCTACTGCTACAATAATGTATTTGTGACCTTTAGCCGAAGGCGGGTTACAAGTAGTATAATCAATACCCCACTTTGTAAAGGGACCGACAGTAATGACTGGAAAAAGCGGAGCTGGATGAGCGCGCATTTTTCGAGTATAGACTTGACACGAATGACACTTTTTGACCGATTCGATACAATCCTGAAAATCGAAGGCCAAAAGTACCCAGCACGCAAGATCTTTTGGGCTGTAGCAAGCCCAGATAAATGACCACCACAAGCTCCACTATGGCAATCATTCAGCACAGCCTCAGCTTCTTCGAGAGTTAAGCAGCGTCTCAGGATTGAATCAAGCCCTCGACAGTATAAAGCATCACCAATGATCAAGTAATTCTTAGCCAAGTGATGCAACTTACGGTGCTCATCTTTCAAAAAAGTAGAGGGAAACTTCGCAGTCTGAAGATACACAATTATATCTCCATACCAAGGATCTTGTGGAGAGATAAGAAACAAATGTTCATCCGGGAAGGATTCATCATAGACTATCTCTTCCCCATAGGGCAACTCGGAGATCAATTCCACGAAAACCAATGATTTCTTGGACTTGGCAGACATAAACTCAAGATCAAGATGCAAAATCTACCGTCACAACAATGATTTGCCCCTTTTAATCTCTAAATCTCTACTTTCTTGAGGAAAATGCAGAAATGGATTGAACGCTGTGCAGGCATGATTTTTTCATAGAGATAATGTAATGCGGTATGTATGTGACTGCTATAAAGGAAACTTTTCTGTCGGGGTATGGAATGAGAACCTACCAATCTCGACTGAATGGTACATGACACTGCTGCAAAACATTATCCTCTTTGAACCCGAACCATACCAATGGTAGGTCTGCTATTCAGATACAAAAGGAAATCCCTGCTATAATCAGGTGGACTCAATAAAGGAGCAGAGGTCAATGCTTTTTCAAAGCATCGAATGAGCGTTGAGCGAAGTCATCCCAAAGAAATGGAACTCCCTTCTTCAACAATCTCATAAATCCCTTGGTAACTTCAGCATAATTTACGATAAATCTCCGAAGAAAATTAGACTTTCCTTGTAGACTTTGAAGTTGACGAATAGAGGACGGGGGAGGCAACCGAAGTATTTCCTCAACCTTGAAGGGATCTACCCTAATCCCTTCCCTAGACACAATGAATCCCAATAACCGACCGGATGTAACCGCAAAAACGCACTTGTTCGGATTCAACCTAATCTTGTAGAAACGATGATCCATTCTCTTTCGAGAATGAGCAGCTAAATCATCCAAATATGCCTCAATAATCTGTTTGATATCGTGGAAAGCGTATGACATGGCCCGCTGAAACGTAGCCCCAGCATTCTTAAGACCAAAAGGAATCTTCTTGTAAGAAAAAGTACCCCAGGGACAAATAAAGGCAGTATTATGCTGATCTTCAGGACAGATAGTAATCTGATTATATCCGGAGAAACCGTCCATGAAGGAGAAAATTTCATTACCGGCACACTCATCGATGATCTGATCTATAAATGGTGTGGGGTAATTATCTTTCGGACATGCTTTATTAAGGTCTCTGAAATCAATGCAAACTCGAATTGTTCGTTGTTTTTTATCTACCGGAACAGGGTTTGAAACCCATTCAGTCAAAGGAACAGGGAAAATAAATCCCGCCTTAAGCAGCTTCTCTACCTCAGCTTTGATAGCTGTTGCCTTCCTAGGATTGACCGGACGAAGTTTTTGCCTCACAGGCTTAGCGTTTTCGTAAGTCTTGATCTCATGCTGGACAATAGATGGATCTATACCAGGCATTTCCTCATAAGACCAAGCGAATACATCCCTATACTCTTTAAAGAGCTCGGTGTAAATCTGAATTTCTTCAGGGGAACATTCAACTCCGATGAAGACATTCTCAATAACATTGGGATCCCTGGAAATGTTCACCAGGATAGTTGGAGAAATCACAGCCATGTTCCCTTCAGCATATACCTGTGTTGGTGCTAAAGGGTTCAGGACTGGTCGAACAGAACCAGGAGACGGAGGACTTGGAAAACTCGTTTCAACTTTGCTCAAATCAGGTAAAAAGTAAGACCGATGATGCAAATCATCCCACGGTCTATCTATACCAGTCATAGCTTCTAGGATGGCCTCTTCAGATGGAAGAGTGGTATCAAGGCAATCCTGGGCAGAAGAAGAACTAAGTGTCCAAGCCGGAGCCACATCTCCATCCAACTATTCCGGTGAAAGAGGAGCTGGGATGGACTCTGCAGAGTCAACAATAGACTGATAAGCAATCTCAGCTGCAGACATAGGAAATGTCGTTCCACCCACTTGACCTTCCGCTAATGTGGCGGTAGGGGAAGGTAAGGTCCAAGGGTCCGAAAAATAATGAGTTCTGAAGAACTCTCTTCGAAGAGGAGCCCTGGACGATGAAATTGCATTTATATGAACCGTAGGAGGTGGAATATCAAAAGTACCCGTCAAGGAAGAATACATTCCAACCCCTAAATTCTCAACAGGCGCCTTAGTATTATCCAACTTTGGAATAGTTGAGTCAGTAGATGCATTCGGGTCTACAGGAGGACAGTCCAGTTGGTCCACTATAACAATCCTCCCTTCGTGAGGGAAACAAATAATCCGAAATAGTGAAGATGCAATGGCATCCATCTCATAAATCTAGTTTCTCCCCATCAGAAGGTTGTAGTCCAAGCACATCGCTTGTCTCTCACGCCTCTGTATTTTACGGATTTTTCCCCCAACAGGATGAGCCATTTGGGGGACAATACCATGTGAGGTACTGACGAAATGACCATGGCTTATGATGGAAGAGTAGCGATTTAACAAGCATGGGAGAATCCAATTCCCTTCCCGGCACGTGAGGGCTTGTCCACATGTGGAAGCACCCTCATCGGCAATAAATCCAGAAAAATATTGTATTTCTAGGTACTTAATTTGATATGAAAAGACATATGATGGGGGAGTCTCTTCTTAAAATTAGTCATGTAAGTAATCATAAAGAGAGTTCTTTGAATAAAATGACCCCAAGAGTAGTGACGTTATTTGAGCAGTAGAAATGAGCCACCTCTAATGCTGACATGGCACAAGGACTCTGCGCCAGATCTTCCACAATAGAGTAGTTCTGGGCAGCCCTAGCATTTGGATTAATCGTTGTATGCTTAGTATATGCTTTGGGAATCCGAGGTATAGGCTCAACAGTAGGCCTCGTAATATGAAGTGGCTCAGTAGCATCGGGAGCACCATTAGCTTTCGAAGACTCTTCTTCGCCATAATCACGGGATCTCGTAGTGACATACACGTGAGCACTCATCATGTATATGTTTGATGGAATTTCCCCTTCCTGGGTGCCCCTAGAGGAAGCCCCAGTATTTTGATTCGCGCGAACAACTAACTATTTCCCTTGGGGATAAGTGTTTGTCAACACAACCTGGGAACTGGAAGAACCCTGCTGAGCTAACAAGTGCTGCGCATCCTGAATTTTGGGGCAAAGGTGTGTAATATGGTCTCTAGTACATAACTTGCATGGAAACTTCACTTTATTTTTATCCTTTGGACCCTCACCAACATGCTCGTTGGTTTTATTCCCATTACCCTTCCCATTCTTGCCCTTTTTCTTATTATTTCATCCTTTCTTCTTCCCTTCGGATTGTTGATTTCCTTTGGGGTCAGAAGTTTGGACGACATTTACTGACAAAGATTTGGAAGGCGATGACTCAGCAAGCACAGCCTGACCATAAGGAGCAGATTGTAAAGACAACTACTGTAATTGAGTAAGCAGGCTAGCTGCACCACTATTGATCGACCCAATAAGTCCATCACCATGAGGACCAGTCTTAGTTTTGGATAAATCTAATTTGGAGCGAGGAGCATTGGGAAAATATTTATGAAGGAGCCCAGACTGGGAATATATCAATTCAAGTTGTTGGGCCCTAAAAATGGCCTGTTTCTCAGAAAATACCCCAGACAGGGATACATCCTTAGAAATGTCTGACTGCAAGGATTTCAGAAACCATTCCAAAAGGAATTCTCCTGGAATATGAGCTTTAATAAGCCTCTCCCTTCTCCGCCATTCCTGAATATGGTCAGAAATGTGGGTTGCGTCGTCCTGTTTAAAATTAGCTAGGAGTTCAGGCCCGGCGTCGTAACGGAAAGGAAAATAGAAATTATTTAGAAATGTAACAGCCAGATCTCCAAATGTAGAAAAACTGCCCCCAGTTAACTCAATATACCACTTGGCAGTGTTTCCAGTTAAGGTGCGTTGAAGCAATCTCAACCTAATCGAATCATCGATTAGGGAGTTAGATGAACACCATAAATGGAACGTGGTGATGTGGTCAGCCGGGTCCTCTCCATTCTTGCCTTCAAACTTTGGAATGTCTGAAGGAAGTTTGGTGGGAACCGGAGGCCACCCCAGACTGTACCGGATCGGATCATTCATCAATTTCCACAGATCTGGAAAGATTAACATTGCCAGAAAAGGTAAACGAGGCGAAGCCTGAGGATTCCATCCTTGATGGGATGGATTCCCAACATTCTGAAAAGAATGCCCTAGATTTGATGAGGCACCAGGTTGCCAAAAAGAACTCTTAGAAAAACGAGAAGAACCTCCTCCCAACGCAGAGTTACCAAAGACCGGACCAGTTCCCCCCCCTGAAGTATTGAATGAAGAGGAAAGCCCCTGATAGGGATTCCAAGCATTAGAAAGAGGGGAAAAAGTCTGATAAGCACTCGATGAAGGGAATGAAGCATTCCCTTGGTGACCAGCGTAAAACTGATTCCTTGGCCCCGCTGTAGTGAATACAGGGTTCCAACCTGTAAAAGTGGTCGAATTCTGACCTCCAGACCAAGGGTTAAAACTCTGAGTCTAAGAAGTAAACGGAAAGGACCCTAAAGAAGGATTCGAACTAGGAATATGCCCAGTTCCGAAGGGGAACCCTAGAAAATAAGTTGATCCAATAGCCATGGAAGACATGGGTGTAGATGCAGCTGCAGCAGCGGAAAAGGAAAAAGAAGAAATCCCCCTAGTGGGCATTCCAAAACAAAAGGGACCAAATTGAGAAGCATGTGCTTGGGTGAAACTAGAGCCAAACACAGTAGTACTAGAAGCAATCGAAGATATAGAAATAGTGCCTCCTCCTTCAACAGAAGCAGGAGTCTGAATGCCTGCAGCACTCACAGCAGAAGCCGTGTTCCCAGTCATGGCCATCGAAAGGTATGAATAATACGGAGGATCTTCTGGTATCTCTGACTCAGGTCCGATGTATTCAACAACGAACAGATAATCAGGAGGAAGAGGAGATGGAAGTGACTCAGAGGGTTGAGACACTTCCTCTACTTGTACTTCTTCTTCCTACGGAAATAAAACTCTGGAGGTGAGCGGAGCGCTCCTCTCGAAACCAACACCAGAACCAGCTACGAAACCTTCAATCCCTTGTGGAGGATCTCTCTCCACTGCATTAGACGCCACAGGGTGATACTCACCTGCTAAATTACTCCTACGCCTTCTTTAAGAGGGCTCTGGACTCTCAGGAGGTAACCCTCGGATTCTCCTCGATCGACGAGGCGCTTGATCAGCCACTTTAACAAATTTTAATTAGACTCAATAAAGTATAAATCTAGGCAAGCTAGGAACAAAGAGCACTCACTACAAAAAAATCCCTGAGATACAATCAAGCACACAGCCTTCAAGTATTTCTGCTCCGGGTGATTAGGACCAGACACCAAAATACAAGAAAGTGAAATATAGGACCTCCTGAAAGTAGTCTGGGATAATTACGGCCCAGGCCTACTAGCGAAGGTAACAGAAACAGTTACGCTGACCTCCTGACAATAGCCTTTGTCAGCACAAGTACCCAAGATTTGCAAGGGCACCCCCCAGAAGTACTGCTGGAAGTGATACGATGTCTGCCTCAGGTACCACGGGTATTCCCCCCCGCAGTCACCTATGTGGAACCTAGGAGTGGAAACTATGGGCACCAATCCATGTTAGAAGCCGGGCGGAACGGTCTTGAGGTCAGATCCAACAAATCAGAGAGGGGGTATCTCTCTTCTCAGCCTTCACTTCCCCTCGCACTTGACTCTCTGGAGGAGAGCTTTCCCGGTCCACCTAACGGAGTTGGATTTCGCTCAATTAATGAACTTCTATGTTTTTGTTTGAGCGGCCTTGGAGAGTTAACTCTCCACTCACCTAATCCAAGGCCCTACAACCTAGCTAGTTGGTGTATGACACTTAATAAAAACTTGCTAGTTGTTTTTAAATTATAGCGCTTATTTTAATCGGCTGTTATATTAAGTCAAAGGGATACGGAAATGAAACTCGTGGTGTTTTGTGACGCAGAAAATAAATTAATAAAAACCAAACTACATGAAAATTCAGTAATTGCCTTTCGATGAAAATAAATTTCTACAAAGGTTCTACGAGACTAAAAAAATTTATTCTTTTCAGATAACAAACTTCACACTCACAAAAACTATGAAAAAGACTAAATGCTTAAGTGCACCTAATGCAAATAACTAAGAGCATGCAAATTCTAAGATGCAAAATCTACTAAAGCAGAGTGAAACTTCCCAAAGATCCTTCAGTTTTATCACTTTTTTGGTTGTCCACAAAGCTAGTTCCCAAAATCAGAAACTCTTAGTATAAAGACACCAAAATCGCTTGATAACAAGAGGAGGAAACCAATGACAATTCCTTCCCAAACTCAAGTCAAAAACCAAAGGCAAGAAATCCCAACAAATCTTCAAAAGATGAAACGAAACGAAAACAAAAATTCAAAACAAAAGCAAATGACAAAACAAAATGTTTTTTGAGCTTTTGAATTTTATAAAAAAGAAGAGCTCTAAGAGACCAAGAAAACTATCAAATTCCAAGCCAAACAAATCTGAATTTCAAGAAAAACTTCAAAAACGCTCCAAATATTATAGGGCTACTTAGTAGAAAGATTTATATGAGAAAAGGAAGACAAGAAACTCAGTAACTCAGCCTAGAAGAATAGTACGACCTTGCAGCAAACAAAAACTTCAAAGAATCAAGAAAGACTCTTCAAAAATTGCAACAAGACCTAGTCAATTGAACTCAAGAAAACCAACCAAACAAAGGGAAAAAATCGAAGTGCAAAGCAAGACACAAAGGTAGGAAAGATTAAATGAGCAGAGGCTCTCTGTTCTGATGAAGCAGAACATCCAAGAATCCCCAGGAAGAGATCTTGGTACTCGAACCAGAAATGCAAGCACTAGAAACAAGATTTGCCAGATAAGCTAGTTTTCAACCAAACAAGAGAGAGAAAAGACCAATGACCACTTTCAACACAATCCAGAGGATATAAAGACACTGCGAGAACAGGTCTCTACAGGCAGACAAGACTAAAAAGTCAAGAAATCAAAAATTTCAAAATTTACCCAGGCATACGCTACTTGACAGTTTTGAAACAAGCGTGCATACGCGACTTTGTCAAAGGAAACCCGCGTATATGCGACTTCATTTGAAGCAAACTGCATGTATACGTGTCTGTGTAGAGACAAACTCTCGTATGAAAAGGTAAATAATGAAAAAAAAAAAAAAAAATCAAGCCTGGATAAAGAACCAGGTCTTCAGTCTGACTGAGAAAAAGTTAATTGGATTGGGAATAATAGTTAAAACTATTGGAAACCTTTCAAACAGTTGAAACCACCCAACAGGGGAATCATAAGAATGTAATCCCCAGCGGAGTCGCCAGTTCTGTTTCGGGGAAAAACACCCTAGAGGTTTGTTGGATCAAAACCTCCACAGATCAGGGCATGCTATTCAGAAGGACTCACACACAACCACACTTAAATGCTAAAAACGAGATAACAACGATAGTAGAACTCACCCGTAGTCCTACGTTCGATGTAGATCCCGCGGGGTCCAAACCCCCAGCAACCCTTCCTCCTCTTCAACCTGAAAAACAAGAAAGAACGTGCATGGAAACCTAGTTGTACAGCATATATTGCTCCTGAATGTTAGTGTAATCCATGTGAAACATTATGTAAACAATAATAAATGCTTAAATGATAATCTTTTCACATATACAAGTAAACATTAACACATAAGTTCAGGAACAAGATGGTTCTTCATTATTGCGAACAGCATGTACAGAAATAAAGAGTGGAGAGATCACCTGAATCCTTCCACGATCTTCGAACAGACCGTCGTCCGGATCCGTCCCGCCCTTGCCTCACTAAGATACTTTCAGGACTTGTGCACTCGAGATGGCATATAAATGGATGAACATCTCCAGGAAACAAGTGTTTCCTGTATAAATCTGGGAAAGTGCAGTAGGCACGGGAAATCAGACTTGAATTGGGATTCCAACAGAGTATAATGTCTATAAAATTTCTCTCTCCTTTAGGCCATACACATGAGGGGCTTTTATACTCCCTCAAAGTAGTTTCAATCAGTTGGAAACAGTTGGCCACATGCTGGGGTGGTTGAACTACTGGAGTAACCATCAACCCAGCCCGAAAAAAGGGATTTTTTATATATTTTTTAATGATTTTAATGGCATACGCGGAAAAGTACATGTGGACTCGCGTATATACGCGGAAAAGTCTGGGCATACTCGCGTATGGGATTTTTAACACTGTTTTTTATGAATTTTGTTCAAGTCTTTTGGAATGGGTGCCCAAGGCCATAGAGACAATCATGAATCACATGAGGGTAAAAAATGATGCTATAACAAAGGGAAAGCGAATTTCTTGCGTCGTTTTATTCCAAACTACGCCAAAGTAGCCAAAGGATTCATACAACTTTTAAAGCAGGACATCCCTTTCTGTTGGGATAAGATTGCTCAACAGTGTTTTGATAGGCTTAAGATGTTGCTCATCAATGCTTCCCTATTACATCCTCTGAATTACCATCATGATTTCACCCTTTATCTTGCTGTCGCCTTCAGCACGATCGCCATGGTTTTGGTTCAAGATGATGATGAAGGTAATGAGCATGTCATTTACTACTTATCTCAGAACCTTCTCAACCCTGAAACGCGTTACACACATTTCGAGAAGTTAGCATTGGCTGTGGTCCAGGATGTCCAGTCTTTTCGTCATTACATCCTTTTACACACAGTGATCGTTATCATCCAAGAGTTTGATTGGGAGTTCACTATAGCCAAATCAAGGAAATCACTTGTTTTCGTTGATTTGATTTGTTCCCTCCCCGCCGACTCTGCTCCTTCTCAATCCGAGGATCATATTCCAGACAAAACTCTTTTTCTAATTAGCACCTTTGATATGTTGTACGGTTATATCATCTTCTACCTCCAGACCTCTACTTTCAGGTCCAAGTTGACGAACGATGTCTGACGCCGCATTCAGCATCAGTCGCAACCCTATCGTATCGTCAGAGATACCCTTTATCGTGTTGGAGTCGATTTCATGCTCCATCGATGTGTGACCCTTGAGGAGGATGAGAAAGTTTTAAATGACTGCCACAGTGGCGCCTGTGGTGGTCACATGTCTGGTTATGCCACCGCATAGAATATCCTTCGTGCTAGCTATTTCTGGCCGTCTATCTTTAAAGATTGCATTGTCGCAATATGCAAATGTCATGCGTTCCAGATATATCAACGCAAGATGCGTGCGCCGCCGGTTCCTTTACATCCTGTCATTACCGTGGGTCCTTTTTCCAAATGGGGCATCGATTTTATGACGTGTAACCCTTGTTCGGCCGGGGAGCATGCCTATATCATCGTTGTCGTCGATTATTTCACGAAATGGGCCAAAGCAATGCCTACACTGGCTGCGGATGGAAAGACAGCGACACAATTCATTTTCAATCATGTTATTACTCTGTTTGGTGTTCCTCAAGCCATCGTCACTGATCATGGTTCTCATTTTCAAGATTATATGATGGCGGAGTTGACATCTAAGTTGGGCCTACATCACGACAACTCAACGCCTTATTACCCTCAAGCTAATGGCCAGGTTGAAGCCATCAACACAGTTCTTGTTACAATGCTTCCAAATTAGCATCTCATGTTGTTCTCAGCTCTTTGGGCTTACTTAACGTCAATTAAGAGTGTGTCCGGATTTACCCCGTTTCAGTTGGTATACGATCTGGAAGACACTCTTCTGATTGAATGTGAAATCCCTTAACTCGAAATAGTTGTGGAATTACTGCCTGATACTTTGCCTGAAGAAGAGCGTCTTCTCTAGTTAGAGAGATTGGATGAAACTTGTCACTTGGCTGCCTTGGTCATCGAAGCACAAAAGAAGCGAGTCAAAGCCCATTTTGACCAAAAAGTTTCCCCTCATTCTTTTATTGAAGGTGATCTCATTCTCCTATACGACCATGCTCATGACAAGTTGGGGGCAGGAAAATTCCAACCCATGTGGCATGGGCCCTACATCGTCAAACGTGTGTTACAAAATGGGGCTTATGAGCTTATTGACTATGAAGTTTGTCCTTTATCGCAACCTAGAAATGGGTTGTACCTAAAAAAATATTATGCTTGAGTCATTCACACGTGATATATGTACATAGGTGATTGTTTTTATTTTGTGTGCATGCTTTGGTTTGATGTGCTTCGTGAGATTTTTTCTGCTTATTGGGTCTTGTTTGTTATGTAGACATCTATTTCCCCTTATGTCAGTTTCACGGATGGTGCTTCCCACAGTACCAGGGACTTGTCTTCGGCAACCTGGGTAATTTATGATTCTGTTGGTGAGTTGATTAACTTGCAAGTTATTTCTCTCGGGCCAGCTACAAACAATGTCGCTGAATATAGTGTTGTTTTTAAACTATTAACCGAGGCAGTTAACCTTGGCATATGTGCATTGCTTGTGAATTTGGATTCACAACCTGTTGGTATTCAACTTAACGGTCATTATTTGGTTCGAAACCCATGTATTTTGAGATTGTATTTGCGTATTCATTTACTTGAAAGGAATTTTGATTTTATTACATATCAACATATACCAAGATGAATGAATAGATTAACAGATGCAATAGCTAACATTGTGCTAAATAGACATTTGCGCAATTTATAAAAACATCATCATATGTAAATAGACTCATGTAGAAAATAGATGTGTGTGTGTATATATATATATATATATATATATATATATATCGTTTTTTTGCAACGTGTGCGTCATATAAAACCCAAAAAATAATATATTTCTGTTTCAGTTACATCGTGAGACAACATGTCTCTTAAAAATGTGTAAAAAAAAAGCCTAAGTGCCTGATCAGCGTGGTGCTCATGATAGCACGTCACCGCCCGTACTAACCACCTCAGCAAGCGGTGGATACGACTCGGCACCCCTACAGTGTGCCTCTGATAGGCCTGAGGAACATCATCAAAATGAGCATAGTTTGGAATCCCACGAGTGATCCCCTCCAGGATCTGTACTATCTCCTCGTCAATCCCCTCACCCTAAGGATTGAAGTCATGAGGAGTTCGCCTCGCTATTGGTGACATACCTGTAGGACGTTCTGGGCCAACATCTACATACATATAGAGTAACTGTCAGAACATGCATATATACCAAAAAATCATAAAACTCATGAAAACAAAAAATGAGTCTCACCTAACTCTTCGTCCCAATCCTCTCCCTCCGGGAGCGGGAGGTCAAGATCTCCGGTGAAGTCTGTGTCGGCGTAGGGCCAGTCCTCCACGACAATCAGTTGTCATCGGAGCCAATCAAAAAAATCTGGCCTCCAGGACATCTATTGGCCACCCCCTGTTCTAGACATCAGTGCGGCCCATTGAGCCATTTGTGGCTCTATGGGTGGCGACATCGGGACAATAACCTCCTAACGCTGGAATATGGGTAATCATTCTAAGAAGAAAGATACCAGAATCGATCCGTACCCAAACTGCTTTAGTTTGGTCTTCTTACACTTAGTGAACTGCTGTTTGATGTTGATAGTCACGGCCTCGGCCCAGTTGAATATGATTGGGTTCATGCACTCTGAGGCAAGAAGTATTTGTGTCTTTGTGGCCTCATGTGGTGCCTGCAATCGAGCAGCCCACGTGATAGTGTGTAGCACTATTCTTAGTGCTAGATCAAGGATGGTTTCGATGTCCACTTTGCCACTCCCTGTTCCTTTTCGTTCCCCTCAACACACCCTCTCAATTACCATTCCCATGCTTTCCCCGAAAGGATGGGTATCGATCAAGATATGGACTGCACCTCTGCGCGACAATCCAGTGATGAAATATACATCTGAGATTTCGATTTCAAGCTCTTGATCCCAAAGCACAAAATTTTCCTAATATTCATCCCAAATGCTTATTAGATATTGAAGCAATTCGGGCTAAGCCCAGAGACATGGTGTCAGGAAGAACTTCTTGAGCCCAGAATTCCTGAGGGCATTCATGCATTGTTCATTTTCCATTGCTTGTTCATCCTCCTCACTATGTTATCTCTCTTTCCACTTGATAACCATATTTTTTTCTTTTGTACCTGCATGAATTGATCATAGGAACATTGTAAGCCCCCTTGGGTATTAAAATTTGCAATCAATTGGCTGCATTTTCTTGAATTTAAAGCGGATTTTGGGTTTTGTGGTTGGCGTGACTGTTTTGCTAATAGTCGTGCCACCTGGCGCGACCCTTGTATAAAAAAGGGTCGATTGGCACGGGTCTATGCCCAAAACCCGCGCCACCCACGATGCCCTATATTTTTCAAATCCTCCACTAAGGGACCCAAAATGAAAACTAAATGTAATAAAATATAGCTGAAAAGATGGAAAATGGTGTCGGCTCCTACCTGAAACTGACGAAATCTGGATTGGTCCACTAGTTTTCTCACACTTGTCATCACAAGATCACAAGGTAAATGGACCACTGTTGCTCCATAAAGAGGTAAAATTGAAAAGTAAATATTTTTTACCATTTATGGTCTTTTACAGCTTTTCAAAGTCTAAAAATAGGTTTTAAAACATATTTGTCGATTATTTTCATATTATTTTCGAGAAATATGTTTTACACACGTCTTTTTGTGCAGCGACAGGTTTCCACATGGTTTTGACGAAGAACGAGTTGTATTTTATACTTTTTAGGACTCGGTAAAAACATGAAAAAGTCACTACTGGAGTCATCTTTCAGCTCTTTTCTAAATCTATAAAACTGAAAAGATCGCCGAGTTGCTTGTTGTTTCGAACTCGTTAAATTGGCTGCGAAACGACATCTACCCAATATACATTTACCCCTTTTTTAGGCTGGGATGGATTATTTACGAAAAAGGAATACCTTAGACGATCGCGACTAAGAGGTTCTATCGGACACATTTTTCTACCTTTTCGGATCTGAGGGACTATTTACGAAAAGGGACTACTGGATTTTTTTTTTTTCTTTCTTTTCAAACTCTCTAAACATGAAAATATGCCGAGTTCTTCCTTTTTCAGACTCGTTAAAACTGATGACATCGGACTTCATCGTGATGACGTTACTCAAGTCCCTCCTTCCTATGGCTCGTAAAATGTACTAGGTTGGATTTGTCCGAAGGACAAATTTACATCGCAAGAACATGCTATCCCCTTTAAGCATGTTTTCAAAAATAATTGGGGTACTCGCCAGAAATGGTGGGGGAAAATGGAACCAATATTGTAGTCGTGTTGGCAGTATGTCACTCTTGAACGTGGCACTTGTCTGCATTCGTGTCGGGTTGGGGACATCTCATTTCGTTATTTTTTTGCCTCCATGGGTTTGGGTAATCTCTTTTGACCACTCATCTGCTCTTTTCCACGTCACCATGACTTCAGATCCCTTGATCTCAAATACTGCCAAATCCAATGTCATGCCACTGATATGTTCAACAGAAGTTGCCTCTGAAGTTTTCAACCTCCCTCTGATTCTCTATTGGTCTTGATTCACAAACATCATGTTCCTCTGTCTTGTGTCGATAATGTGGGAAACATTATGGCCCACCTTCAATCAAGGTCACTTCCTGTCGACTCCAGCTCATCATCCAGGAAATTGATCTAGAGACTCCTTTCAGGTACCTTGGAGCCTGCATTCCTTAATGGCAGGTTCTTCGCATTCGACGCAAGGTCCACATCATTGGCCTTCGATCGACTAACTCTGCGGGTGTTCGAAGTCAGATCGTTGTTCACATTTCATGGATTGTACCTTTTATACCTTGATAGCCGTTGTCATTATTGGTGGTTTCTCTCGTGTTTGTTAACAGCTTTCATCATTGGCTGGTAATCAGACGATGTTCTTGCATGTTCGACCTCAGCTCACATATTCGCATGCTCACATTTGTACTGTGTTCGGGTCAAGATGGAGCGCAAGACCCTGGGTTTTTTCTGATGAAATCCAAGCTGTGGGTTCTTTGTGGATTATTATGACTTATTATATGACTCTTTTGATTGGATGGATACGACCATACCTGAGTCTATTTGTTGATCCCTACTATCGGATGGTTGTGTCCATACCTCAGATCTCATTTTTTCTGTACTCTATTATGGATGGTTTCACCCATACCACATGTCATGTATCAGATGTATCAGTTGTATTCATACTTGTAGGTTTTCTGATGGAAATGTTTGGGTCGAACGCATTCTCATAAAGAATATCACCCATCCCTCTCTCTCGGACCTCATGCTTTAGGGTGCATCTGTTACGCAGCATTTTGTCACCGTCCCTGCAATCCCTTGCCCCGCATATTGGAGGGTCTTTCTTGTGACCTGTGAGTAGTGTCATACTCTGCAAATACCTTCTTTGCATCCTTCTGCATAAGGACATGATTTCTCATGTTGAACATTTCCTCCGAAATCAATCAAAAACCCATGTTTTGGCATTGGCGCGAGTAGCCAGTTCACCCCTCGTACAAATGTGGATAATGTACACTAGAGGCCGCGCCATCTGGCACTTTGTCTCTTTGTTGTGCCCGTGCCATAATTTTTGGGAATGTTTTTTAACAAACTAGAGTCGGAAGTTTCCTTCAACCACCTCTGGGATGAGTCACAGGAAGTGGTTAACTGGATGAACCACAGATCTCCCTCTTTAGGTAGTGGTTTCCTCCTCATATGGGACACTCCTAGAAGATAGGTCTCCCTTCCATTATTATAGGGATCCTAACCTCTCCCTCTCCCCCTATATAAATGAGCTTTCTCCCATCATGAAAGCTAGCTGAACAAAGAGGATTATGCAGCTGAAATGCTGAACTTGGAGAACTAAGCCATAGTCGAATAACTGATAAGGTAGATCAAGAAGGAAGTCCATCGAGAGGTCCCTTAACCCGTCTGAATTCCCCGACGAGCTTTGAGACGTGCTTCGGCCGAGCACTGCTGGAGGAGACCGCAACGTCAGAGCGTGGTTTTATCTCTTCTTTCCACCTACTAATATAAGTGACTATTGTCTAGTTCTCATCTTGTGTTTTGTCTGTATCAAATGCAATATTCTAGTCTTCTCTGACTGATTAGTAGATTTTGAATGGAATTAGTATACGGTATGTGGTCATCGTTTTCTGATCTCAGTGTAGGTATCCAAGCGCGATATGTGGAGGGGTTGTGACTTGTCTTCGATCAGGAGCGAGCGACTCTCATCATCACTACAAGCGTTGACTATAACTTTGGCCCACAATTAGTCCATCTTATCGCATCTTTTTTCATTCAAGTATTTAGGAACCTACACTCTAGCATGATTCCTTGTTTCTAGACCCACCCTAGGGCTATTGGGATCGCCTCTATCCGCAGAGGGGATTTACCTAAGTAACACCTGAAGCAGATAATTGGTGACCAAAAAATAATTCAATTGAAAGATAATACATTTCCCAAAGGCCTGGTTCCTCTTGAAAGATTGTTTGATGCTAATGATGTAGCAGTCAATCAAAATAAGGCATCTCAAAATGGAGAGATGGAGGATTTTAATTTAGGAACTCAGCAAGAACCCAAAATATTCAAGTTGTTCAAAAGAGTTTCTAAAGATTATAAAGAAAGGTATGTAGATCTTTTCAAAAAATTCATAGATGTGTTTACATGGTCATATGAAGATTTGAAGACTTATGATATAGATATTATTCAACATAAAATACCTCTGAAGGATGGGGTTAAGCCACACAGGAAAAAGCTCAGACATATTAATCCACTGTTATTAGCCCCTATTGAGAAAGAGGTGAAGAAAATTTTGAAAGAAAAAATCATAGTTCCGCTCAGATACTTAGAGTGGGTTTCAAATCTAGTTCCAGTCAGGAAGAAAAATGGAGAGATAAAGTTGTGTGTAGATTTTAGAAATCTGAACAGAGCCTCCTTGAACCATAATTATCCTCTACCAAAGATAGATTATGTCCTGTAGAAAGTAACTGGAGCTTATAGGTTATCCATGGTTGATGGTTTTTCTGGGTACAACCAAGTAGCAGTTGAGAAAGAGGATCAGAAGAAAACAACTTTCACTACACCCTGGGGAACGTTCATGTATGCCAGGATGCCATTTGGTCTCATGAATGTAGGAGCTACTTTCCAGAGGGAAATGGATATAGCTTTTGTAGGTAATAAATTTGTAGTCATATATTTGGATGATGTGACTATTTTTTCAGGGTCTGATGATGAACATTTGGAGCACCTGCAGAAGGCTTTCTTGAAGTGCAGAAAATTTGGGTTATCATTGAATCCTAAGAAATCCTTGTTTGCTCTAGAGGAAGGTAAGTTTTTGGGACATATAGTTTCAAAACAAGGTGTGAAAATATATCCAACAAGGGTTGAGGCTATAAAAACAATTCCTTTACTTAGAAGTAAGAAACATATTCAAATATTCCTACGGAAAATAAAATTTTTGAGAAGATTTGTTCCAAATTATGCTGAGATTGTCAGGAAAATAACAGATATGTTGAAGAAAAATGCTGAAGTAAAGTGGGACAAAGATGCAAGAGAATCCTTTGCCATAATTAAAGAGGCTCTTCAAGGAGCTCCAATTTTGATTAGTCCAGATTATTTGAAACCTTTTCAATTTTTTTCATTTGCATCACCTTCCACTATTGCTGCTGTGTTGTTACAGAAGAACGAAGAAGGAAAGGAGCAGCCAGTGGCATTTTTTAGTAAAGTCCTCAGAGATGCAGAGCTCAAATATAACATCTTGGAAAAGCAGGTATATTCCTTAATAAATTCATTGAAATATTTTAGGACATATGTACTTCATTCTCAAATAGTAGCATATGTACCTAATTCTGCTATAAAATATGTGTTGATTCAGAGTGATGTAGAGGGAAAAAGAGGAAAATGGATTGCCAAAATCCAAGAATATGATTTTGACATTAAGCCTACTAAGTTAGTCAAAGGACAGGGATTAGCAAAGTTGTTAACATAATCTAATTTCCAAACTCTGGCAATTATTTTGCTTGCACCATTAGATGAAGTGGTTGAGGAGACCAATCAGATTACAACTAAGTCATCAATCAAATACAAATTTCTCTGCTCAGATTGGTATAAATATATTATTCATTATTTGTGTTTTTTCTCTTGCCCTACCTCAATCAATAGATCAAAATACAGAGCCCTAAAACTCAAAGCTCAACCTTATGTTATAATTGATGCTAAATTATATTGGAAAGACCATGTTGATGTCTTGTTTCTTTGTTTGAAAAAAGGAGAATCAATGGAAGTGATCAAGGAGTGTCATGAATGTTTGTGTGGAGGACATTACAGTTGGAAAGTAACATCTCATAAGATTCTTAAATCAGGTTCATACTGGCCTTCTTTATTTGCTAATGTATGTAGAGTTGTTAGAATTTTTCAGAAATGCCAATTATTTATAGAAAAGAAAAGGTTAGTTCATTTACCTCTTCTTCCTGTTTTTATTGAAGAACCCTTCAGACAATGGGAGTTAGATTTTATTGGGGAAATAAATCCACCATCAAGTAAACAGTTTAAGTGGATTCTAACTGCCACTGATTATTTTACAAAATGGGTAGAGGAAATTCCTACCAGGAAAGCAAATGATTTGGTAGTAATGAAGTTTTTGGAAGAGAATATTTTCAGCAGGTTTGGGTGTCCAGTGAAAATCATCACAAACAATGCTCAAGTATTCAACTCAGTAAGATTTATAATTTTTTGTCAAAATTAAAATGTGATATTGTCTCATTCCACATAATATCACCCACAAGGGAATGGTTTAGCAGAGTCATCAAACAAGACATTGGTCAAGATCCTGAAGAAAACAATAAATGAGTACCAGAAAAATTGTGATTCAAAGTTGATATTTTCTCTCTGGGAAGTAAGAATGACTACTAGAAGATCCACCGGTAAGTCCCCTTATGATTTAGTATATGGTACTCAAGCTTTGTTTCCCACTCAGTTAGCAAAACCGATAATTTATTTTCTTCAAGAAACTCAAGAGGAACCTAATACATTGATAAGAAGACTGAATAAGGTGATAGAATTGAGTAAAAGAAGAAATAAAGTCAGAGACAATTTGGTCACATATCAGGAAAAAATGAAGTCCATTTTTTACAAGAAGGCAACGGAGATCATGTTTCAAACTGGAGATCTGGTATTAAGATGGGATACCAGAAGAGAGGAGAAAGGGAAACATGGCAAGTTTGATCCTTTATGGTATGGTCCTTACAAAATCACTGAAGTTAGACCAAATAACACTTTTATGTTGGAAAATATTAGTGGAGAAGCAGTAGGGCTGCCTATGAATGGGCAGTATCTGAAACACTATTTGGAGCACTGAAAATAGCTAGTTCATCATTGTACATATTCGACTTTCCCATATTGTATATTTCTCATCAAGCAGTTTTTGACTCCATTCCCGAAGTGAAGGCACTGATCTGCAGGTTCTTAGTGTTTCGTGGTAAAAACACTATCCCCAGGTGGAGCTAGATGTTGTGGATCATTTTCATAACCCTTTATTTTCAATTCTTGAAAATATTAAAAAAAAAAAAGTTAGAAAATTGCTGAAAATATGTTAAAGTATTAAAATTCTTATACTTTAGCATAAAAAACATTTATGTTGATACAATGGAGTTAAAATTTTAAACACTCTAAACTTTATGAAAGTGAGTTCCGCATTTATGTTTAAAGATCGATCAATTTGTTGGGCGGAAAGCGTTGATGGTTTAAATTCTTATCAAAAGGCCCATCCCGTGGGCACAACTAGCACACGAGATAATAAGATGAGTTCCTCCGCGGTTGACTCAGTTGACTGTGAGGACAAAAGAGATGAACGATGGAGATTGAGTGCAGGGGCACCAGCCAAAATTTTCCTCCGTACCTCGAGACCCCTCGTAGTGACGTAGGATGCTGAGAGGTTCACAGTTTTCTTCCATGTTGGGTGAAATCAACAGCTCGTTGGAACTTCATGTCAGCATTAAATTTTAAGGCCACACCACCTATTTAAATAGAATTCGCGTTGATTTTCAAATCATTTGTGATTAGTTTATGCTGCGTCCTGTTTTAGTTTTCTGTCACCCTAGTAAAATTGACCACCCTATGAGTTGTTCTTCGTGATAATTTTCAGTCATGGCTAAGCGTTCATCCTTGTCAGGTTCTGCTAGTCATATCCCTCTCATGGACACTGAGGGGGGTATTCAAGATACCCTTTGTTCTATAATTCATCTTCCGTTTTATCAGCAAGTCATCCTGAATGACAAAGCCTTCCCTGTTTATACTGCCATGGTCAAGTCTGGAATGATTTCTGCATGTATCCCAAAGACCCACCTTTTTCCTGAATTTATCTATTGGTTGGTGTCAGTCATGTACCCTGGTAAATGTTTTGTTATTAATTGTCAGGGAGAGAATGTTTTGCAAGTGTCTACCTAGCTAATCCACCAAGCCCTTTGCTATCCTGAGTCAGAGTCATCCGTTCAGTTCTCCGACGATTATCTGGTAACCTATTATGATAATCTTGCAAGTGAAGAGATTAATCAGTTCATATACTTTTGTAATCCAAACACAAATCAATTTCAGCCGAACAGCAAAGAGTTTTCTATGGAGATTTTTTATGCAGAAATTCAACCAGTATTAAGCAGCATTCCAAAAATTCTGGGAAAAGATGATGACAATACAGTGGATAAATCAGTGTTGGGGATGTTTTCCATGATGACAAAGCTAGGAATAGTGCTGGATATTCCATCATATTGGCAGGAAGCAGTTAATTCATAGCTAAAGAGCCTTTCATTAACAGGTTCTTTTAAATTTCCTTCATTGATTGTCAACTTGTGCTTATATCAAAATGTGGAAGAGTTCATGCATCTAGGTCTGAATATTATGGATATAAACAAGAAAAGGAAATCAGTAGTGTTCTGGATAGATGTAGTAAGAAGAGAGAAAAAAGAAGCTGGATTGTTTGATTTTTCTAGTTATTTCATGTCAATTGCATCTAAAATCTTGAATGGAGTTCCTCCTCCCTATTTTTTTTCCTAAAGCTCGGGAATATTTTCATTTAGGAGTAAATTGAAAATTTGGAGATTGGTTTGTTTTTTAGCATTAATCTGAAATTAGGCTATATGGAGCAAGTGTTGAGCCTTATAGACTTCCAACGTTTGTACCTATGAGGCTATTTGCCTTGGAATTTATTCGACAAAGCCTATATGTTGATCAGGTTCACTTTGTGACCATGAAAAAGGGGCATATGTACAAACTAAACATCATTGTAGGCCCTTTCATAGTCAATATGAGACAGGCATTTGAAGAGGTTACTAAAATGTTAGATGAGATTCATATGCTGTTAGGGGAAAGTTGGCCTTATGACCATCAAAGTGTAATTTCGAATAGAAGAATTGAGAATGGGTATTCAACTTTCATTCATGAAAGCAGGCTAGATTTGGAGAGGATAGCAAGTAAAGGTGTGATTATTTCAGCAGGTACAAACATTCAGACTCCTATCGTATCTGAGAAATCAAACAAAAGAAGCTAAGAAATAGTGATTGATTTAGATGATGAGGAGCAGGGAGCTGAGAAGAGGACAAAGTTTACTGAAGAATCTACATCTAACCCACCTAGTTTTTCTTTACATTTGGGAGAAGAACAAAATGTTCTTGCTTCACCTAGGAGTCATGAAATATCTCATGAACAAGTACCTCTAATCAAACAGATGTTTACACAAACTAAAGAAAGGATTTAGAAGATGAAGGCCAGCATGGAGGCCCAAGCTGAATATCAAGTTGCTCCAGATCAAACAAGACTTTTGACTGTCATGGATCTTGAGAAAGATCAATTCATAATTTCCCTGTCACATCCTACAGACATGTCAATAGGTTCTTCTAAAAATTTCAATACGATAAATGTGACTGTAGATGTGAAGAAGATTCCCCTGATGGATAAGATGAATTTACATATGAAAACTAGTCATTTGATTGTGAATGACCTGACGAATACCAATGCAATGGAAATGAAGGAAAAAAATATGTTGGGAAAGGTACTTAAGCAATTAAAGTTATATAAAGCTAACTCAAGAGCTTTAACAGTTCAGAATGATGAGCTAAAGAAAATCATTGTAAAGATTTGAGTGGACCCTAGTGACAAGACTGTTGTACAAAAATTTATGCAAAGTGCACAAGCATAAATATCTACAATGAGGAAAAAGCTAAAATTTCCTACAGGAGAACATTCTATGGCTGCAGAAGTTGTAGAGGTGGAGAAGGAAAAGGAAAATATTTTACAGCAACTCATGCGAAAAGATGAAGAAATTTCCAAAATAAAGCAAACTGCAATATCATTGCAAAATCATATTGATAACCATAATTGTACTTTTCTTTTTCCTATAGGTAACGAAGATCCACATGCACAGATTTCTCAGTTGAATACTAAGTTGCAGATGGCTAAAAGATATCTAAAAAAGGCTCAAGCAGATCTGGAGACTGCAACAAAGCTTATTCGAGCCATAGAGAATGAAGCTGACAAGTACAAAATGGATATTCAGAATGCTGATGATGAGATTAAAAATCTCAAAGTAAGACTGAAAGGAAAAATTTCACTGATACAAGCCAAAGATATCATTTGGAATGATATCATTTCAGAAATGAAATCTATTTGGAGTTGTTTGATGATAGTTGCAGAGGAGAAAAGGCTTATCAAGGAATGTGAAGAACCAATCATGACAGATAAACAGAAGGCAACTAATAGAGCTATTTGGGCTCGAAGGTTCATTGAATTTATTAATTCTAAAACGGATCATGAATTAGAAGAGAACGACATTAAAGACAGGACCTTATATGCAGTAGAGATCAATAAGATGATTGTCATAAATGACCACAGAAAGGCTACATAAAAGAAACTGATGGAAATTAAAGAAGCAGTAAGTCAATTTGATAAGTTGTTTGAAAAATTAACAAGAATAGGTCTGCCATCATGTTGGGGAGAATTTTTCCATGGGATTATTATGATAATTGTCTAGTTATGACAAAAACTAAAGTTGATAACAGGCATGAAAAAACTCAGGTGCTTAAAGGGGAAACAATGGTCAACTTTTGGCAGAAACATTTTCAGCTACTATGGTTGGTAAAAACTCTTTTCACAGAAATTCCATCCTATAATCGAATTATTGCATTCAAATTGGAGTATCATAATATAACACATTCGCCCAGGACAAAGGTAGAGATATGGAAAATTTGTAGATCTTGGACAATAGACTTTCCAAAAGGGTTTTCAACATTAAAGAAAGACAAATCAGCTAACCAAGGAAATGCAGCAGCATCATCAACATTTCCTATAGATTAGGATATATATTTTTACATTATATTAATTTTTCAAAGTCAATGTAATTGTAATAAGACATTTTCAAGGCATGTAATAGAGAGCCTCCGAAGTCCTAAGTAGTTGTGGTAGTTAGGATTGGTTACAACAGTTCCAATCTGCTTTTTGCTATATTTAATGTAATTTTCAAGGGGAAGAAAGGTTCCGAGTTTTCAAGGATTAATGAATGAGAAGCAAGTTTCTGGAATATTTTTATGTTGATATGTGTTCAAGTTTTCATTCTCTGTTTTCTATCTTTGAATAAAACGAAGTAATGAGCAGAAGGTCTCTTTTTACCTATGTAAGCAAGATTTAAAATCCTTAATTAGCGCTCCTTCGTTTTAACTGTTTCTTTCATATAATTCTTCTGGTGTTTGAGATGACATATTCTGTGTAACAACATATCAGTTTGGACTTCCTTCTTTCATTTTCTTATGGTCATTTCATTCAACATAAGCAAACGACAGGATTGTGAGATGTTCATTATATTTGATATTTGAGGGTTTTATGATAAATACTTGAGGGTTATTAAATAAAGACAAATAATTTTGTGACATAATCTTATACATGGCTTAAGCACTGATTCCTTATCACAGCTAAGGGATTGTCTCTTAAGGTACAAAAATGGCCAAGCACAATAAACAAGAGGTATCAAACAACGAAGAAGAAGGATTGACCATAGAATAATTTTCTAAGGAAGAAATCAAGCTTATAAAAGAGCTCAAGGAAGCAAAGATATGTTCCAATACTCCTGAAGAACAAGTTCAAGGTCTCAAAATTGCAGTTGAAGAACACAAATGCATTGAAGAGTCACTTCAAAAGAAGTTGGAATAAAGAAACCAAGAAAGGGAAGCATTAGAAGCCGAAGTAGTTTCACTGTGTAAGGAAGTGAAGAAAGGAAAAACTATCCAAAACTATTCCAACAACTCAAGGGCATTGGAAGAACTCATCAACAATCTTGCAACGACAAAACTAGCATCGGTTACAAAGAAGAAGAAGCAGGACCTTCTACAACAAAATACAATGAACCTATGAGATCTGACATGCATGTAGACTTCATTGGACAATATTCGCAAGAACAACCTTGGAAGACAATTCCTTGACGAAGATTTCCATCTAGGTACCAACATATTTTTTATGGCTACTATTATTCATGTGGAAAATTTGGTCATAAAGCTGTAGAATGTCGCACGTACCCCAGGAATGAATACAATTCCAAGAGATTTGTCAAATATGAAACTCTGAGGGCTTAGCGAAACATCAATAGATTTGAACATTTAAGAAATAATATTGAATGTTACAAATATCGAAACTTTGGACACATAGCTAGAGATTGTAGACTTGAAAATCCCCTAGAGGAATCTTCGAAGCCATAGAACGAACAAACATGGAAGAAGAAGAAGATTGATAATTTTTCTCTCGCTCTCAAGGCTCAAAACATCAAAGATGTGGGGTATGTTGACAGCGGTTGTTCAACGCATATGACTGGAGATAGAAGGAAATTTGTATCTTTGAAAGAGAAAAAGGATGGAACCATACCCTTTGGAAATGATGGATCTTCAAATGTTATAGGATCAGGTACCATCACTCTTGGAAGCAAAGATGTTATAGCCAACAATGTTCTATTGGTTGAAAACATGATTCAAAATCTACTCAGTGTTGGACAAATATGTGATCAAGGACATACAATATTATTCAACTCCACAAAATGTGAAATCAGGAAAGGGAGGTATGGTGAAATTGTGGCTACAGCAAGTCGAGCTCCAAAAGACATATATGTTCTGGATGAAGTAACTAAAGGATGTCTAATAGCTAAAGAGGATGATATAATATTTGGTAGCAATGATGATCGACTAAGTAATAAGTTTGCTACAAAGATGAAAATTGATTTCGAGATGTCTTTACTTGGTAAGCTGACATGCCTCTTAGGGTGTCAAATGTCTTAGCAAGAGAAAGGAATTTTTATATGTCAAGCCAAGTACATCAAGGAAATGCTCAAGAAATTCAAAATGGAATATTGCAAACCCATCCTTACTCTGATGGTAACAGGTTGCAAATTGAGCATAGACGGCTCATCTAATGATGTGGATCAAAGGTTGTACAGATCTATGATTGGTAGTCTTCTATATGTAACAGCCTCTCATCCAGATGTTATGCAAGCAGTTGGACAAGTAGAAAGATTCCAAGCAGCACCAAAAGAATCACATATTATTTCCATCAAAAGAATTCTTCGATATCTAAAGGGAACAACAAAATATGTCTTGTGGTATCCCAAAGGTAACAATCTCATTACTCATGCCTTTAAAGATGCAGATTGGGCAGGAATCTTTGATGATCGTGAGAGTACTCGTGAAGCATTGAAATATCTTTGCCATAAGCTAGGGATTCTGACAATTTCTCATTATATTTTCCTTATTTAGATTATAAAGGGGGAGTGGAAGTGTGTACAGGTCCGCAGGATGGTTGTGTGTCAAGGGGAGTGGAGTGTGTACAGGTCTGCAATATGGTTGTGTGCCAGGGGGGGTAACCCTTTGCCATTGATGTCAAAGGGGGAGAGGATGTTGTAGGAAGAGGTGTCATAATCATAGGGGGAGTACTTGTGTTGCCATCAATGCCAAAGGGGGAGATATTTGATCAACGGTTGTCATTGATGTCAACCCAAGAAGCACTAGAGGCTACCCCAATATTGCATGGGAATGTTGACTTACCAAAATACTATATTATGGGCCAAAAATTCTTTTGATGGTTTCTTCTTGTCGAGATGTTTCCAATTATATATGGCACGCCATGTAATTCTTCACGGTTTGAGAGATATTCATGTTTGAAGTTTGTAACCCCAGTTAGTGGGCTAAAACCCCATGGGGTTGTGGCATGGGTCATTGAAAACTCATAATTAATATTTTTTAAGCTCCTAAAATCCCTCCCATGTTCACTTGTTGAAGCCCCTCTCAACCTAAGCATTTATATAAATTGTGATCCTCATATCCTCTTGATGCAAGGGATTTCGCTATCTAAAATAGGTCATCATGCAATTTTCACTCTAACTTTTTTTCTATGAATGTTTAGAAGCTCAAATTTTTATGAGACGAAGCCCAAATCTTGGGGAAGCTCCTGTGAAAATTTCATATCAAGGTGCGCAATATTTTCAGAGATATGATCTGTGGAAGTAAGTGTTGTTGCAGGCTCTTGAAAGTCATCTCAAAGAAGAAACCTTGGGAAAATCATCATAACTCTCTCTCTGAGTATCAGATTTTAATTCCGTAAAAATGGAAGATAGTGCACGGACTTTAGTTTTCTCTCTATGAATTTCAGAGCCGAATGAAGAAACAGTGACATGTGGCATTCCGTACAAGTTCACTTTACTGAAATAGTCCATAATTTTTTCATTTTGAGATATTGGGCATAACTCTCTCTTGAAGAATCCAAATTGGGTCAGACTTCTGGCATTCAAAAGACAACTTAGAGGAATACTAAAGGACTTAAAATCACATATTGGGGATCTAAAATAACAGAGATACACCAAATTCAACATCGAGCTCCTAGAAGGCAAGAAAAAGCTAGATCATGTGTTGTCAAGGGCTGCAAAGGACCAGACTTTCTAGGGCAACAAAGCAAAGCAAGGTGTAGTAGATAGTAGCATGACAAGAGTAGCAACCAAGTTATAGAATATCAGCAAGAAGTTCATCACATAAATTCTTCAAGTGGGCAACACTACATACAGTTATTGTAAAGGTATCATTATACTAAGTCATTGTAAATACATTATTGTAAAAATTGTTCTAGTTTCTATCTGCCAAGAGTTGAAGAGGTAGTGTCAGGAGGTCTAGGATCATCATTAGGTGGTTGTGCCATATTTGGGGTTATGGTCTAGTGTATCTTCTTCTTCTACATCATTCTATATCATTGTAAAGTGGACCATTTTCCCTGGTACGGGAGTCCAATCTTCTTTTATTCTTCTATAGGGTGGTAGGGTGGTGCTAGGGTGAGTTGTAGCTCATTGGGTGTTGGGGAATTCATTCAGTTGACTACTGAAGAATCTCAGGCATTGGAGCATCCATCTAGTGGGAGATAGAGAAGAATGCTTTTCTAGATTCTAGGAAGTTGGAGCTTTAATTTCAATTGGAGTTGAATATTAAAGAATTATTAGAAAAGCATAAGGTGGTTTTTGTCCCGGAGTGGGTTTCCACCTTAAAAAATGTGTGCATTTTTGTTCCTTTTTTGTTGTTGCTATCATTGTACAAACACTGATAATAATTGACGATTAACTAATTTTCTAATTGAAAATAATACTGATTCACCCCCCCCCCCCCTCTCAGTATTTCCAACAGGAAAAGTAATGAAACTTCGAAACGTTGGACTTGCAACGAAAATATGCAAACATCGAAAGAGTGACAAAAGTGCTCGACACATCAGAATAGCAATGAAAGGGTCAGAACGTCAGAATTGTGACTATAGGTCGACAATGTTAGAATTGCGACGAAAAATTCACAACTTTGGAATAGAGATGACATGTCGGCTCGGGTCGTGTTGTATGAGGGTTAGGTCAGGTCAGGTCGTGTCGTGTGAGGTTCAGGTCAGGTCGTGTCAGGCTAGGTCATTTCAGGTCAAGTCGTGTCAGGTTGGGTCGTGTGAGGGCGCCCAAGGAAACGCGTTTGGGCGGGTCGGGTTGAGTTGTGTCGTTTGAGGGCGCCCAAGGAAAAGCATTCGAGAGGGTTGGTTTGGGTCGGGTCATTCCTTGTGAGGGAGCTCAATAAAACATGTTTTGGTGGGTCGCTTCGAGTTTCTTTGTGTGAGGGCACCTAAGGAAACGCGTTTGGGTGGGTCGGGTCGATTCAGGTCGGGTTGTGTCAGGGCACCCAAGGAAATGCGTTCATGTGGGTCGAGTCGGGCCGGGTCATGTCATTCAAGGGAACCCAAGTAAACGCATTCATGCACATATGGTTGGGTCAGGTCATGTGAGGACACCCAAGGAAATGCGTTCAGGTAGGTCGGGTCGTGTGAGGGTGCCCAAGGAAACATTTTCGTGCGGTTCAGGTTGGGTCATGTCAGGGCACCTAAGGAAACGCATTCAGGTGGGTCAAGTGAGGTCTTGCCATGTCAGGGCGCCCAAGGAAACACGTTTGGGCAGGTCAGTTCGGGTCATGTGAGGGCACCAAGGAAACGCGTTCGAGCGGGTTGGGTCAGGTCGAGTCAGGTTGTGTGAGGGTGGTCGTATAAAAAATTCTAAGTTTTGACTGCCTGTGTGCCTTGTGCACATTAATGCGACTCGTTTTTTGTTTGATCCCTCGTGCCTTCGACATTTAGGCAGGTCGGGTTGGGTCGGGTCATGTGATGGCACCCAAGGAAATGTGTTCAGGTCGGGTCATGTCGTACTATGAGGGATTCCAAGGAAACACATTCAGGCAGGTCGGGTTGGGTCATGTGAGGGCAGCCAAGGAATGCTTATGGGTCGAGTTGTGTCGGGTCGTATGAGGGCGCCCAAGCAATGCATTCAAGTGGGTCAGGTCGGGTCTGGTCAGGTCGTGTCGTGTGAGGCTGCCCAAGGAAACGCGTTTGGGTGGACCTAGTCGATTCGAGTCATGTCGTGTGAGGTCGCTCAAGGAAACGCATTCGAGTGAGTCAAGTTGGGTTAGGCCTTGTGAGGGCACCCAAGGAAACACGTTCAGGTGGGTCAGGTCAGTTCGAGTCGGGTTCTGTGAGGGCGCCGAAGGAAACGTGTTCGTGCAGGTCGGGTCGAGTCTGGTCATGTCATGTGAGGGTGCCCAAGGAAATTCGTTTGGGTAGGTCGGGTCGATTCAAGTCCTATAAGGATGCCCAAGGAAACATGTTTTTATAGGCCAGGTCAGTTTGGGTCGAGTTGGTTCATGTGAGAGCGCCCAAGGAAACACGTTTGTGAGGGTCAGGTTGGGTCTGGTCGGGTTTGGTCGGGTCGTGCTGTGTGAGGGTGCCTAATTAGGAAACGCGTTCAAGTAGGTTGGGTTGGGTCGTGTTATGTGAGGGTGCCCAGGAAAATGTGTTCGGGTGGGTCGGGTCAGGTCAAGTTGGGTCAGGTCGGGTCAGGTCAGGTTGGGTCAAGTCGGGTCGTGTGATCAAGTCGGGTCAGGTCCGGTTAGTTCAGGTCATGTCAGGTTGGGTCAGGTTAGTAGGCCTGGTTGTGTCAAGTCGAGTTGCATTAGGTCAGGTCGTGTCAGGTCAGGTCGTATGAGGGCGCCCAAGGAAACGAGTTCGGGCGAGTAGATTTAGATCGAGTCGTGCCATCTGAGGGCGTCAAGGAAATGCATTCGGGTGGGTCAGGTCGGGTTGGGTCATGTCATGTGAGGGTGCCTGAGGAAACACGTTCGGGTGAGTCAAGTTACCTCAGGTCATGTGAGGGTGCCCAAGGAAATGTGTTTAGGTGGGCCAGGTCGGTTTGAGTTGGGGCGTGTGAGGGTGCCCAAGGAAACACGTTCATGCGGGTCAAGTCAGGTCATGTGAGGGCACATAAGAAAACATGTTTGGGCGAGTCAGGTCAAGTCGTGTCGTGTGAGGGTGCCAAAGGAAACACCTTCGGGTGGGGTCTGGTCGGGTCGTGTGAGGGCGCCCAGGGAAACGTGTTCGAGTGAGATAGGTCGGGTCGGTTCGGGTCATGTGAGGGTGTCCGTATAAAAAATGCTAAGTTGTGAATGTGCATGTGCCTTGTGCACTTTTGTGCGATCCGTTTTCCGTTTTCTCCCTCATGCCTTCATCCAGGCGGATCAGGTCGTCCCATGTGAGGGCACCACAAGAAACACATTCGAGTCTAATCATTTGAGGGAGGTCGTATAAAAAATGCTAAGTTTTGATTGTCTATGTGCCTTGTGCACGTTCGTGTGACCCATTTTCTGTTTGCTCCCTCATGCCTTAATCGACGTTCGGGCGAGTCGGGCTGTTTGATGGTGCCCAATGAAATGAATTCGATTCGGGTCGAGTCGGGTCATGCAGTACTATGAGGGCACCCAAGGAAACTCGTTCAGGTGGGTTGGGTTGAGTCAGGTCATGTGAGGGCGCCGAAGGAATGCGGTCGGCTCGAGTCATATCGGTTCTCTTGAGGGCACCCAAGGAAACATGTTCGGGCAGGTCAGGTCGAGTCGGGTCAGGTCATGCCTTGTGAGGCTACCTAAGGAAAAACGTTTAGGCAGGTTAGGTTGGGTCGTGTCGTGTGAGGGCACCCAAGGAAACTATTTCGAGCAGGTCAGGTTAGGTTTTTTCGTGTTGTGTGAGGGTGCCATGTCATGAGGGTGCCAGAGGAAACACATTCAAGTGGGTCAGGTCATGTGAGGGTGCTCAAGGAAATAATTTCAGGCGAGTCAGGGCAGTTCGGGTTGGGTCGTGTGAGGGCGCCCAAGAAAGTGTATTCGTGCAGGTCAGGTTGGGTCATGTGACAACACCTAAGAAAATGCATTTGGGTAGGTTAGGTCGGGTCGTGTCGTGTGAGGGCACCCATGGAAACGTGTTCGGGCGGGTCGGGGCGAGTCAAGTCGGGTCGTGTGAGGGTGCCCAGGAAGGTGTTTTATTATCGTGTGAGGGTGGGTCGGGTCGTGTGAGCATCACCTAAAGTCTCCAAGAGGGATGTGTTGGATTGTAAGCACAATCACAGGATCTAAATGTGAACAAATATGCAACTAGATACTTGCAAAACAAGAAATAAAATAGAATTAAATTGTTGAGAAATTGAGTAATAAACTGAGATTCTCTAGGATGCCAACTAATTCAAATTGGGTTGGGATTCCATGTGCATGCACTTGGTATATCTGAAAAACACTTTCCCTAGTTTGGAAATAAGTCAAATTAGATTGGGAGACCCAAAATTACCAAAATATTCTAAAATAGAATGATCTAGAAGTAATTGGAGTTATAAATCAATTAGAACTAATTAAGACAATCGCATGTAAAAAAAATAACTAATTCAACTTAGTTGAACTCAAAAATAGGAATTAAAGTCAACTTAGCAAGGAGAGGAGAGAGAAAAATGACGGCTAACTATTGTAAAGTAGGGAGGAAGTGCATACTCACTCTAGGAAGGTCTTTGAATTAGGTAGTAGGAATCAATGGGGTGGAATTATCCATTTAATACTCCAACTAGAGTCTAGTTAGTGCCACAAGTCATCCTAGGTAGCAACCCCTATTAAAATAGAAAACCCTAAAAATAGAGAATTTGAAAAATGATAGGGAATGCCCAATAGTGAATGATTTAATATTCCCAAATGGGAAAAGCACGAATATAGTGTATAAACATGGAAATATCAATGTAGATCAATGCATAAATGTGAGAGACCAATATGGAGCCTTCTTATTCATTATAACAGTAGCAAATTGGTACAAAAATAATGGGCACAAATCATATAACAAGATACAACAAGCCTCAAATAAAGAAATCCCTCAAGAACAAGGTGTTGCTACTATATCAAAATGTTGGAGCCTCTGCTACAGTGCAGTCATAAGAGAACTACTACAGAAAATTAGTACACAAAATATGAAGGGATGATATATGCCTCAAAAGATACAACAAATTAAGATCAAGGCTCTATACAACCTCCAACAAAGAACCCAAGAGGGTCTCCAGGAAAAACACCCAATAATACAATATGAGTTGCAGCCTTAGGGCTAAAAGTATGCTACAACAAAGTAATTGAAGAGTTATGGTGAAATATGATATGAAAATATGTATGCTCTCCTCTAATGGATCCTCTGAATGAAAGGTTGCCCCTTCACTGAAGAAATCACTCCCCAAATCACCCATTGCAACTATCCTTGCAAGTAGTCTTTAGAATATCATAGATCTAGACTGATACTAGATTGTAGGGGATAAAAACAATGTGGCCTAGTGCCAAATATATCAATGAGGCTCAATGGACTTCCTTACTAGCCTCCCAATAGAAATAAACCTTCCTCCAATGAGATCTAGCTCAGAAATCACCCAAATCAACCCTCCACAGCTTCTACCCTGCAACACAACGCAACCTAAACAGGAACTGCGCTTTACCATTAGACTAAAGCTTGGCATGATGCTTGAATGTGTAAATATAGTGAAATACTCTTCCTTAGTGGATACTAGAAGTTCCCAAAGGATAGAGGTGGGATTCCTACTCGGGAACACCCTGTGCTAAACAACACTGCAATCTTAGTTAAACAGATGAAGAGAGAAACAAGTCTAAACAGACCATAAAATCAAAATATAGTAACATAGCATAATGAACTATGGCTACCATCCTCTTGCTTATATAAGTGGTGATCTTTCTCACCCTTGGCCCCACTCATTAAAGGCACTACTTTCATGCATGGATTCTCCCTCCAAAACTACATTGTCCCATAATGAATGCCACTCCTCCATGACAACGTTGTTGATTTGGTCAATGTTGACCCAATCTATGTGCTCCAACACCTTTTCACACACAAGGGTGCTTAATTAAGATGCTAAGATGTCATCCTTTCACATAGCAGTGATTTTATTCCTATTAAGGATATTTATGGGTCTCCATACCCTCTTATTCATCAAACAAGGAAGAAAAAACAAAAATTAATATTCCAACTAGCTCATGGCTATTTGGGAATATTACGGTCCTTCCCTGCCAAATGTTGCTTGTCCTCAAGCAACTGTAAAGGTGAGTCTTGCAACTCTTGTCCTCCTCCATTGGTGACACCCTCATGTGATAAGCTCTCCTCATAAGCCAATTTTCTCCCATTTAATCGCTCCATGAAATGCTCCTCCCAAGTACTCATGAGATGCAAGTGACTCATCCCACAAGGAAGCAAAAGACCCAATGAAGAAATCATGTTTTTCCCAATGTTATCCTTGAAAAATGTAGCATAAGAAACATGGATAATCTCTATCCCAAAGGGCATGCTCAATCCTCCCATCCTTCCTCCATTCATTCCCATAGTAAGAATAAGAACGTCATCAATGTATGGGATCAAAATGAAGGATACAAAAGATGTTATATGCAATAAATGAGGTGGATCATAGTCCCACATGTGGAACCAGTGCAGTATATCTTCTGACTACCTTAGATAATGATATGGTAAGTGGTTTCCCCACCACTTACTTGTTGCCATATTCTTTTCACATGCTTTGATAAGGCGAGAAATATTTGGTGCCTTCTGAGTGCACCCTGAATGATACAACATATATCTATATCCTCTTAGGGAGTGGCCATGATCAACACTATTTATGGCCCAAATTTGGCCATGAATTTTATAAGGGAGAATTCTCCTACTTGGAGCAATGGCCTGCACATACATGGTAAATGAATGCAAATAATCATCAAGTAAATCATTATGCACATAAACATGATCCTTACCATAAACCCTTCTAATACAAATGGAGTGGCTCATAGATAGATCCCCTCTCATTCCCAAAGAGGAAGGAGTTGGTTGGATAACTCCTTCAAAGATTTTTGTATCTCCTCCATCTCCACATGGTCCATGCATCTCCTCAATTGCTGATATATCTCCTCTTACAAGCCTTCCCAAGTAAACCCCTCCATGATAGTGTGGTATGACCTCATGGAATAAGTGTGGCTGAAGAGAAAATCCTCATGTGTTATTTGTAGTAACTTCTCCTTGAGCTTGGATGCTCTAGATAAGAAGATCCTACCATGATATTAGATGACCTCATCTCCAACTGAATACACATCCTCTAAAATCTGGTCATCAAGTATCATGCATGTAAAAACATCCTTAGAATAATCCACCAATAGCTGGCATTTCCAATATGGATCTACCCTCCAAAGTGACAGTGTTGATGATTTGTCATATAAAAAATTTGTCATGTGTTTTCCCTCCTCTTTGACATATCCCATGCCAAAGTTACATACCGGGATGCTGCTATCCCCTCTCTATTGCTCCTCTTGTAGCTGCTCATGCTCAAGTAAAGGTTGAAGCCTTCGGAGGTTAGTCTTCCATGGGAAGCTATCACCTATCCAAAACTTCCTGAGTTTGGACAAGGTATGCATGAGTGGCCACCATCCTCTATCATGTGTGGAAGATTTCTCCCGAAGTGAGAACATCTTCTGAGCCTCCAAAGTCAAGGAATAGTCTCCTTGCACCATGATGGTTCCATCCTCCATCCCTGTAGCATCCTCTCTTAGCGTAATGATTATAGTGGGCGAATGTCTCCCTCCTCCTTGAGTATACCCAAGACCCTATGCGCTATACCATAACATCCCAATGCTCCTACTCCTCCTGGATCTATGAGTGGTGCACCATGATGTGAGACATCTCTCACAAAATCCTGATTAGGTGGCCTTCCAGGTGGTTTTCCACAAAACAACAATGTCTCATGGGCCAATCTCATATGCATAATAGATCACTAGTACATTTCGGGGAAATTCCGACACTTGGTTCCGACACTTTTGACCAAGTGTCAGAAATTTCCCCAAATTTTTTCAATCCCACCCAAAACCGTCACTATACCAATGTTTAGATAAAAGTGTCGCAATACCAACACTTAGAAAAAGTGTCGCAATTTCGACGTTTGGAATAAGACGTCGCAATTGCGACACTATGCCCCAAAGCGTCGCTATTGCGATGGCTGCCTCCAAATGTCGCAAGTGTGACACAATGTCTAAGTGTCGCAATTGCGACGTTTGGAGGCATCCGTCGCAATAGCGACGCTTTGGCCACTGTCGGTATAACGACACTTATATGCCTTTGCAAAAGCTGTGTCACTTATGGTTTATTTTTTATTTTCTTTTGCTTGAACTAAGTCTTATTTCCATGTGGATTGTGTAATTTCACTTTTATTGCATATTATAGAATGTGTTTGTTTATAAGATTATATGATACATGTGAGATAAAGGTTTATTATTTATCATATATAAATAAATTTTATTAATATTGTACATTTGCACTTTTATGAGGTGATGTTATAAGTAAATTCATAAATATCTCTTTTTAATCCTCATTTTACTCCATGAATATGTTTGGAAATGAAATTTCAATAGATTAATTTTCTCCTAACCTATGTATCATCAATATTGTGCATTTACATTCTTAATTATGAGGTGATGTTATAGGTAAATCCATGAATATCTCCTTTTAATCTTCATTTTACTCCATGAATATGTTTGGAAATGAAATTTCAATAGATTAATTTTCTTGCTATTATGTGTTTTACGAAGATATGGTAAGGAATTCTCTCTTGTTCTTCCTAGAAATAATTATATATAATTTTTTTTTTTTCAAAATAGATTAAAAAAATTATATGAGAAAAATTATTAATTCATCAATATGTGTGTGTGTTTTGTGATGAATAATTTCATAGTTCAACTTAGTGGTTCATTATATAATCATGTGACCATCACCAATGATATATCTTAAAAAGCAACTGAAAAGCCATGTGTACAAAATCGATGTAAACTCTAGAGAGTGGTTCTCAAATCACTATGTAAATTGTTGTATGCTACTTCAACAAAATTATAAGATAAACTGTAATACACATCATATATGCACCATAACAATTTCCATACAACTAATTTGTTTTAGGATACATGTGGCATTCTAGGGGTAAATTCCATATGATGTGTGTATCAATCTATTAGGTGTTGGTAAGTTGTGATTATCTAAGAAATGATAAGGAATATCCATACATCATGATCTTGTAATGTGATTATAAATTGTGTCTATAATTTCCATAAAATGTATAAATTTATAAGTGAAGAAGCGCTTGGCTAACACCGCTAGGAAAAGACTGTAAAACATTGAGATCAATTGATCCTACACCTCCTACCCTTGTTTTGACATTGTAATAATTTGATCCTGTACCTCTCCGCCCTTGTTGGTCTCTCTTCCCTTTCTGTCATGTTTGTGTCATCACCATTGCACCACCAAGGCATTTATCCCGGAGACTTCTTGGCCTTCATCCTCAGTTTCTGGTAGGAAGACTTACTCCTCTGCATAGGATTTGAGTTAGTCCTCCACCGAGTTTGCACTCTGATTCTTCTTCTGGTTCATTGGGTTCTCCTTTTAATTCTCCCCCTATCACCTTCACCATATATGGTTTAGGACCTGACACTGGTGGTAACCCCAAACCTGATGCTGGGAATACTACTAGTGGGACCGCTATAGGAACTACCCTGACTGCTCCCTTTCTCCCCTATATGGGAGGCCTCAGTCTTCCCGATTTCAACCAGTTGATAAATGACCCTATACACCATGACGCTAGTTGGCCTGCTATCCTGACCAAGCTCCCTTCTGACATCCCCAAGTTTGAAGGAATTGCTGGAGAAAATCCTACAAATCATGTTCGATATTTCCACATGTGGTGTTCATCTAACTCCATTACCGATGACTTTGTCCATCTTCGGTTGTTCCAAAGTATCCTTAATGGTGAAGCTTCTAAGTGGTATGTTGATTAGGCCTCATCCTCTCATACCACCTTTGCGACTCTTGCCCAGGCCTTTTTGTCTTATTTCCAACTTCCCCTTCGTTATGACACTGGTACCAAAATTTTGACTTCTTTCTGTCAATCGTCTGCGACCCGCCTATCCGATCAGGTACATGAATGGCGGAGAAGAAAGAGCCTATGTCGAGCCCCTACCTTCGAAGACCGTATCTACATGGACTGGTTCCTTAGATCTCTCTTGCCTGCCATTGTCAAACATGTCGCATCGCATTTCCTTCAAATTGAAGAAGCCACTCTCCAAATTGCATTAAAATATAACCTGATCTATGCTCAGTCGGGTTATGTTTATACTGTTCTACCTAATCTTCCTAGACCCGGTGGTGCCAAAGCACCGGCGGCATATCATGGCGCCGACGGTATCATTGGAGCTCTCTCATCCATATGTTCAACCTCCTGTGGGCTATGGTTTTCCTCAGGGAGGGGCCAACACCTCCTTCACTTTTCCCCCTCCCGGTAGCATGTATCCAGGATATGGCATGCCTCCTCCTTTTGCCCAACCTATTTACCACAATGTTATCCAACCTCCTTATTATCAGTATCCACAGCCTGGTGTGCCAGCTCCTCCTGCATTCGCACCTCAGGCCCCCTTGCCTTCTCAACCCCCGCAACAGTAGCCACCACCCCCTTAGGGGCAGGTGTATGCACAGCAGGGCACGACTAATCCTCCTTCCACTAGAAAGAAGAGGAAAGGCATTCAAAATAAATCTTCCTCAGTAATCCTGAACCTAATTCTCAAAGTACTGCACCTAACACTACTAACCAGCAACAGGGCACTTAGCCCAAGTAGGACAGGCATGTTCGCATGAATAAGCCTTGTTCTCGTTGTGGTGTTTTTGGTCATTACACTCATGATTGTCCTATTTTTCCACATATGCGATAGATGTGGGATACTCAAGCAACATTGCGAGGACAAAAATCCTCCCCTTCTGTCCCTCCCAATGTTGGGCCTAGTCAACCAACTATGTTTACTAATCCTTTCCCTCTGCAAGGATTTGTGGCTACCCAACCACCTAAAGGGAAGGTGGCCACTCAACCTCTTCCTTTTGATACCTCTGATTACCAACTTCTCATGACAAAATCTAACCAATCTATACTTATAGACATCAACCTTCAGACTCAGTCCCATAAGTACAACAAGCCTCCCGCTACGTCTATCCCCGAGTCGCTTTCTTTAGGTTCTACAGAGCCTCTTTAGACACCTACATGGAAAATTTTAGGGGCTAATATTCGAAGGTGGGCTGATTTTCCATGTTTTTTCAAGAAAAAAGATTCACCAATTTCCATTTTTTTGAAAACTGATTCGCCCAAAGTCTATAGGATAAAATTATTTTATCCTAAAAATCGCCAAAATTTTATATATACTAATATAAAATAATTATAAACCTAAATATTTTTACAAAAATATCATAAAAATAAATAAAATTTACATATTGGGGACCATTAAGATCCACTAGGTTTCAAAACTTTAAGATTAACTTCCATCCTTAAAATTTTCCCTGGAAACCTAATGGTCCTTTGCAGATCCCTCAACCTAAGGTAGAGGTTCATACCAAGATCCCTCAGGGACCATCACATTGAAATTCTACTTCTGGTAAAGCTGCCTATTCGTATAACATAGTAGATGATTTGGCGCAATCTCCTGCTGCCATCTCAACGTTGGAACTCCTCCAGTTGTGCCCATCGAGACGAAAAGCTCTACTATCTGCCATGGGCATTGTAGATCCTTCAGATGATTGATTGATCATCTTCGATGCTGACCGGTCATAACTTCCTCCTCTCCCTGCTTCCGTCGCCTTCCAAATCCCAGTCAAGGTCCAGAATGCCAACGTTTCCCGGTGTACCATTGATGAGGGGGCATCCACCTTCGTGATGTCCGCTTAGGTTTGGAAGAAACTTGGATCACCTAAATTGGCCCCTTCCACGATCATTGTTCGAGCATGGGATGGCCATTCCTCCTAGCCCATTGGGCTATTCCGAAATTTTCCTATTACTCTTGCGGGAAAGACTGTTTGCGTTGACGTCGAAGTCATAGATGCCCCCTTAGATTACAACATTCTGTTGGGTCGTAGCTACACCTATGCAATGTCTCCTGTACCATATGTGGTTCACCGCAAGATTTCCTTTCCCCATAATGGAAATATAGTCACCATCGACCAGTTTACATATTATGAACCAAAGTCTCAGACCTCCCTTGAGTCCAGAATATCCTCGGTGGCCAATAAGAAAATTGTCGATCCCTTGACCAGTGTCTCACCCGGAGTCTACAAAGACTCCTATTTTCTTGGTACATTCCCTGGTCTTCCTCCTCCTGTCTCTGATCCTAGCTCATTGAATGTTTTCATGATTTAATCGTCTCGGGCTTCCCTCAAGAGGTCTACTTCAGCTAGTCAGCAGCCTCGCCCTCTGCAACCTACTCCTAGCCCTTCGATTCAACCTTCTGGACCTCCTCCTCCTGATCCTTTACCTACAACTGGTATCCATGAGCCTCTCTACCCTCCTGGAATGGCTCCTCCAGGCCTTAACCATCTTGGAGCCATCCCGCCTGGCCATTACCCCTCTGATCAGATACCATTCCTAGCTTCCTCTCCCGGAGTTTTCTCAGTACCTGTCATGGCTACCCTAGCTCTTCCTAACCTGACCCTGGGGATTCCTGTCTAGTACTTCAATCCCCTAGTCGCTACCCTACTTGTTCAACCCAAATATTATCTTTCTTTGACCCCAGTTCAACCAGTCCCTATGACTTCTCCCGATGCTACAATGCCTCAGTCACCTCAACAGGAACCTCCTCCTGTTGCGATCACTTCGGGTAGAAAGGGAAAAGCTCACAAAAAGGCAGCTAAAGACAAGGCTTCCCTGACAAACCATGCTTCTCCTCAGCCTCCAAAGCATACACCTCCGTGTGCTTTGTGTGATGTTTTCGGTCATGCCACCCATAGTTTTCCTGAATTGCCTTGTCTGAAGCCCATGGTTAATGTCGCATTATTTGAGTCTATGGTCCTGGAAACCTCTGTTCCTTCCTCAACTACAGCCAAGAACACCAAGACTATTCACACCAACCACCCCTATGTTTTTTGTGATATCCATGGCCATTATTCCCACCTCCATCCCCGCCTTAAGGAATTCCGCAGCTCTCTAGTGGCAGTTTGCCAATTTGAGGCAAAGCGCAACAAGTCCACCGCTCCCTTATTTGCACATTCTGCTTCAGCAGAACCAGAGAACACATCCACCCTTATTGAAATTCCCCCTTCGGATGTCAAAATGATAGAGTCTTCGGCCACTATCCATTGCCTGTCATCATCTATGAGATCCTCAGTGAAAGACCCCTCCCCCGGGCCTTCTCCTTCTGTTTCGCCTGACCTCCTTCCAATGATCACCTTGGGCTCAACATCGGTGGATCCTTCATCTTCTTGTTCTTCCATCACCCTCCATGACGATGCACATGTGAACCTCTCTTCTCATGGTGATGAATCAGGTAGCTTCGCCGCGTCAGGTGGTCTTTCTTTCACCAGTCACCCCATCTTACATTACGATGATGACATTATGGAAGTAGTCACCACCCCTGACTTTATATATCCCCCCTTACATCTAACCCATGCATTTGAACCACATACACCTTGTGGCCATTACATTGATACCCAATGTGTCGGTAAGGGGGCACCCATATTTAAGAGTCCAAGAGACGCAATTCTCCACAACTATCCTAGTGTATCTAGTCGTGTCGACTCTAGTACCATTATTCTTCCCCATTTAGAAGAACCTCTAGAGTCCCATATCTCTTCCAATCACTTTAGGAATGATACCCCTCATCATTCCTTCTTCTTACATCAACAACCCAGTCCCCTAGACATTGTTGTTGACTAACCTATCGATTTTCTAGGGGAGCACCAGTTCATTATATACAAATCCTCTCTTTGGGATAGTGACACCATGTATGCCAACCTAGAAACTTAAGTCCATTTTCTTCATATATGCAGTACCAAAAGAGATTGGTAATCCTCCATTCCCTTTCTCAAACTGCATAACCATAACAAAAACAAATGGCACACCACATCATAAAAATGTGTTTATATTCCCTCTTTCTAAATACATTTTGGCATGACCACAACATTCTTGGGGGCACCGATACCCCTCAACCATAAAAATCCCAGATCTCAACCAAAAACAGAATTGAAACCACCTTTCTCTGACAGGTCGCACTTTTCAAGTAATTTCCTAAGACAGGTTTCATTTTTCTTCCCAGTACCTGCTACCCAGGTCGCAAAACAAACCACAAAAAGTGCGACCTGGCCTGTTCATGAGCTCTGGGTGCCTAAACTGAAATTTTAATTGAAAGACTAGGGTTATGCCTCTTACCTACAATTGATGGATCTCGATTCCAACAGTCAGTTTTTTCACTACGATCATTGCAATATTTAAGGCCTTCTCTCCTCTCTATATTCACCATAGCTACACTTGCCAATGAGTGAATTTGGAGGGAAAATGCCTTATTAAAATAGAAACCCCTAATTTCTCTTTTGCCTGTTGCAACCAAACCGTAGCTCATTTTGACAAACCGTCTATACCGTTGGAAAGCTCTCACCGATCCCTAAAATGGGTATCTATTATTTTTTTGTGATTTGATACTTCACCAAGATACATTTTGTCTATGAAGGGTCACTTCGCCACTCCTCAAAATCGAATTTCATCACTTGCAACACTTGTACTTGTGGGCACCACTTTTCCCCCATACTTATCCACACTCATGTCAAATTTCATCATGAGTAACCATCTCATACTCATGTTTTTATGGTCCCCATTGGACCTTTTCTTGTGTGGCAGCATCATCGAGTCATGCCTTGAGAGTGCGAGTGTAAGGAACTAGACTCCTAAAGCTTTTATTTTGTGCTTGTGTAATTCACTGTTTGACCATCAAGCCAAGCCACCAGCTATATTAACACTACTTCATGTTGGGGAAGATTGGCATTCTAATTTTTTAGTGCTATAGCCGTACTTTTTCACTGCTTCACTAATCACAACCTTGGAAGTTTGCAGGGCAACAGGCTTTATTCTTTCTTTGGTGTTTTATGTAAAAGAAAGGATTTGTGAACTTTTTGTAATAGGAAGGGGAAAACTAAATTGATTCTAATTTTAAAATATCAATAATGATAAGTGGTAATTCCTTTATTAAATTTTTAATTTTGAGTGAGCCAAAAAAGTAAATTTCCTTACTTTTTGAGTACAGCCTTGCAATTGTGAAGAGGACTAGTGTTGCAAAATTATTGGTAAGTGGAAATTAAAGGGCGTAAGAACGTTTTTGAAAAAATTTCAAACATCAAAATTAAGTCTTCTATCCTTCCTAGCACGTCACAGAAAATGAGAATCCACAAATTCTAGTCATCAAATACGTGCAAAATGCCTTATGACGGGAAAAATGGAGGACTAGTCCTATGCTGCTACATGAGTTAGGGTTTCATGTGGCAGCAGGGAACCTTGTATAGTTTTTCAAGGATAGGAAAGGAGAATATTTTCAGTTAATCATCACATGAAACTTCATCACCATTTGAAAATTGTGTCCTAATTTGAAACAATAAGACTACCCAACTATTTCATTATTTAATTTAGATTGTGTAATACAAAAAAATATCCTAGATAACTTAAATAATGTAAGCAATTTTGCAAAAATTTAGTGGGGAGAACCTTCAATTACATTTATTTTGAAGATCCACTTGCATTTTAAGCCATTTTAATTAGTCTTTCATGGCTATTCTAGTAAAAATTTCAACCTCTTGTAGAAATTTGTTTGTCACTTGTATTAGAAATGAAAAAATCAAATGTATATAAAAATGATTTGAAATGCAAAAATCAAATGCGCGCTACATAAAAATGATTTTATTAAAAACTACATTAACGTCTGATATCACGCGCGCATTCGCCCTCAGCTCTTGCAAAACAACATTCGCCCTCAACATTCACCCTCAGCATTCACCCTCAGCATTCACCCTCAGCTATTGCAGAACAACATTCGCCCTCAACTCTTGCAGAACAGCATTCGCCCTCAGCTCTTGCAGAACAGCATTCGCCCTCAGCTCTTGCAAAATGGTAAGATCTTACTGCAGGCCCTTCCTCCTATAGTAGGGTTGACTCTATTTGGGTTTTTTTGGTCAATTCCATTGGATTGTGTTAGGCTATAGGGTTCTCTCTACATGTCTTCCAATGTTCTTTCGGATGAGTTTCAAAGAGGATGTGTAAGATGTGTTTGTGCTTGCATGAATTTGACTCCACCAATTTCATGAATTTTAAGCTATGGATTTTAGTTCGACAAACTCATCCATCTCAACACCCAATAACGAATTTCCCTTGGTCTGATCTATATTTAAGGTGAAGTGCAAAGTGGTAGAGAATGGGAGATCAAAATTCATCAACTTTATCACAAGGGTAGTACTCCAGATCGAAAGTGATGAGCTTTAATTCTCCAGATTTGGGGATTTTCTAATATTTGGGGATTTTCTGATGACATACCAAAGGTCACATCCATACAACCATATCAAGGTCAATGTTGAGATAATTCTCATATAGATATAGGTCACTGATATATAGGGTTAATATCATCATCACTATCCATGGAAACCGAATGGTTACAAAATCTGTGATTGTGGTTGGCTCATTTATAATTATTACCCATTTACAGTAGAGCACAGAAACACTAAATATGGCCCGAGCAGAGCCTTTACAATAGGCAATGGAATTGCAGCTGCTTCATAAATAACCAATAGATCCACTTGAGAAAACTTTTCATAATCTTGGGGTTGGATATACTGCAGAGAAAACAATTGTAGTTATCATTCGTGCTCCAATATATTAATATACTTTTTACATTGAACTGAATAAAGGGAAACAAGCAAATGCTAGCCATCATACAATGCTTTGACATAATAGTTTTGAGTGACATACTTGAAGAAAAGAACTCATCCACTGATATTTATAATCATTTGAGTTATTCAAGTTAAACACAATGTCAAGAATCAAGATTCAATACCCTCTATTATCTTCATCACCCAATACAAGATTTAAATTTTTCCCAAAGAAACGCTTATTAAATTGGCAGCCATTATTTCTCCCTGCTTTAAAAACCCTACATTAAATGAAAACAAGCATTGCATTTCAACTACAAAAATCTATTAGTGTTCAAATGTACATGTGTGCATCACTTGTGTAGGGTATTCCTTTTCCACTTTCACATTATCCAAGAATGTGTGCCGTATAGTTCATATTTTTTGTGATTTAGATTATCTTGAAAAAGGAAAGGTAAATTATTTCCCATGGAAAAAGAAGGTTTTCCCTTTTTACTACTGGAAATGGTACAACAAAGTTCCATTTCTACCCAAAACTCCTATGAAACAAGAACAAAATAAAGGCCATGTCCTCAATGGACATCATTTGGCTTTGAAAATGGCCATTGCACCGTGTTGTTTCTTATATTACATCACGATAGTTTCTTAGGTCATTTCTTGTTTCTTGAGATGAAAAACAACCAAAGAAATTGTGAAGATCCTTTCAAGAAATAAATGACCATTTCTTAATCATATCTCAACTATTTTTTATTTTATTCAATGGTTTCTTACTTTGAGAGAAATTTGACACTTTTATAAGGAATATAACATAAAAACACAAAATGGGAAGGAATTGATGAGGTAGATGACCTTTAGTTGTTGTCAATTAAGAATTGATAATACATGATGCATGTTCTGTACTACAAACTAGATTCCTTCCCGGAGTTAGGACACAGAGTATTGAATCAAATTTGTAGTTTCTAACTTCTTGTATTGGTTCATCAATCTTGAAATTCAGACATTGCATGTCTTCATTGCTTCATGTTTGAATAATTTGCATTATATCGTACAATAGGAAATTGGGAATTATGATTATTATTACTTTATGGATCTGTTAAGTTAATTTTAAGTTTGCATGGTTTAGTGTGAAATTATTCTTGTGTGCCCCTAGGCCCAGGTGAAGGAATTCCAAGGACTGAGAACCCTAGTTTTTAAATTGTATTGTTTCTTATACCCAAAAACCCCTCAACATCACTTCTTATTAGTTCTTAACAATAGTGTTGTAAAAAATTTGAGAATTTATATAGCAAAATCTCGCACTTCTCAAGATAAAGTCCTAAAGCTAAAGTGTGATACCATGTGTAATTCAATAGCCCCATTGTCACCTCACCAACCTCTTTTCACTTCGGGCTAGCTCTCCTCCAACTCAAGGGGGGTTCTCCCTAGTAGATGTTAGGGATCTAATGGCCCAACCAAACCAATTCAAGATCCCCCTAACTCTCTATGTTTACTACTATCAATCAAAATATTGAACAATAGGGTCAGACATGCATCCTGAAGATAAAATTGCCAGGGTATTTTTGGGTAATTTCAAAGGGAAAGTCCCCAAACACATATAATCAAGGAATTATAACGTGATTTCAAACATTAAATATCAACAAAATCGTTTAAAGGATATTGACAGGAAAATGGTGATGGAAGATAGAAAGTGCCTTACTTAAATGCTCTAAGGATTTTTCAATAGTTGCTCCAAAAGCTTCACTTCAAGGCCCTTCAAGATCGTCTCCAACAATGCTATACCATCAGCTTCAACAATGTTGCTCCAAAAATTTCCTCAAGGTCTTCACAACAAAGTTTATTAGAAGTTGCTCCAACAATATATTCAATAAGGTCTTCATTGACAACTCGTCTCTTGTTTGGGTGCCTTAATGTGCAATGACATGTTTCCAGGACTGAATTCAATGCAAGGCATATTTGAAACTCTAACTCTGTCTTCCGGTGTCTTATTAGAAATTATTTCAGTTTTCATTTTTTGTTTTCAAGTTAGATATTGTTTTCAAGTTTTTACATTTATAATTTTATTGCAATGTGGTAGACTGATCAGAGCAGTGCAGGAACAACCCCGAGACAGGATGATCGCGGAAAGAGGCCAGCGGAAGAACATGTAAAGTGCCAGCATTGCTCTATCTTTAGGTATTTTAGTTATTTGCATAATTGAAATAATATTAATTTTGTTCAAATATGCAGACACCTAGCCATGGTACGCCTGATGATTCCCTCTTTGAGGAAGAGCTTTCTTCATCCCTATCTCCAGTGTTCTTGTTGCAAAAAAAGGCACGAGATGCAAGGTCGAAATTTAATACTTTGATAGACGTGCCTCAAACACCTGAAACAGAAGAGAGGATACAACATCTTATGAGGCAGCTAGAAAGATATCAGGTAATAATAAAAATTCAAAAGGATATTTTTTTTGTTCTGCATGAGATGAATTGTGATAGTTTCATTTTTAATTTTTACATTGACTAAACTAACAAAAAGTTCTTTTGTATGTAGCATTTACTGGCACTTGCTGAAACCGGTGTTGGTGGTAGTGGGACACAAGGGCAAGCGATTTCCCAACAACCCTCTTGTACACCTTCTACTCCTTTAGGTGCCAGGCAAGAAACACACCCTGCCCAAGCAGACACCCAGCCAACCGCTGAACGTGTTGGCAATGATGAGGCTGATATGGCCAACTACATTATTGTGTTTCCTGGAGCTACACGTGTCAGCTCCACAGGGACCATTAATGGCACATTTTTGGTGAACGATGAAGGTGTCCCTATAAAGCACGTACAACTCCCAGGTAAATTTTAATATTTTAACTATTTCATGTACTCTATCTAAAACATATTTAACATGATTTTTATTTTTAAATTAATGATAAGATCTTTGTTTTCTGTGTAGGAAACAATGAGTTCTACATGTTTTTGGAGAGCCATGCGTTGGTAATTTTTTGCCCAACCATACGCACAAGGTGGAATTCCCAGAATTCCAACCTGAAAAAAGAACTTCTAGATTATCTAGAAGCCCTTTTTGGGGTCGGCACATTTGACAGAACAGCGGTGGCTTGGGTAGCCGGCAAATATTTGAAATATACCAGGGACACCTATAGGATGCAATTTCAATTTAACCCTAGATACAAGCGTCCTCTCACAATTCCAGAGAGTGAGTGGAGAGCACTCATCCATGACGGAAAAGAGAAAATGGCAAAGAAAAAAGGAAAAATGCCAACTGGACCCGCAAGGTAAATTACAACTTTAATTCAATAGATTTAATTTTCCCTATGTCTAAAATAAAAGTGTGCTACGTCATATCTGACTTCAATATTTTGATGCTAGGTTTCCTGACACCTCGAAAGCAACCAAAGCTAGGATTGAAAAAAAGGGCCATCACAAGCTAGGCCAGGGAGGATACTTGAAATTAGCCACAATAATTGTAATTAAGTAGCTAAACATCTTATAATTAATTGTATCGCCTTCCAACGTTTTTGTAATCCTATCAAATATGATTAAAAATACACAATCATATGTAATGTAAGGTGATGAATTTGGAACAGAAACTACAGAGGAAGATAAAAATATCGCTTTCCATTTCGGCTAATATCAAGCAAGAAGAAGTAGTTGAGCAATCGCGAAGCTTGGGCGGGTCCCAGATCCGGAATGCGATAGGTAAAACGACCTTTCAATATGTTTGTTTTCATCCATAAATTTAATGTCTAACAACTTTGTTTAAATCAGGGGAGCAGCACTACCGACGAGGCAAATAACCCAGTTTTAGAGCCAGATGTAGATCATCCTCACGTGCAACCTGAACATTGTAGTGGGGACCAGGCTGACAATGCTACTATCAGTGAGGTCCGTGACGGTAGTTAATTTCCACGTATAATTTTTTCTAATTATACCTTGATGGTTGTCCTTATAACGTTTTTTGTTTAAATGACAGAGATTGTTTCCCTTGAGGATCTTACCACCAGAGAGGAAGATAGGGCAACAGTCCCAAGGGCGACAACTGGTGCACCGGGTAAATAATCTCATTGCAACTTTTTTTATTAATATTACCAAACTAGTTCAATGATATTTTAAAAATGACAATTAAAATTTAATATTATCTTTTTTTGTAGGCGATGCCCCGTCACTGGATGAGACCAGACATCGTGACTACGCAACTAGGTCAGCAGTGCGGGTCAAAAGGCACGAAACAGGAGCAGAGCACGATGATATTGATGATGTAATTATGAGCTTTAGAAATAGGAAGAAGAGAAAGAAAATTTGATAATGTAAAATATTGTATTATTATAAGACAAACGTTACCATACTTGGAACGTTTTTTGCATTATACAAAAAACTCATTTATCATAATATTTTTATGTCAAGCATTAATTTCAATGTTTCCTTGCATACTTTTTGGTTAATTGTTTTTTTATTAGTTATTGAATTTTTTTTTTTAAGCTCATGAAAGTAAAAAATGAAATATAGATTGGGTATTGGGGAATTGAGAGTGATGTGAGGGGGCGGGGAGGGGCCACAAGAGCTTCCACCTTCACGTGGTTTTCCCTGTTTAGTAGAGAATAATTTATTGGAGCGATTTAATCTTGGAGAAAACCTCCCTCAATCCAGCGTATCAACAAAAAAGTCACTGTTGACTTAGTTTCTACTCTTTCAGATCGTGGGAGGCTTGTTCCAAGTTCATCTGACTCCAATAAATTTTTATTGAAATGAAGAGGAGCTTATTCAGGTATGTTTTTACATTTTCAACATATGTTCTAACATTATCATAAGAATGCATCTTAGAGTAAAAAATACTACATCAATTACTTGTATTTATTGTATAGATAATGATGGATTTTGATTGACTTGGCAGTGCAGGTACAAATCCTCTTGCATCATGAGCAATACAACTTGTCAACCGGGGTCATGTCCAGGATATTTTTGCTTGTGCGCTTGACCAGGTTCGTAATGTCACATTTTGTAAGTTCCTTTACAATTCATAATTCAATATTAAGCTTGTTCATGATTATTATCTAGGTTTTTTGTATGTGTTTTTTCATCTATTTGATTGTAAGCAACTCTGCATGTTTCCTGTTGTTCACTATGATTTCTCCCATTACCACTCCCGGGATGAATCTGAATTTATTGTTACATAGGTTACTTTATTGTTACTATGATTTCTCCATTTACGATTTCATAGGTTACATCATGTAAAGTTGTCAATCTCGGGTTGGTGATGAGCTTTAGTTCTCCAGATTTGGGGCTTTTCTAATATTTTCTCCCTCATGTCATTCCTGCATCACCTCGTTGTTTGAGCATGCCAATTGTCTACCACTTGTACCAATTGGCACATGTCAATCTCTGAGTGGTGCCACATTTCACCTGTTTTCGGCCCACTTGACCACCTGAAAAACTCAAATCCACACACCATGTGTCTTTATCATGGAGTGCCACATGTCCTATATATTTAGGCCGATAGGCCTTCTGTTATGAAAGAGATCAATTTTTTTTTCGTCAACACTTCTTATCTAGGCACGACACCTGTTACTTGTTTAATCTGACGGTCACAGTCTCTCAGGTTACCTTCTAGGTTTGACATACCACTGGTTTCTGGTATATTTCCATGGAATCGGTCTGAAAATACCAGCAACAATCCACACACCTGCAACCATCGACAGACCTGCCATTTTAGTAGCTGCATTTCCGCAACTTCCAATACACCTGCCGTTTTAGTTGCTGCATTTCGGCAACTGCCAATATACCTGCCGTTTCATTCTCCTGGACTCTGTGTATGCATATTTTTCATATAATTTTATCACGAAGTTGGCTGCAGTGCTTTGACATGCCTTTGAATATTTTTGCAGGTTAGAAGACATTTCAGGCCAGAGCTATTGAATATACTTGATGAGATAGTTGTATTTGATCCTCTTTCTTGTGATGAGCTCAGAAAATTTGCTAGACTACATATGAAAGATGTAGCGATTCGTCTTGCAGAGAGAGGTTTTGATTTAGGGGTTACAGATGCTGCTCTGGATCTTGTTCTTCAGGAAGCCTATGATCCTGTAAGTAATCACTTTGTTTTGCTTTCTTTCTTATTCAGAGTCTATCTTGCCAGGGGATGTGCCCGTTATAGTTTGTTATGAGACGGTTGTCAATTTCATCACCATCCCTCATAATATGTTTGATTGTGTTTATAAATAATAAACAATTGTTACACCAAACAATAAAAAATTAACTATACTATGAGTAATATGATATCTTGAAATAATTCTCATTATAATTTCATAACCTCTGCTCTCACTTGGTGGTGTCTATATCACTAAGTGTGTCTTCTTTAAAATTATAGTTACAGCAGACAATGAACAATCAAGTGCACTGTGAGTGATATCTTGTAATAATTCTTATTATAATTTCCTAACCTCTACTCTCACTAGGTGTCTATATCACTAGGTGTATCTATTTTAAAATTATAGTTTCAATGGTAGATAAATTGTTATCTTAAAATTATAGCTTTGATGGTAATACCTTGTGATTGATAATGCAGTTTGAAGCAGCTTTGGCTTTGACTAATATAGTCTTAGGAACCTCTAAGAATACAAAGGTTGTGATTGATTACGGGGCACTGCCTATATTTGTGGAACTTCTTACCTCTGGGAATGATAATTTTCGAGAACAGGTAGCACGTTTATTTTAGAGGCATAAAATTATTCTTCCCAACTATATTTATATGTCTGTAATTTTAGAATTTGATTTGAAAAACTAGTACCCAACTTTGAGTTCAACTGGTGTTCGTGTAAGGCTGTTTGGGCTTTGGGAAATATTGCTGGAGACTCTGCAACATTTAGGGATCTTGCCCTCAGTCATGGAGCTCTGAGGCAGGTGCTTGCCCAGTTGAATGATACTACCAGAATTTCAATGATAAGAAATGCTACATGGGCTCTATCAAATTTTTGTCATGATGTAAACCCCAACCACTATTCGAACAGGTAAGCAGAATACATTTTCTGCCTCTTCTTCTTAGTTCACAGATACTGTGGATTTTTTTTATAGATCTTGGTGCTTGGTAGATTTGGACGTAATATGGACCTAGGCGCTTGTTCATTACAATGACTCTGTCATCAGGTTTTAGAAAATACTCAGAAATTTGGGTCTCACAGGGGGATTACCCTTGCTTGCAATTATCGATTATCAATCACATTCAAAAAAAGTCTTTCGTAGCATTGTTGAGCTCTTTGTAGGTGAATTTCCGAGGCAATTTCAAAATATTTGAACTAAATTTGTCTATCCTTTTCAATAATCTGTGCTTGTAACAGAACCAGACAAACAATCTAGTGGCCAATGCAACAACAACAACACCTCTTGTTGCAATGCCTGCAATTCACCCTCTCTGCACGCATGAATTACTATGGCACCCTCTTTTGTGAACAGGTACTTTCTATTAGGATTGTGGAATTCAACATCCAAAATAGTATCAAATTCTACTGCAATAGTATTCCCCGGCGAGGGCAACAGTTCATTGAGACCTATTGGACTCATCACCCCCAAATAGCCTCCAGGGCTACCCAGAGTGTGATCATCTTTGTTGCTGAGTATATATTTTTTTTTTCACTCAGAGTTTAGGGTTTCTCTAATATAGCTTCAGAAATCGGATTCAGTGCCTGCTTGAATATCGTCACATAATACTCATGGTTTGGATTGATGAGCATGCTCTAAACGGTTGGTTGATTCATAAGAACCACCCATATAGTCATCTTGAGATATTTCAGAAGTTTTCTCGGGTTTCCTTTTTCACCGTTTCTAGTGGGTGGGATGGTCTGGGGTGATCCATCAATACTAGTGCTCTTGTAGTAGGGAATTTGCTTTTGGGGATATAAAGGAGCATTTGATGTAGATATCCCATTGGATGCATTCATAGATGGGAACGAGAGGTCAAGAATTTAAATTAAAAATATGCAACCTCTAGCATGGCAACCTGAAGGCCGCGAGAAACACTGGTTAAAGATTGTTTTGTGCTTGCCTTAATATAGTTGTGATTTCTTTCTATTATTTTAATGCAAATATATAGTCTGGTCTCATTAAAATGAGGATTGTGGTTGTATTTCTCTTTGGTTGTTTCTCTCTTAATGCTCTAGAAGTTGCCAAAAGTTGCCATAGTTGTTTAGTTTGCGTGTTACAACTTAAAAGTGGTTTTTAGCAATGGGAGTCATGTTTTTTAAGGTTCATACTAATATGAAGTTCTTGTAATTCTATATTCAGGATAAGAGAAGATGGCCTCTTCTTTGGGCAGTATGACAACAATTGCCACATCTACCTAATTGGGTAACAATGGAAAAGGGAAGAAGTTGGGCGCATTGTTTGATAATTATGGCAGACAATTGTCTTCTCTTTCAGTTTTTTCACCCATTTCCTTTAATCGCTCAAGCAGAAGAGGGACTCTGAGATTACGCGATAGAGAGAAGGTAGTTAATACAAAAGCTATGGAAAAGGATTTGTACTTCAACAAGGATGACTCAGTGACAAAAAAATTTGCAGGTCAGAGAAAAAATTATGTTTAAAGGAAGGTCACCTGCACATGAAACTTCACTGCGGTGGATCTTTCCTTGTCCACTTATATTCGATTTTAATGTGTTATTTTAATTTTTCATGGAGGGTTGTTTTGGCATATGGTCTGGCATTCAATTGCACACTTACCAAAAGCATTGTAAATTTGTCTTGCAGGCGGTGTGAACAAACTTGTTGATCTTGTTGGAGTCACCCTTGGGGCGAAGGGAAAAATGTTGTCTTGGAGAGCAAGCATGGTTCTTCGAAAATAGTTAATGATGGTGTGACAGTAGCTAAGGAGTTAATTTGTAGATGTGTGCTCTGGTTTTCTTTTTAACGTTTTATTAGTTCCCCCTCTTAAATGTCTTAGATTTGGTAGGGATAATTTGAAAACTCAAAGGTGAAAGGAAACATATTTGTTACCCAGTGGTCTACTTGGCCTATGGACTAGCCACATTAGAGTAATGCATAAAGCTTTTCATAATAATAAAAGGAAAGGGTTATGGCTGAGTCAAATTTTATTGCTATTGACAGTGTAATGAAATGTATCTCAATGCTATGGTTTTGTCCTTTTTATTGCTTGAATTAGAGGACCCAGTTGAAAATATTGGGGCCAAGTTGGTAAGGCAAGCTGCAGCAAAGACAAATGATTTAGCTGGGGATGGAACCGCAACATCTGTTATTCTAAGTGAGGGTGTAAAGGTAAATTTTTGTCGATAGTACTGGATTAAGATCATCTATTCATTTTTGTAGGTTCTTATGGTGTTTGGTTTTTAGTTTTGGGTTGGGCTTATTGAGTCTAAGATAGTTTTTGAGTGAAAAAATTGCTATCAGGTATTAAAAAAATTTGGTTCTTTTGTCAAAATTTATGAGCTTGTTAGGAAATACAAAACTGACAATGGTTGTATCTTAAATTTGTGGAAAATAATTTGAAATGAAACCTTGTTGTTTAGGTTGTTGCAGCAAATACAAACCCCGTTCAAATTACTAGGGGCATTGACAAGACAATAAAGGCCCTTTTTTCGGAACTCAAAATTTTGTCAAAGGAGGTAAACGCTTGCCTTTTGAGTAGGCTGGTTTTCCTTTTTGCTGATGGTTTGGTGTATCTAATTGAATTAGTTTCCTAAGGTATTTTTGGTTGCAAACTCCTTTTCATTTTTCATACAGTATTGGCCTTGTGGAATACATTTGATTGTGTGGTCTTGTTAGATCTACAACATTTTTAGTTGTTTAGTCTTATAGCCGAGGTGCACTTTTATTATGGAAATAGTTGATGCAATATTGTCATTTAATCCTTACTGCAGGGTAGCATGTTGAGAAGTTTCTTGTGAAAAATTTGGTATTCAAAATGACACTTGATCCTATACAGCATCATGCACTTGACTTCAAAATTCATATTCAAAGTGTGCCAGACAATTCATGCAAAATTTCAAATATTTATGTTGTTTTAAACCATTATATTTTTCATGTATTGGATGTTGAAAATGAGAAAAAGAATTTGGTATGAAACCAAATGGTGAATAATTTCCAGCAAAACAACCACTTCCAAGACATGATTTAGAAGTAGAACATATGTACTTATGAAGCATAGAAAGATATCCTTGATGCATTGTCAATGTTTGGCTAGGGTTATTTTTGGAGAAAATAACTCATTATTCCTAGAATAGTGATCTTCAATACAAGTAAATTCCAAAGAAGAGAGATCATCGTGTGACATAAACCTATTAACAAAAGTGAACAAGGAGTAATTATTAATTATGGCATACTAAGTTGTCAGTGATTTTGACTATTTGTCTTTAACATGTAAAAATGTTAAATTCCAAACTTACATCATCATGGTTTAGCAGCATGAGCTTGACTAATTGTCCACCATGCTCATAATTTCATTGTTGTATTCATATCTATAAACAATGTTTCAAATAATAATAAAAAAGTTTTATAAGAAAAATCCAGACCTCCATGCTGCTGCTCCTTGTGAGACAAAGTCAAAATTGCATTACACAATCTGACACATTAGAATCTCCTATATCCCGGTGGTATGTATCCAAATTCTTATAATAATGTCTTCAAGACTTATGTTGACATTGCCAATGAGATATTTAAGCAATGAAAGATGGAGCCTTCTTCATTTTTGTATATTTAACAGTATTTTATTAATATAAATATTGATGGTTTTGTCTTTTTGAAAATGAAATGTAAAAATAATTTATTGTGGTCAATTGAAAAGTTTTTTTTTTTAAGCTTTTCATTATGGAAGGGCGACATAGATATATGCCCTTCTAATTTAAATTCGGACCTGCCGTTCAAATTTGATCACTGTGTGGGACCTTAACAAACAATAAAACTATTCTACCGCGCGTTATATAAAACATATAGCAAAACCTTTTTCAAAACTTCAAACGAACCCTTTAGCCGTGGAGCCCGCCGAACTTCAAATGGCGATAAACCATAATTCAAAACAAATTCGCGTTCCAAAATAGCCTGCTGACGTTGGCCAATTTTGTGACGCGAAAACAAAATGAATTCCGCCCTAATATTTTTCGGGTCCGGATTTGGGCTAGCGTATGAAGAGAGAGTTGTGACGCGAATTTCTTATCAAATTCGCCCTAATCTTTTTCGGGTCCGGATTTCCATTGCGCGAGCGGCCCAAACAAAGATCCACTCCAATAAATTTCTACCACGTGTCCTCAATCAAAAGTTGCCCTGTTCCCGGATGCGGGTGCATTCGATGGCGTTTAAGGCGATGGGACATGGATGTGGCGATTTTATATCAATCGCATTAAGTTTTAACGTTGTTCAATCAGCCAATATTTAAGTTCCAAGGTTTTCACATCAAATCGCATTAAGTTTTAACGATGTTCAAGATCGGACCTCCACTCCTATTAGCGATTCTGCATGCTCCAATATCCTTCGGCCTTCGGCTCTCATCAATGAGAGATTTACGACTGGCGTTCTTCGATGCCATTGCAGTCGGGTAGATAAAATGGCGTTTCGCTATGGTTTTTCAGACGAGCCGCAACCTTTGAATTGTAGATGCTCTCTAGTTGTTGGGTTACACTGCCTGCTCACTGTGACAAGAAGGAGAAGCCAGGTGAACTGCTGCTTAGACCTTGGTGCAAATCTGCATTTCTCTCGGTCTGGTCTGTGTCTGTCTTCCTCGATTTCTTGGAATTATGCTTCTCCGTCTCATCTTGTGCCCACTGCTGAGACTGCACCCATGCCTCGCCTGCGTCAAAGGATGTGTTGCCGCAGGGGGAGCACTAGAGGTCAACCCCTGCGTGCTCCCTCCAGCCCCTCAACCGAGTCATCTTCCCAGTCCAGTGATTATTACGCAGGTAGTTATCCAAACACTAGAAGTGGGCGGGGTTGGGTTCTAGGATCTGGCCACCGTATGGGCTCCCCTGCTCCTCATTTCCCCACCACTTCACCTTCTCCCACGACACGCACTGCGCTTTTTTCTTTTAATTTCTCTCTAAACCGCCCACGAATCACAGCTTCAATCACTGTGGTTTTTCGTGAGGAGGCCCAAGTGGAGGAACAATGCACCCGTCCGGCGGGTTTGAGCTCAAAAAAACTCGGCCAGCATTCGGGCCTTTAGGAGGGGAGCGGTGGCGTGAATGTGGAGATAGCACCTGGCGATCCTGGACCTTTCGAAGGATGGTGCCGAATAGTCCAGGAACCACCAGAGGAGTAGTTTGGTTAATTTGGTTTTCTTGCTTCGCGGCCCACTTAATTGGGCATGTTTTTGCTTATATTACTGTGTTGGACCTCTATAATATTTCTGAATTCTGTAAACGTTCAAGACTAGTTTCCCCGTATGAGGGAAGTATTCTTTTTTTATTTTTTGATGACAAATTTTCCATAAGTCTGGGCAATTTTTTTGACTTCGGTCATGCTGTAATTTTATTCCCACTGTTAATAGATTAACTTTACTTAGAAAAAAAAAATTGTTGCCCTGTTTCTATTTTAAACATGTTTTTTGAAATATAGAGCCATGTTTATATGATTGTTTATAGTCGAAGTGCTGCGGGGTGGTTTATTATATTAATATTTCACGATCGAATTATTTTCATAACAATTGGAAAAAAAAAATGTTGCCCTGTTTCTATTTTAAACCTGTTTTTTGAAATACAGAGCCATGTTTATATGATTGTTTATAGTCGAAGCGCTGCGAGGTGGTTTATTATATTAATATTTCACGGTCGAATTATGTTCATAACAATTGGAAAAAAAAAATGTTGCCTTGTTTCTATTTTAAACCTGTTTTTTGAAATACAGAGCCATGTTTATATGATTGTTTATAGTCGAAGCACTGAGGGGTGGTTTATTATATTAATATTTCACAGTCATTGGAACGCCCATAATTCATAACAAATATTGGAGATTTACTGTCCTGTTTTAAATTTTCATTTTTTTTTTAAATTGAACCCGTCGTCGGTATACCGACGCTTTGTAAATGTTGGTCTTCCGACCTCTTGAACGATTTCCGTCAGTCTTTTGACGTCCGTCGATATTGGGATAGTACTTCCTAGGGTCGGTATTGCGACGCTTTTGGAATGCGTCGGTATTGAGACGCCTCTGGGATGCGTCGGTCTTGCGAAACTTTTTCAATGCGTTGGTCTTGCGACACTTTTGTACGGCGTCGGAATTGCGACAGCTTAAAAACGTCAGAAGAGCGACAGTATAAAAACGTCGGAAGAGCGATGCTCAAAACATCGGACCACATTTCGTCGGAATTGCGACAGTTTACAAACGTCGGAAGAGCGACGTTCAAAACGTCAGACCACATTTCATCGGAATTGCAACAGTTTACAAATGTCAGAAGCGCGACGGTTTGGAAAACGTCAGAAGAGCGACACTTGTTTGGAAGCGACGGAAAAAGTGTCGGTAGTGCGACACCCTCTTGTCGGAATAGCGACGAAGTGGCCGTCGGAAATTGCGCCAAATTTTCTAGTGGATGGGACTATCATGTCCTTGCTTCCACTACACAACTCCAACTTTGTTTTCTGTGTGGAAGTTTTCTGATATTTGGGTACCACTCTCAATGATGCAAGAGTCCCTCCAATTGGAGAAATTTCTCCATTCTCACCTCCCAGCTATAGTGGATCATCTCCTGCTATTCCAATTCTGTGACCTCCTTCTGGTTCTTCTTCTTATTCCTCTGCATCATCTGATAAGACCTATATATAGTGTCCCTTTCCTGCTACACATCTATGTTCAGGTGCCCATGATTCTTGGCATGTGAAGTAAAGCTTTCTTATCCTCAATTCTCTTCAGACATCATCACTAAGAGGTAATTTACTTTGGCTCTCTTTTGGAAAAGGAGCCTTCTCATATTTTCCCTCTGATGGAAAAGTGGGCTTTTGCTGAAATGTTTCCTTTTCTTTTGGTAAGGCATCTTGTAGATCTCTAGCCCTTTCAATGGAATCTTGAAGGGTAGTGGGCTTGGTAAACTTAGCCAACCCATGAAGAGGTTCTGCTAACCCATCAATAAACATATATAAATTCTTGCTACAGATAAATCAGGAACCATAATAGAAAGTTTTATAAATTGAGAAGTATAAGTTTCTAGATTACCTTATTGTTTGAGCTTTGCTAGCCCCATGAAAGGTGCCTTCGAGTCTCTCCGATAAAACCTTTCCACCAACCTCCTTGTGAACTCTGAATATGCAGTCACATTGGCATTACCAATGTAGACAAGCCATGAAACCACCAATCATGTTATTCACCCTTAAGGTGTAGTGCTGCTATCTTGATGACCTCCATATCTAGTACTTGGTTCAACTAGAAGTAGATGTCTAGCTTCTCTACCCATGATTTGGCAGTGCATTTAGATGACCCATCATAGTTGGGTAAGAAAAATATGCCCATAGTTTGGTGTAGATCATGATTATGAATGAACCCTCCACCTCTATTGTGATGTCGAGGTCTCCTATTGTCCTTGATCTGAAAAAATTCTTTAAAACTCAAATGATCCTTGAATCTATGAGATTGAGACTCATACTCCATGAAATAGTCTTCAAGAGTTTATTATTCTTGAAACCCTCCATTTCCCACTACTAAGAATGTAGGCATTGTAGAGCATTGGGAGACATGTTGCTTCACTGGTTGATCACTCTAGTGATGAAAAATTTCGGAGCCTTCACCATGTAGAAACCCTTCAGGGGATTCCTTATGTCTATCCATCCTCATCTCCTTTATTTGTCTCGCAATTTCTTGCATAGTTTGAAGAAGAAGCTTAGGAAACTCCTTCTCCTCATCTCCTCTGAAGAAAGGGGTTTTACCCCTGTCTTCTTTATCATATGTATAGTCATACTTCTGGTTTCTTCTGAGATACCTCCTCTCTCTATCTATGAGAGTATCTCCTTCTTCTGATGACATATTGGCATAATATGCACAGGCTGAGCCAAGATTATGCTCTGATAACACTGTAATATTCCCAAATGGGAAAAGCAGGAATATAGTGCATAAACATGGAAATAACAGTGTAGATTAATTCATAAATGTGAGAGACCAATATGGAGCCTTCTTATTCATTATAATAGTAGAAAAGAGGTGCAAAAATAATGGGCACAAATCATATAACAAGATACAACAAGCCTCCAATAAATAAATCCCTCAAGAATGAGGTTTTGCGACTATTTCAAAATGCCAGAGACACTGCTACAGCACATTCATAAGAGCATTGCTACAGAAAATGAGTACACAAAAGATAAAGGGCTGATATATGCCTAAAAGATACAACAAATTAATATCAAGGCTCTATAAAACCTCCAACAAAGAACCCAAGAGGGTCTCTGGGAAAAACACCCAATAATAGAATATGAGCTATAGCCCTAGGACTGAAAGTATGTTGCAACAAAGTAACTAAAGAGTTATGACTAAAGCTGATATGAAAATAATTATGCTCTCCTCCAATGGATCCTCCAGATGAAAGGTTGGCCCCTTCACTGAAGAAATCACTCTTGAAATCACCCACTGCAACTCCTCCCTAGAATAACATGGATCGAGACTGCTACTACGTTGTAGGGGATAAAAAAACTATGGCCTGGTGCCAAATATATGAATGAGGCTTAAGGGCCTTCCTTACTAGCCTCCAAATAGAAATAAACCTTCCTCCAATGAGATTCAGCTCAGAAATCACCCAAATCAACCCTCCACAACTTCTGCCCTGCAACACAACACAGCCTAAACAGGAACTGCGCTGTACCATAAGACTGAAGCATGGCCTGGTGCCTGAATGTCGAAATATAGTGCAATAATCTTCCTGAGTGGACACTAGAATTTCCCAAAGGATAGAGGTGGGATTCCCACTCGGGAACACCCTGTGCTAAACAACACTGCAATCTTAGCTAAACAGCTGAAGAGAGAAACAAGTCTAAACAAACCATAAAATCAAAATATAATAACATAACATAATGAACTATGGCTACCATCATCTTCCGTATATAAGTGGTGAGCTTTCTCACCCTTGGCCCCACTCATTAAAGGCACTACTTTCATGCATGGAGTGTCCCTCCAAAACTGTGTTGCCCCTAATGAATGCCACTCATCCATGACAACATTGTTGATTTGGTCAAAGTTGACCCAGTCTATGTGCTCCAACCCCTTTTCACACACAAGGGTGCTTAATTAAGCTGCTAAGATTCCCTCCTTTCACATTAGCAGTGATTTTATTCCTATTAAGGATATTTATGGATCTCCATACCCTCTTATTCATCAAACAAGGAAGAAAAAACAAAAATTAATATTCCAACTAGCTCATCGCTAATTGGGAATATTAAAAATGAAAAGTGGTCATATGTGCCCTTAATAATGTATGGAATAGGGTCTAATGATGGACAGAGTGTGTGCCTTAATGAACTAATGAGTGTAATGTACCCCAACACCACCCCACAACCCAACTAGGGAGTATGCTATTGAACAAGTCCTAGCAATTCTCAGTCATGTTAAGTACTCATGTACAACAAAAAACAATCAATGAGTCCCAATAATTTGTGTCCATGTCAAGTACCCATGAAATAAATTATATAATACACAATATCAAAAGAGTGAGGTAAAGAGGGAAAACCTAGTGGGAAGAAAACCACCCCTCAAAATGCAATGCATACTATGTCAACTATGTAGTTGCTATGAAGAAGGATGGTGTTGTGACCCGTTTTCCGTTTTCTCTCTCATGCCTTTGGTGTTCGAGCGGGCCGGGTCAGGTCAGGTCGTGTGATGGTGCCAAAGGAAATGCGTTCAGGGTGGGTCAGGTCAAGTTTTGCCATGTGAGGGCACCCAAGGAAATGTGTTTGGGCAGGTTGGGTCGGGTCATGTTGAGTCATGTGAGGGTGCCCACGGAACGCCTTCGGGTCGGATTGTGTGAGGGCACCCAAGGAACGCATCCAGATCGGGTCATGTGTGGGCGCCCAAGGAAACGCATTCGGGTGGGTCAGGTCGGGTCGTTTCATGTGAGGGCACCAATGGAAATGCATTTGGGCGAGTCGGGTTATTTTGTATCCAAGGGTACGTCTGCTTTACTTTGGGTTATCCTTAGTTGCTCCATAGGATCTGCACTGGATCATCATCCTTTCGTGATGGGGATCTTGATGCCCTGGGCTATTTTTCTCTTTTTGAATTTGGCTCTAGTACAAGGTTTTTGTTTATCCAATGGTTGATTTCTAGTACATAAGTGTGTGATTTCAAATTAATCAAGCATGCACAAGCCTGTAAAATTAAGGTATTATGGTAGAAATTTTTTCTGGTGGACGGAATTAGATTTTGGTTGATTTTTTCTTGATTACAAACAATGGAAAACAACCCACATCAATTTTGATTTCCTTTATAAAACAGCCAACATCAATGCCTTCCAAAAACAACTCAAAACAGAAGCAAACAAGTCTCCATTCTTATCAAGTCATGTTGGGGCACTAGGTAGCTGAATATAATCTATAAAAGAAAACACCTCCAACATTTCATAATGAAGTATGAACAAAATAAACCATTAATTAGACTGCATTGTAAGCCAAGAAACCAAATTTATCAATGCAAGGAACTATATTTGAGCCTCCATATTATTCTAAGGCTCCATTTCATAGTCATACTTATTTTTCACTCTATCCCCAAATATTCCTTTTGAGAGTTTTCCATAATTAGTCTTATTTTTTAATTAATAGATTTTTTCCTTCCACTTTGTGATCAGTTCCCTCCACCTTTAAAGATGAACTACTTGCTACAAAAAAAAAAAATGGAATCCTATATCCAATGGGGTTTGTCTATTAGGAAATTTATTTTAGAAAATTGTTTGAAATCATTAAGGTTTTTTATGACTTTCTATTTTTCCATGGAGCTTGAATCCTTAGCCACAATTCCCAACCCCTAACCCATTTAACCCCCTAAACCTCTAAACCCCTAACAAATTTACCCCCTAAACCCTAAACCTCTAAACCCTTAACACCTAACCCATTTAATCCCCTAAACCCCCAAACCCCTAGCCCATTTAACCCCTAAACCCTAAACCTCTAAACCCTTAACCCTAACCCCTAAACCGGACTTAACCCAAAGCCCATTTAACCCATAAACCACTAAAACCCTAACCTATTTAAGCCCCTAAACCCTAACCCCATTAACCCCTAACCCCTAACCCCTATAACTGTCCTCCATCATCAATTTCTTCAAAGTGCACGATCCTGGTCCAACGTGTTCATCAAGTATAATATACACGCAGGATGTATAATCAATGATCAAATAAATAGATTTAAAAAGACAGTAAAGACATAAAGGAGAAACATAAATCGAAAAAATACTTATCTTCAATGAGAAGTGATCATCTCCCTCTTGAACCAACCTTCAAGGGTCATTACTATCCATTATTGTTGCCTTAAATATATGTCAACGGACTTCATTCATAACCATAATATAATTGAGACTAACCCATCTTGTGCTACATTAAATCCATCACAAGTGCTTGAACATCTTCACACTAATCATGATAGGGTCTCAAATATTCGCCATAATCGAGGGTTTTCTTCCAAGCCCTAACCTCATAATATCCATTAAAACCTAATTAACCAAATTTCCTAAAGTTTCCGACAAACCGTAGCATTCTTTTAGGTCTCCACCATCTTCTCTAGCTTCCAACAAAGGTGTCTTCATAGGGGTGATCTTCAATTAATTTTCTTCAACCCAACTCTTATATCATGTTAAATTTTCTTAGGGATATATTGTTCTTTGCTTTAGATAGTTGCATTTCTTCATTTGCATATTAAATTATACAATTATTTAGATTTACAACATTATTCAACAACATATGCAATTACATAGAAAGAATAATATCATCATCAATGCAATGGAACACAAAGGAACAATAGAAGAAAAGTATTTATACATAGAGACACCAAGATTGGTCGGAGATGATGTCAAAACCCACTACGAAGAAACCCTTTCAAATTATTCTTCTTATTAGATTTTCATTGAATGATTCAGAAAAGAGTCTACAATGATCCACATATTCAACAATAATCCTATTCAACAAAATCAACTAAAAAACATCCATGAGATGACCCCAACAATGCTAATAATCAAAAACTTGATTCAGAAGCATGCGATCAATTGTCACGGTCTGTGGTCAACTGCTGAAATCTACGGTCAACTGACGAAATATGTGGTCAACCGTTAAACAAAAACCCTGGTTCCCAATCATACATTGAGAGTGATGTGTGTGCGGCTAAAACCATCCAACTACATGCATGAGCCTGCGTGCCTGCACTTGTGACCGAAATCTGCCTGTTTCATCCCTGCAACTAGAAACCAAAACCCTAGACACACGTACGAGCTCCAGACCCTACAATCTCAAACCTGTATGAACCAATCTCCGTGACCCAATCTTAGACCTGTGGGAGCCAAACCAAAAGAAAGAATAATGATCATGATGATTATTTCCAAATGAGGGTCACTTGACTTGTATTTATAGCCATCCATGGGTGTCCAATTTCTCTTTTGGGTTGATCTGTCCTTTTGTGCACATGTGGGCTTTTCCTAAAAATTACACTTTCCCTTCCCAAATTGAGCATTTATAAATATCAAAATAGGTCCTCTTGAAAAGTGGAATCTAGTCCCATGGTTGGAATTTTTCAGTGAGATGCCAAATCATGTGATTATTACCGAAATATTTCTAAATATGTACAATGGATCACAAAATCCAAAATGCTAAAACCTTTCTCATCGTTTGTAAACATTACTCTATAATCAAGCTTTGGATTATATGTTTCTCGAAATGGTCTTCAGTCAAAAATTAATTAATATATTCCATTGTTCACTATCAATTCCTTCCAATCTCAATAGATTAACATTCTTCCACCTTTGATGTCAAATAATAGTGGTCAATGGGTGAGAATATCAAGACACAATATGAATGCTTCCACCTTGTAATATTTCTATGAATCTTTATAATGAAATACCTTACAAGAAAACCCTCAACATTTCGTCACATTTTGTAGGCATGATACCCACAGTAGATTCAATAGCGTTAAATACAACCATTAAACTGGCAGACATCAACTTGCTACCAATCCCCATACCTTAGTCAACATCCCTATCATTAATAGGAATTGAGGAATTTTGGAGAGGTAAATCCCCCCTGTGGACAGAGGCAATCCCTACTAGCCCAGATCGGGTCTAGTAACAATCAGTCACGTAGTGACGTAGGTCTCTAGTTACAAAATGACAAAACATAACGAGTTGCCTACCTCAGGTCCTACGCAATGGTTGTCGAATAAAGGATGACACTTCTCGTCCTCCGCTTTGGCAGATCACGATCCTTCCGCTTAACACGTCTGAACACCTGCACACATGCGAAGAAACACAATGATACACATAATAGAATCTAAATCTTGTAACCATACATCAGTCAGAGAGGATGTAATTCATTGCATCAAAGATAAAGACACGTGAATGAAACCATAATCAAAGTCGCTTATCATTAAAATAACAAAGGAAAGATACAACCCAAAGCTCTGACGTTGGATCTTCCTTCAGTGGGGCTGACAGCAAAGCATGTCTCAATGAAGCTCGTCGGAAATGGGACAAAGCTCTCTCTCTTCGGCTTGGCTCTCAAAGGCTGTCTAGCGATAGTCTCCTTGCTATAAGTTCAACTCTTCTCTAGTGCTATTAGGACTACTAGCTTGCTAAGGGAAAATGGCAAGCTTATATAGATGGTGGAAGGGGAGTTGGGATCCCTACAATTGTGGGATTGCCCCTATCCTTAAGGAAGCTTCCATGATAGGTGGAAAACTACCTCCCATAAATGGAGATTCGGAGCCAAACCTCCCAACTCATTTTAGAGAATCATTTAGGAGTTTGTTGGAATCAAACTTCTGCCATTTATTTTTTTTAAACAATCCTTATTAAGCTTGGTGCAAGCGAGACACTGGGACAGAGCGCCAATTGGCGCGCCCTCTATGGTGGATTTTTCCCATTGGCGCGAGGGCTGAACTGGCTAGTCTCGCCAAGGCCAAAAGATCAGTTTTTAGGGTTTTTCAAGGGAAAATTTCTTCAGAGGAATGATTTTTGTTGTCAAGGGGGATGCCATGAAAGTGGTTTTAGGTTATTTCACTGCTCACAGGTCACGAGAAAGGCCCTCCAATTAGCGGGACAGGGAATTGCAGGGACGGTGACAAATTACTGTGTAACAGATACCCCCTAAAGCATGAGGCCCGAGAGAGAGAGAGAGGGGTGAAATGCTTTATGAGAACATGCCCAACTGAAAACACTGCTGTCGGAAAACCTGCGTAGCCAAATACAACTAATATCTCAAATACATGATATGTGGTATGGACGCAGCCATCCATGATAGAGTATACGATAATCAGGATCCAAGGTATGGGCGCAACCATCCAGAAAGGATCAATAAGTAGACTTAGGTATGGTCACAGCCATCCAATCAATGAGTCATGTAACCAATCATGATAATCCACAAAATCTGTAGCCTGGATTTCATTAGACAAAACCCAGGGTCTTGCGCTCCATCTCGACCCAAACCGAGTATAGGTCCTAGCATGTGAATAAGTGAGTTGAAGTCAAACATGCTAGAACATCATCTGATTACCAGCCAATGATGGAATCCATTAACAGACGAGAGAGGAACCACCAATAATGGAGTTTGTCTTGTCTCTTTCGGTTGCTTTCAGCTTTTGTCTGCTTGATTTGCTCTTCTGGTTTGTCTCCTTCTGGTGTAAAACCTCTGTTCAGCCCCCACCATACCTAGTCTACTCTCTATTTTCTCTTTTTTATTTATGTCCTTAGTAAACTCGATTGGCGCGCTTTTTACCCTGACCATCGTGCCAACTGGCACTTGTTGCTAGTTAGGCCCCCACACCAACCCTGTTTTGGCACAATATACACTCAAACAGTCGCGCCAACCCTGTTTGGTGTTAAGGTTTACTTGTTTTTGAGCCCTCTGAGTCCAATTTTTGGTTTTGGTGTTATTTTTCCAACTGTATGAGTGCCTTGAAGTCCTTGTTGACTGTGTTTGACCTCTATCCTCCAGTTTTTTTCCCTCTACCATTAGTTTTACATTCTAGCCCTAGGACATCTAGGTGCCATTGTGTGTTGAGCCTCCCGTGGGATTTTTTAGTTTTCCTTTGTTCAGTCAACTTTTTTTTCACTTCCTTACATTCGTTTGGTTGGTTTTCATTGTATCATTGTGTTATTTGAGTGATTGTGCTTTTTTTCATTCAAGTTTCACTTTATCTCATTTCGAGCCTAGATCACATGGTTTGTATGAGTCTTTTGGGATTCCTCTTTGATTTGAGGGATTTCTCCATCATTTTGAGCTCTGATTGTGTGTTTTGCATTGAGTGAACTTGTTTGTTTCTACTCTTTCGCTATCATTTCTCAAATTGGTTTCTTTATTAGTTTTTCATTTCGTTAGGTGCATTTTTCTCTAAAACATTGAAAATACAAAAAAACAATCTTTTTTCTTTTGATTAGTTAGTGAAAATTGAAATCTTTTCTGCATTATTAGTGTTATATAACTCTAAAATAAAAGTCTTTAGTTTCATTAGCGTGCATTAGAGACATTAGTGGATGTTTTCTGATCATTTTTTTATTGTTTGAAAAGCTCTCAACCTTCCCGTCGTTAGCTCTTCGTCGAACAAAGTGATATATTGTGGCATGTAGTATGCATTTAGAGGATTCTTGAGACATGACATTCGGTAGGGCCTAAAATTGAAACATAATTGAAGATAAACTCTAAAATTTATTCAATTTACCTTAAGGAAATATTGAAACATTAACGAAATATCTAGAGGTCTAGGCTAGTGACGTGTTCCGACGTCGTTAAACCTAGTAGCTATCGTTCGCCTCTTGGCTTTAGACAGCACTAGTACGGACTTGTGCTCCCGGTACCATCGTGTATATAAAGGGAGACCCCACTAGGTTGCTATCCTTTATTCGTAGGAAGCCGATTTTGCCGCCTTATACCCGTGATACACCGGACACAGCATTTGGGGAGATTATCTACATGTACGTCAAGTCCTTGGTTGATTTATCTTTCATTTTTTAAACAAGGTGTATATGGCAGTTCATGGATATCTGGTACACCCATCTGCCTATATTACAAGAGTAGTCATTTTGATCTTTTCTGACTCATTAAATTTGAAAAGATCATCAAGCGCTTGTCCTTTCATGCTTGTTTCCAAATTGAAAGAGATAGAGTCACCTTTTACTCGTTTCTAGACTCTTAAAACATGAAACGGTAAAATTTCTAAGTTTCAATGTGGTAAAATTAATCACCTATGATCACAAGCCCTTTTAGAGATTATTTTTTGGTCGTTTGATTGTTTGCCTTGGTTTTTTCCCGTGTGTCTTTTTTTTTTATCTCTCCCTCTTCTCGTTACTGTCACACTGGCAGAACCCTCGGTTTCGTCTACTAGTAGTCCTTACACAGACGATTCATCAGAGGTCTCTCAATCCTTTGCTGAACCTTAACAGCCTATTGTATGCGAGTTTCCTGATGGGGGACCGGTTCTATCTGAAATTTCCTTTGGTGGACTAGTTGAATTCAATTGTCCCTTGTCCAATGCTTGGTTTGCATTTGGATTAGGGGAACACGTCCCTCCTCTTACATCGGGATCGGCTTTCTTAGCTGTTGTTATACCTCCTAGTCCTCCCCGTCTTTTAGAATATCTTGCGGCAAGTTCAGATATGGACTCACCCAATCCTTCTCCTATTGAGGAAATTCCAACATCTGGTGAAGATTACCAACTTTTTCCAGAAAAAAACCCCAAGTCTTTTGTTATGTCTTCACCTGGTCCTTCGCTTCCAGCGGGATATAGGTCCTTAAGACAAATTGTGGCCATTGTGGCCTCGATGGGAATATCGACTCTGTCCACGAGACCGTTTATTCCTTCGTTAGGGATGTCGCCATCGACACCTCTCATGTCATCTCCTCAGGTCACATCAGTACCTATTAGACCTACTGTCTGCGTAGCTGCGTCTACGCCCGCTGTCACTACTCGGTCCACTAGGACCTTGTCACTTCCTGAATACATTTACATAGAATCTTCTATTCCAGAGAATATCTCTCCTGAGGAGTATCGGTTTTCGTTACAGCCGTCAAACTCCGAGGTTGGTCAGTCCTCCCAAGATCCCAACCGTCCTTATTTTTCCCATTATGGACCGGATGGTATCCCCATTTATGTTTTTCCATATCAATATGATGAGTAGGGTAACCCTCTACATTTTCCTGCTCCAGAGGCTTATCAGTATGTTCGTGGTTTTCTATCTGCCCAGGCTGGGCAACCTTCCAACGCGCAAGGACAGCCCTTCCGGGGTCAACCTTCGGGCTAGCCGGGTTATCTGTATGACTTGTAAGGACAACCCTATTGGAAATGTTGTCATTGATGGCAAAGGAGGTAGCAGATGCAGAAATAGGAACAATTACAAAGAGACTAAGATAGACAATGGAGCAAAGAGGAAATGAAGAGAAAGGAAGAGACAGAGGAAGCAAATATGGAGACAGAGCTGTTATCACAGCAGTAGAGGCAGAGGAAGAGTGACAGAAGTGACAGAGGCAGAGCCACAGATGTCATTGCAGAGAAACCGTTGTTATTTCAAAAATATGTACATATATAGATAAATTCCGAGAATCTTTCATACATTCGGGCGTTACACATAACATTCTGGGCGTTTGAATCAGTGCGTTATATATATATGGTTTATATATAGGCATACACCAAAGAACCAGCATGAATAGGGGCGGAATCATAGTCGAAACAAAAAATTATATATATATAATTGAAATGCGAAGGAATTAGCGTTAAAACGAAACCCTAAGCGGAACCTGGAGCGGAGGAGAGGAGCGGAACCGAGACTTGTGAACAGTAACGGTGGGTTGGAGTGAAACCATGGTTTTTTCCCCACCACCATCCGTCAGAAAGCAGTATTGGAGGAATGGGCAGCGATTTTATACAGGAATCGCCATGTGGCATAAGCGGTTTTGATTAAAATTAAATTTCGCGCGTTAACGATCGGCGGAAGACGCCCAGCGAAATGAATAAGATCCGTTGATCTGGGCAAAGGCTATCCAACGGTGGGCGATCGCAGGACTTGCACGAGGTTTAATAAAGGTGCGTGGACGATAAGTCATGTATGTTGTGTGCATTCGATTGGCGGTTGATGGCATTGTGGGCCCGGCGGAAATATACGTAATGAAGTTGGGTTATTAATTTAATATAAGGTCCAGAGGTAATATAAAAGTCGGAGATACGTGCAATGGACTCTGGGTATTAATATAAGGCGGCAACCTTGATGATCATGTTCGACAATAAAGTTGAACTCGTAATTATATTATATATTACCACGGCCTTGACATTTGATTAATTATAATATAATTTAAATATGTGGATGTCGGGTTATTCATATGGACGAATTTCATATATTATATGTGTTGAGATACTATGGTGTGCATATAATGGAATATGCATATATGATTAAATATGCCGAGGGTTTATTAATATAGTTCTAATCACCAAAGGTCCATGTTATATAGGTGGAGCCACCACAAAGTGGTGGTTACGGGGGCTCCACTTTGTCCGTACACAGCAGCTGGGGTGAGGCCCCGTAGTTCACCACAACCGTTGATCGCTGGTCAACCGCGATCGGCCAGCCAACTACGGGGGGTGCCTTCCTGTTAACCGTCGAACGGTTCTACCTCCCGTAATCCACTGATCTCTGTCGACGTGCTCCCATTTTAACTCTGCACTGGTTATCCATGTTGCCGCCTGCAACTGATCCAGCAGATGAAATTACATTCCAACAGTTAGCGCATATGTACATATAAGATATTGCCGGATGAGAAAATGGTTGGACATGAAACTTTGAATGCAATTAAAAAGTGGGAGCAGATATTTGTTTTGCTAATAAGGCAAAGCGTTTCCTGTAAAATGAAACCAAAGATTATACATTTGATGGCATATGGTAAATATTGGGAGCACTGATATATCCGTGTGATTAAAAAGGGTTGATAAAAACGCAGAGTTATATTTAAGTTTGACTAAAAGACAGCTGTACATATAGCGGTTATATAACTGGAATGAGCAAGAAAAATACAGGGATTCAGAAGAGCAGTGAACAGGTGAAATGTACAGATGACAGTAAAAAAAGATGATGCAGAACAGTTTCTTAACAGCAGTAGAAAAAGACAAAATCCAGTAAGCCAAAGTTCAGAAGAGGAGCTGAGTGATATTGAAATATGTAATTTAGAATGTGAATGTAAATGATGTAATTATTTTTTATTTTTTGTGATGCAAAGGCAAGTATCCTAAAGAAAAGACAAAATCCCACTGTAGCATGAAATTGTGTACATATTATTATGATTTTTAAATTGAGTTGGATAAAGAAATGAGGAGGCAGAAGACCAAGGGGTATGACCATTCATTTCGAATTCCTAGAGGAAAACAAAAAGTCATCAAGAAATTCTATAAGTAATATCATTTTGATATGAAAAATGTGGGTTAGAAGAGAGAGAGAGAGAGAGAGAGAGAGAGAGAGAGAGCAGATATAGAGAATGCAGAATATAGAAGAATAAAGCAGAGAAGATTAAGAGAATAAGAGCTGATACAGAACAGAGCTGATATCTGGAGTAAATCAGCAAACATTCAGCTTAATAGCTGTCAGTTGTAGCTGACAAAGGTTGAAGCCTCTTGTAGGTTGGTGCCTACAGAAAATTGAAGGGAGTTGATGCTTCCTTGCAAGTTGTAGCTTGAAGAATTGAGGTTGGAGCCTCATGTAGGTTGGTGCCTGCAGAAAAACAGTGGTGAGAGGGAGTAGGAGCTTGCCTTTGCATCACAACAATAATAAGATGTGGTTTTCTCCCGTTATGGGTTTCCACTTATATCTGGTGTCTCTGTGCTTGATATTTATGTATTGACTCTGATATGTATCATCTGCTTAATACCTGCAACTCTCATATTAAGTCTACTGCTATATTAAACTAATACTTGCCGCTTGCATTCTAAGATTACTTGCACATTAAATTGGATATGAAATGAAGGTGTAAAGAGCTTAATGAAAAGTTTTAAAAGATCAGGAATGCATTAAACTGATTCACCCCCCCCCCTCTCAGTTTAATTAAAGGTTCAATAATTGGTATCAGAGCCAGTTCCTTGTATATCAGTCTAACAACTGAAAGGAGATCCTAGGCTCTCAAGATGGCAAGTCAAAAATGAAGCTCAACCAATAAAGCCCCTTTCTTTACAGGTGCAAATTATGCCTTTTGGAAAATAAGAATGAAAGCTTATATAATTTCTTTAGGATTAGAAGTTTGGGATGCTGTGGAAATTAGATATGTCACAAAGTCAACTGATACAAAGAAAGAAGCTAAACAAAGCTTTGTAGCTAATGCAAAAGCAATGAATGCAATATTAAATGGACTATGTGAAGCTGAGTTTATCAAAATAATGCACAGTAAGACTGCCAAAGATATGTGGGACACTCTAGAGAATATCCATGAGGGAAATAAAAAGGTTAAGACTGCCAAACTTCAAGTATATAGAGCCTAGTTTGAAAATTTAAAAATGAATGATGATGAAAATTTTGGCAGCTTCTTCTTAAAACTTGCAGAAATTGTTAACAGTATGAAAGCTCTTGGAGAAACAATACCAGAAGGTATAATTGTACAAAATATTCTAAGATCTCTTCCATCCAGATTCAATCCCAAGGTGTCTGCAATAGAAGAAACAGCTGATTGGGAGACCTTGACCATGAACCAACTACTAGGAAATATTACAGCATATGAGATGAGGCTCCCACAGAAGAAGCCAAGTACAAGGGAAGCAGCATTCAAAACAGAAAAGAAGAAAGAAGAAAAGGAAGACATATGCTCCTGCTCTGATGAAGAAGAGGCTAAATTTGTCAAGAAATTGGATAGAGGCTCAGGTAGATACAAAGGTAAAATTCCTTTTAAATGCTTTAATTGTGGAAGAGTTGGACATTATGCTGCTAAATGTCCTCACAAGAAAGTAAGAAATCAAGCTCAAGAATCAGAGAAAGACACATCAAAGAATTGGCAGAAAGAAAAGAAATTCAGCAGAAAATCCTTCTATGCTCAGCAAGACAGCAGTGCATCTGAAGACTCAGATGAACCCTCAGGAGAAGAGGGAACCTCTGAATTTTTACTGATGGCCATAGAAGATCTTGAAGGATTCTTGCTAGAAGAAGAAGAAGAAGGGGAAGTCGATCTTGAGGGGGAGCTAAGAAGTGCTCTGGAGGAGATTGACAGACTCAAACTCAAATGCAGAAAACAAAAAGAGATTCTCCTCAAATGTGTGAAAGAAGATCAAAATTCAGAATTCCTCATGCAGCTGAAGGTAAAGCTTGAAGAAGCCAAGAAGATAGAAGATATGTTACTTCAGCGAATCAAAGATAAAACTAGATAACAAGAGAAGCTAGAAGAAGAAATTTTGTGTCTGAGAAGGAAATTAGAAAGTGCTCAACAGAAAGTCTCTATATACCCTTCTCAAATGACAAGTTCTGGTAAGTTGAATGAAATCTTGGATGCTTAAAGATCTCCTCTAATAAAAACTGGGATAGGCTATGAAGGAGAATCAAGTAAAGGCAAAGAAAAGGAAAACAAAAATATAATTTTTGTGAAAGCAAAGAAGGCTGATGAAGCAGCTCAAATAATTCCTACAAAGGAAGAAACATGTAATGAGAAAGACAGAGACCAGAAGAAACCTCTAATAACAAATATTGTAACAAATACTAAGACAACAGAGAAAGGATCATGTATTCCTAATTATATCAAATTTGGAAGCCATCAAAGGAGATTCTTGCCTCCTATGAAGAATGCCACCTGTTATGTCTGCCACAAGCCGGGACACATTGTTGCATATTTTCATACAAGAAGGAATGATTCAAACCAGAAAAAGATGCAAGCATGGAAGAGACAACCTTACATCAGGTATGCAAGTAATTTCTATGGTTATTGTTTTTATTGTAAGGATTTTGGCCATAGAATTATTGAATGTAGAAAGTATGGACAAAGACTGATGTTCAATACCTCAAGGAGGTTTATGAGTCAAAGCAATTTTGTTCATGCTCACAAGTCTGCAAAAACTATAATCAAATGTTGTATATGCAATCAAATTGGGCATATATCTTCCAAGTGTTCTCTAAAGGGATATAATTCATCACCTCACAAAAGATACCAAACAAAAGGGGGCCTCCGGTGGATAAAGAAGGTGAATAAATGTGACTTGGCTTTAACTTCTCAAGATTTGAAGAGTCAATGGTATTTGGACAGTGGCTGCTCTAAACACATGATAGGAGACAAAAACAAGTTTTTAACTCTTGATGAAAAGAAATCGGGCAATGTCACTTTTGGAAATGACAAATCAGGAAAGATCAAGGGAAAAGGATCAGTCAGCATAGACAATGGTAGAGGAAAGGCCCAAGATGTATTATATGTAGATGGGCTGAAAGCAAATTTACTGAGTGTCAGTCAGATGTGTGATAAAGGCTGTGAAGTTCTATTTAGAGCACAATATTGTGTAGCCAGATCAAGCACAACAGGTAAGACTCTGCTCAAGGGTGTTCGAACAGAGAATAATTTTTACATTGTGAAAGAGGGAGATGAAGCATGTCATCTTAGCAAGCTAGAAGAGTCATGGTTATGGCATAAAAGGTTGGGACATCTAAGCTTCGATCACATCATCATACTAAGTAAGAAGAAAGCTGTCAGAGACATGCCAGAAATTAAGAGGCCTTCTAATACCATATGCAAATCTTTTCAATTGGGTAAACAGACCCACACATCCTTTAAGGCCAAAGAGGAGTTATCAACAAGAATACCACTCCAGCTTGTGCACATGGATCTGTGTGGACCTGCAAGAACTAAGACACCAAGTGGAGAATCCTACTTCATGCTGATAATAGATGATTTCTCCAGAATGACATGGGTTTCTTTTCTCAAGAACAAATCAGAAGCATTGGAAAAGTTTAAGATATTCAAAGCATTAGCAGAAAATCAAACTGGATGCAAGCTAAAATGTATCAGATCAGATAGAGGAGGAGAATTTACAGATTATGACTTTGCTTACCTATGCAATGAACATGGCATAAAACAACAATTCACTATTGCAGGAACACCTCAGCAGAATGGAGTAACAGAAAGACAAAACAGATCTGTTCAACAAATTTCCAGAGCCATGATGCAAGAGAATAATATTGCTCAAACCTTCTGGGCAGAAGCAGTGCACACAGAAGTACATATCCTTAACAAAGCTCACTTAAGGCCAAGCAGTGACAAGACTCCCTATGAACTATGGCATGGAAAGCCAGCTTCAATAAAACATTTCAGAGACTTTGGTAGCAGGTGTTACATAAAGAATAATGATGAAAACCTTGGGAAATTTGATGCAAGAGCAGATGAAGGGATTTTTCTAGGATATTCTTCCAAAAGTAAAGGATACAGGTGCTACAAAAAGACTCTTCGGAAAATAATTGAATGTATTGATGTGAGATTTGATGAAGAACTTTCAAACAATACAAGAAATACAGACTGCTGCAGTCCATCAGACAACCATGAAGAGGAAGACCAGAATGATGATGAAACAAGCAAGACAACAGAAGATGCAGAGCTGAGCTCGAAAACCCTCTCAAGATACACTCAGAAGAATCATCCTGAAGAACAGATCATAGGAGACAAGGAAGCAGGGGTCCAGACAAGAAGGCAGCTAACAGAACAAACTGAGGAGGTATACATAGCCATGCTGTCACAAATAGAGCCAAAGAAATTTGAAGAAGCCAGCAAGGACAAGTCTTGGGTAAAAGCAATGAATGAAGAATTAGAACAAATTGAAAAGAAAAATACTTGGGAACTAGTTCTTAGACCTGCTGAGAAAAATTTCATAGGCTTAAAATGGGTATTCAAAAATAAAATGAATGAGGAAGGACAGGTAATCAGGAATAAAGCCAGACTTGTCTGCAAAGGATATTCACAAATTGAAGGACTGGATTACAATGAAACATTTGCTCCTGTAGCTAGAATGGAAGCTATCAGAATGTTTATGGCATTTGCATGCTACCAAGACTTCAAGGTATATCAAATGGATGTAAAGTCTGCTTTTCTTAATGGAGATCTAGAAGAAGAAGTATACATGGAACAACCAGAAGGCTTCTCATTGACAGACAAAGAAGACTATGTATGCAAACTGAAGAAGGCCCTATATGGACTGAAACAGGCTCCTCGTGCTTGGTACTCAAGACTGGACATGTAGAAATTAGCTGAATAAATCACTTATTCACTGAAGATTAACCTGGTCATATATCAATTTCGAATTGCATACATAACACATAACCTTCTTCTACAATTAATTGTCACATGCGGAAATAAGAGAAGCAATCTCACATCAAATCAATCACACATTAACTCAGTATGTATGGGGAAAGCCTATAGCTGAAAACCCCGCAGCTATTGTGTATATTATAATGGAGAAATCAAGTAACCAAACAAGTACAATACTCCTCACAAGTACTCGGTACTCTCTCATGAAGTTACTCACAATCTGACTCAGTTTTGAACAAGTCTGAGGTTCAAAACTCCCCGCCAATTGCCTTGCCTCTATTGCGCAATCATGGCCTGTATATGAAGAGGTTCAAGGTTAGAATCCCCTTCCCTTGATTGCGTAATTTTCATGGACAATTCCTCCAAGTGTAATGCAAATCTCATGCAAAACAAATCTACCAACTGATAGCTTTACTCACCCTTTCATCTACCTCTTCCACTGGTCTCCACTGAACTGATCATGCACTGTAGTGAACTGAAGTATTCTTGAGTTGACTAATGAGTTAATATTTAGTAAATTAAATATTATTTAATTTACTCCACTCATATCTAGTTGATTAGTTAGTTAACTAATCCCAACTAGTTCAACTAAAACAAACAGAACACAACTCCACTACTTGTCACGTTAACTCCTCCAAAACTCCTGCCACTGAAGTCTAACTGAAGCCAACCATGCAAGATGCCATCAAACCCTAGGAACCACGTGATTCCTTGTGTCAGTTGCATGAGCCACCTCCATGACTCAAACTGAAGTGCGCCAAGAGAGTAAACTGGTGTTTATAGTCAAAATATTATTAAGGGTAAATAATATTTGACTTCCATATTTTTAGGAGATCAGTCTAAAAATAGCCTGGGTCCTAAAAATAAGGGTCTCATCTATTTTTTACCGACATGTCGCATACTTTAAGAATCTCCAAGTAGAATTCCCAAATTATGCTCCGTATGTCTAAAAATAGACATAGTCTAAAAATAGACTTTGCGCCAGAATTTGCCTGCGGACCCACTTAGTGAAGGCGACTTCATTTCACTAAGCTCCATCATCTTGCTGCATTCTCAACACTCCCTCTCGGCAAGATATGGATTATCTGCAACCCCTATCCTGCCTCTGTGGAATTCGAACTTGCTCCTGGTGAGCGCCTTCGTCAGGATGTCGGCATCCTGATCCTCCGTGGGAACATATGAAAGCATCATAATTCTCCGCTGAACACAATCTCTGATATGATGGTACCTGATGTCGATGTGTTTGGACCTATCATGAAATACTGGATTAGCCGAGAGTTTAATGCAACTCTGGTTATCACAGTAGATCACTGTAGGCTCCAAATGCAACCTGAACAATCCTGCGAAGATCTTCCTCATCCAAATAGCCTCGCATGCAGCCAAGCTAGCTGCCATGTACTCGGCCTCTGCTGAACTGAGTGCCACGGATCTCTGCTTCCTGCTGTACCAGGAAACTGCTGTCGACCCAATGCTGAAAACTCCTCGAGAAGTGCTCTTCCGGTCTGTTGGGCTCCCTGCCCAATCTGCATCAGTGAAACCAGAAAGCTTCACTCCATCCTCCTGTCTGTACCATAGACCATATCCCGATGTGCCTCTGATATAGCGCAATACATGCTTGCCCGCCTTCCAAAAGAGCTTGGTAGGCTTAACCATAGCTTGCGAAAACTGGTTAACTGCATAGCATATATCGGGTCGAGTATTGACCAGATACATCAACGACCCCACCAACTGTCGATAGACAGTGGCATCCACTACCTCCTTCGAAGTAGCATCTCCCTTCCTCCATCCTCCAGGAAGAGGGGTATCAACAGGCTTGCAGCCTTGCATGTTGAACCTCTCCAGAATCTCCCGGGCATACTTGCCCTGAGAAACAAACAGTCCTCCACTGCGCTGCCAAATCTCCAATCCCAGGAAATAATGAAGGATGCCCGGGTCCTTCATCTCAAACTCCCGTGCAAGATCCTCCTTGCATGAAAGTATCAACTGCTCGTCGCCAGTCAAAATCAGATCATCTACATACAGTACGATGATCAACAGCTTCCCCTCCACCACAATCTGGTACAGGTTTGGATCCGCCTCACTCTTGGAGAATCCAAGCCCGGTGAAGTAGCTGTCTATCAGAGTGTACCAAGCACGAGGTGCTTGCTTCAGCCCGTACAGTGCTCTCTTGAGTCGGCACACATGCGACTCACTGCTGAAGATCTCGAAACCTTCAGGCTGCTCTATGTACACCTCCTCCTCAATAACTCCATTGAGGAACGCGGTCTTCACATCCATCTGATGAATGTGCCACCCCATCTGCGCTGAGAGAGCAAGGATCGTCCGTATGGAAGAGTACCTTGCGACAGGTGCAAAAGTCTCCTCATAATCAATCCCCTCGATCTGTGAGAAGCCACGGGCGACAAATCTCGCCTTGTACTTCTCCACACTCCCGTCAGCCGCCTGCTTCACTTTGTAGATCCATCGCGAACCTACAACTGATTTCCCGACCGGTCTTGGGACAATCTCCCATGCACTGTTCCTGATGATCGAATCATATTCTTCGATCATGGCATCAACCCATGCGGGTTCCTCCACCGCTTCCTCAAAAGAGGATGGCTCTGTCACAACACATTGACTCATAAGAGCCATGTATCCAGTGTACCGATCCGGTGACTGTCTCTGTCTGCGCTGTGCTGTAGGTGGTCCTACAACCTTCTCTGCATCCCGAGCCAGTCGCTCAGCTTCTGTAGTGCGCATGCGCCCTCTAATGGTTGGCGCTGCCTGGGTGGTTTCTTCCACCTCCTGAACCTCCTCTTGTGGCTGATCCACATCCGGAAGCTCCTCCTTAGGAACTAACGGCTCCTCATCTGCATGCAAGTGTAGCTCCCTCTCAAGCGAACACTGCATGGCTTTCTCCTCCTGAAATTTTATATCCCGTCGCACAACAGTCTTGCGACTGTCTGGCACATACACCCGATAGTTGTGAGGTGTATCGGTGTACCCCACAAATATTCCAACTTCAGCAGTTGGATCCAGCTTCCTTCTTGCATCCTTCGTCACATGCATGTAGACAGGAGATCCGAAAATCCGCAAATGGGAAATATCAGGCCTCTTGCTAGAATAAGCCTCCTCTGGTGTACTCATGCCAAGAACCTTGTGAGGACAACGGTTCTGCACATACACTGCTGTATTGCATGCCTCATCCCACAAGTGAAGGGGTAGGCCCTGATCATGCAACATCGCCCGTGCAGCACCCACGATCGTTCTGTTCTTCCGCTCAGCCACCCCGTTCTGCTGTGGGTTATGGGGTGCGATGAGCTCTCTCAGAATCCCTTCTGCGCTGCAGAACTCCTTGAATTCAGCCGAGATGAATTCACCACCGTTATCACTCCTTAGAGCAATCACCTTCTTCCCCGACTCCTTCTCGACCAGTGCTTTAAACTCACAGAACTTCGCGAATGTATCGCTCTTCTTCTGCATGAAGAAGATCCAGCATTTTCGAGAGAAATCATCAACAAAGATCACATAATACTTGTGCTTTGCTGTCGAAGCAACTGAGAAAGGACCACACACGTCTGTGTGAACTCTCTCAAGGATCGTCGTGGCGCGACTATCCTTCTCGTGAAAAGTGGCTTTCACATACTTCCCTAAAGTACACCCCTTGCACTGATCTGACTGCGCAAGGGTGCCCTTAGGAAGTCCAGTAGAAATCTGCTGCAGAATCTTCAAAGCTCCATGGTGAAGATGGCCCAATCTCCTGTGCCATAGTTCGCCCTCATCATCCCGGCTCACCACATCTCCGGCCTTGCATGCCATAGCTGCGCAGTCATCTACCTGCAACTGATAAAGGTTCTGAGTTCGAACCCCTATCTTCCGGGTCTCTCCAGTAGTCTTACTGCGCAGGAAAGCTTTTCCTTCGCTGAAGACCACATCATAACCCTTATCCTCCAACATCGCTACTGAAATCAGGTTCTTCTTCAATCCCGGTACATGCATGACATCCTTTAAGACAAAGGGTTTACCAGACTCCCTCTGAAAGGATACGGTACCGATACCAGTCGCACTGTATCTACCGTCATCGCCCATCTCGATGTGCATACCCAAATCCTTGTCCTCCAGATCTGAGAACAACTCCCGATCTCCCGTCATATGAAATGACGCACCGCTGTCCAAGAACCACATTGATCCCATCACACTTGAAACCAAGCATGCAATCAGTGAAAAGTCAAGCTCGAACTGTGAAGCCAAAGCTTCTCCATCTGCAGATCTTCCCGCTTGCTTTTTCTTCTTCTTCTTTGGACAATTTGTAGCATAATGTCCGTGATCATGGCAGTGAAAACACTTCACTTTCGCCATATCCTGCTTCTTGCCCTTTGCACCAGAATGAGAGGTTTTCTTACCCTTCCCCTTCTTTGCTTTGGCAACCAAAGCGCAGTTTTCTTCATCGGCTCCCTTTGATGAAGATCCATCTCGAGTAGTCCTCCTTATCTCCTCCTGCATGAGATCCGCCCAAAGGCGCTCCCATCCCGGCAGCTTCTCCAGACCATTGACACTATCTTGATATGAGTGCCAAGCCTTCGGAAGACCAAGGAGAGCCAGGTCGACCATGTCCTCGTCTTCGACAGTCACCCCCACACTTCCCAGCTCATCTCTGCAGTGAGTGAACTTCGTGAGGTATTTGGCGATACTGTCGCCCTTCTCCATCTTGATGTTCCTGAGCTTATCTTTGAGCGCCAGCTTCCTTTGGTCACTCTTACTCTGGAATAGATCTGTCAAAGCTTTCCACATTAAATATGGAGTAGCCTTTCCATGCAGGCTGGATACAATATGATCCTTGACGCCCTCCAACGGGATCCTTCGACACTTCGCCATCTTCTTTTTCCATGCATCGACTTCAGCAGGATCAGTGGGCTTTTGGACATCCGTATCTACGAACTCCTTGAGACCATTATCTTCTAATACTGCTTCCATGCGATCCTTCCATGCAACATAATTCAAACTGCCTTCAAGAGCATATTCGAGTCGCAAACCGTTGAAAGACATTTTCAACACCGGCACCAAGAAAACAAAGCTGCTGCAAAATTTGAATTCCAAACTCCAAGCTCTATCGCTTCTGATCTACACTTGAGAACAAATTATTTCCAAATCAGAGATTGACTGCAAGGGGCTTTTACCAGACCTTTCACTTTCCGAAGAAAGATGAATCCGGAGGCTTCCTGGCCCGTATGCAGACTCTGTCCGAGGAAATAAGTTTGCAATCACCGTAATAGATCTCGAAAATTAATCTCGCTCAGATACCATGTAGAAATTAGCTGAATAAATCACTTATTCACTGAAGATTAACCTGGTCATATATCAATTTCGAATTGCATACATAACACATAACCTTCTTCTACGATTAATTGTCACATGCGGAAATAACAGAAGCAATCTCACATCAAATCAATCACACATTAACTCAGTATGTATGGGGAAAGCCTATAGCTGAAAACCCCGCAGCTATTGTGTATATTATAATGGAGAAATCAAGTAACCATACAAGTACAATACTCCTCACAAGTACTCAGTACTCTCTCATGAAGTTACTCACAATCTGACTCAGTTTTGAACAAGTCTGAGGTTCAAAACTCCCCGCCAATTTCCTTGCCTCTATTGCGCAATCATGGCCTGTATATGAAGAGGTTCAAGGTTCGAATCCCCTTCCCTTGATTGCGTAATTGTCATGGACAATTCCTCCAAGTGTAATGTAAATCTCATGCAAAACAAATCTACCAACTGATAGCTTTACTCACCCTTTCATCTACCTCTTCCACTGGTCTCCACTGAACTGATCATGCACTGTAGTGAACTGAAGTGTTCTTGAGTTGAATAATGAGTTAATATTTAGTAAATTAAATAATATTTAATTTACTCCACTCATATCTAGTTGATTAGTTAGTTAACTAATCCCAACTAGTTCAACTAAAACAAACGAACACAACTCCACTATCTGTCCCGTTAACTCCTCCAAAACTCCTGCCACTGAAGTCTAACTGAAGCCAACCATGCAAGATGCCATCAAACCCTAGGAACCACGTGATTCCTTGTGTCAGTTGCATGAGTCACCTCCATGACTCAAGCTGAAGTGCGCCAAGAGAGTAAGCGTTGTTTATAGTCAAAATATTATTAAGGGTAAATAATATTTGACTTCCATATTTTTAGGAGATCAGTCTAAAAATAGCCCGGGTCCTAAAAATAAGGGTCTCATCTATTTTTACCGGCATGTCGCATACTTTAAGAATCTCCAAGTAGAATTCCCAAATTATGCTCCGTATGTCTAAAAATAGACATAGTCTAAAAATAGACTTTGCGCCAGAATTTGCCTGCGGGCCCACTTAGTGAAGGCGACTTCATTTCACTAAGCTCCATCATCTTGCTGCATTCTCAACAGGACAAACATTTGCAAAAATAGGGTTTTAAGAGTGGTGGATTAGACAGCAATCTATACATAAAATCCCATGAGAATGAACTCCTGATTGTTGTAGTGTATGTTGATGACATTATGTTTGGAAGCAACAAAGATGAACTAGCAAAAGGGTTTGCTGATGAGATGAAAACAGAGTTTGAAATGTCTATGATTGGAGAACTCAGTTTCTACTTGGGACTGAAAATTCAGCAAAAGAACACAGGCACACTCATCTCTCAAGAAAAATATTTTAAAGAAATGATGAAAAGATTCAAAATGGAGGACTGCAAACCTGTGACTACCCCCATGATCACGGGTTGCAAGTTGTGTGTTGATGATGGGTCTGCTGATATAGATCAAAGACTTTACAGATCCATGATTGGAAGTCTATTGTATCTGACTGCATCAAGACCAGACATCATGCTAGCAGTAGGACTAGTGGCTAGATATCAAGCAGCACCTAAACAAAACCATCTTTTGGCAGTCAAAAGAATATTCAGATATCTACAAGGAACAATACAGTATGGACTTTGGTATCCTAAAAGAAAAAAATTCACTTTATCAGCATACACAGATGCAGATTGGGCCAGCTGTATGGATGATAGGAAGAGTACAAGTGGAGGTGCATTCTATCTAGGAGAAATTCTGGTGGCATGGCTAAGCAAGAAACAAACATCCATCTCTTTGTCTACAGCTGAAGCAGAATATATAGCAGCAGCAGCATGTTGTACACAAGTCATGTGGATGAAGCAAACTCTTCAAGACATGAACGTAAGCATTGATGAACCTATTTCAATCAAATGTGATAATACAAGTGCTATAAGTATATCTAAAAATCCTGTACTTCACTCAAAAACTAAACATATTCCAATCAAGTATCATTTCCTCCGAGAACAAGTGGCTCAGAAGATAGTAAAGCTGGAATATGTACCAACGAAAGAACAGACAACTGATATATTTACCAAACCTCTTGCAAGAGAACCATTCGAATACTTGAGACATAAACTAGGGGTAGTATCTGCAGATGCTACTCTGATATAAAGAGAAAGCACAGTTTCAGCGGGAGAACAAAACGAAAATATCATTCCAGGGGGAGAACATCCAGCAAGGACAGCATGAATCAGGTCCTCAGGATCAAAGGATTAAAGCAAAAGAACACCAAGATATTATCCTAGAACTGTATCAATTTACAGTGTGTATTCAAATTCAAAGTGTTCTCTCAACAAGTCTTATACATCACTATGGAGCAGCATGCAGAAGAGGGCCTAAACATAACTCAGAGATAGGAAATGCAAAAAGCAGCCCTTTGCCATTGATGTCAAAGGGGGAGGATGAGCAAACAACAGCAGAAAGAGCAGGAAAACAGAGAAAAAGTATTGCCATCAATGCCAAAGGGGGATATTGTTGGAAATGTTGTCATTGATGGCAAAGGAGCTAGCAGATGCAGAAACAGGAACAATTACAAAGAGACTAAGATAGACAATGGAGCAAAGAGGAAATGAAGAGAAAGGCAGAGACAGAGGAAGAAAATACGGAGACAGAGCTGTTATCACAGCAGTAGAGGCAGAGGCAGAGTGACAGAAGCGACAGAGGCAGAGCCATAGATGTCATTGCAGAGAAACCGTTGTTATTTCAAAAATATGTACATATATAGATAAATTCCGAGAATCTTTCATACATTCTGGGCGTTACACATAACATTCCGGGCGTTTGAATCAGTGCGTTATATATATATGGTTTATATATATGCATACACCGAAGAACCAGCGTGAATAGGAGCGGAATCATAGTCGAAACAAAAAATTATATATATATAATTGAAATGCGAAGGAATTAGCGTTAAATCGTTGTATTGAACTATTAAATTAAAACCCTGAGCGGAACCTAGAGCGGAGGAGAGGAGCGGAACCGAGACTTGTGAATAGTAACGGTGGGTTGAAGTGAAACCATGGTTTTTTCCGCACCACCATCCGTCGGAAAGCAGTATTGGAGGAATGGGCAGCGATTCCATACAGGAATCGACACGTGGCATAAGCGGTTTTGATTAAAATGAAATTTCGCGCATTAACGATCGGCGGAAGACACCCATCAAAATGAATAAGATCCGTTGATCTGGGCAAAGGCTATCCAATGGTGGACGATCGCAGGACTTGCACGAGGTTTAATAAAGGTGCGTGGACGATAAGTCATGTATGTTGTGTGCATTCGATTGGTGGTTGATGGCATTGTGGGCCCGGCGGAAATATATGTAATGAAGTTGGGTTATTAATTTAATATAAGGTCCGGAGGTAATATAAAAGTCGAAGATACGTGCAATGGACTCCGGGTATTAATATAAGGCGGAAACCCTGGTGATCATGTTCGACAATAAAGTTGAACTCGTAATTATATTATATATTACCACGGTCTTGAAATTTGATTAATTATAATATAATTTAAATATGCGGATGTCGGGTTATTCATATGGACGAATTTCATATATTATATGTGTTGAGATACTATGGTGTGCATATAATGGAATATGCATATATGATTAAATATGTCAAGGGTCTATTAATATAGTTCTAATCACCAAAGGTCCATGTTATATAGGTGGAGCCACCACAAAGTGGTGGTTACGGGGGCTCTACTTTGTTCGTACGCAGCAGCTGGGGTGAGGCCCCGTAGTTCACCACAACCGTTGATCGCTTGGTCAACCGCGATCGGCCAGTCAACTACGGGGGGTGCCTTCCCGTTAACCGTCGAGTGGTTCGACCTCCCGTAATCCATTGATCTCTGTCGACGTGCTCCCATTTTAACTCCGCGCTGGTTATCCATGCTGCCGCCTGCAACTGATCCGGCAGATGAAATTACATTCTAACAATTAGCGCATATGTACATATAAGAGATTGCTGGATGAGAAAATGGTTGGACACGAAAATTTGAATGCAATTAAAAAGTGGGAGCAGATATTTGTTTTGTTAATAAGGCAAAGCGTTTCCTATAAAATGAAACCAAAGATTATACAGTTGATGGCATATGGTAAAGATTGGGAGCACTGATATATCCGTGTGATTAAAAAGGGTTTATAAAAACGCAGAGTTATATTTAAGTTTGACTAAAAGACATCTGTACATACAGCGGTTATATAACTGGAATGAACAAGAAAAATACAGGGATTCAGAAGAGCAGTGAACAGGTGAAATGTACAGATGACAGTAAACAAAGATGATGCAGAACAGTTTCTTAACAGCAGTAGAAAAAGACAAAATCCAGTAAGCCAAAGTTCAGAAGAGGAGCTGAGTGATATTGAAATATGTAATTTAGAATGTGAATGTAAATGATGTAATTATGTTTTATTGTTTGTGATGCAAAGGAAAGTATCCTAAAGAAAAGACAAAATCCCACTCTAGCATGAAATTGTGTACATATTATTATGATTTTTAAATTGATTTGGATAAAGAAATGAGGAGGCAGAAGACCAAGGGGTATGACCATTCATTTCGAATTCCTAGAGGAAAACAAACAGTCATCAAGAAATTCTATAAGTAATATCATTTTGATATGCAAAATGTGGGTTAGAGGAGAGAGAGAGAGAGAGAGAGTAGATATAGAGAATGCAGAATATAGAAGAATAACGCAGAGAAGTTTAAGAGAAGAAGAGCAGATATAGAACATAGCTGATATCTGGAGTAAATCAGCAAACATTCAGCTTAATAGCTGTCAGTTGTAGTTGACAAAGGTTGAAGCCTCCTGTAGGTTGGTGCCTACAGAAAATTGAAGGGAGTTGGTGCTTCCTTGCAAGTTGTAGCTTGCAGAATTGAGGTTGGAGCCTCCTGTAGGTTGGTGCCTGCAGAAAAAACAGTGGTGAGAGGGAGTAGGAGCTTGCCTTTGCATCACAATAATAATAAGATGTGGTTTTCTCCCGTTATGGGTTTCCACTTATATCTGGTGTCTCTATGCATGATAGTTATGTATTGAATCTGATATGTATCATCTGCTTAATACCTGCAACTCTCATATTAAGTCTACTGCTATATTAAACTAATACTTGCTGCTTGCATTCTAATATTACTTGCACATTAAATTGGATATGAAATGAAGGTGTAAATAGCTTAATGAAAAGTTTTAAAAGATCAGGAATGCATTAAACTGATTCACCCCCCCCCCCCCTCTCAGTTTAATTAAACTTTCAACAAACCCTTATAGGGTCAACCTTCGGACCAGCAGGGGTTGTTGTACGGTCTACAAGGGCAGTCCTACAACCCTCAAGGTCAACCTATATAGCCTCACTCTGTGGTCCAACTAGGGCAACCTCAAGGACCCACAGTCCAACCGGCATATCAACCTGGACCGTTGTACAGTCCTGGGGGGAAAATCCATCCTTCTCAACCTATGGTGCAACCTCAGTAACCTCATTTTCCCATTGGTCTGAATGTTGCACAGCCAGGGCCATATTATGGTCTTGTTACAGGTCAACCTAGTTATCAGGCACAACCTGGCCCTCTCACACCATCAGGCCAATCGGCTCACCCGGGGCAACCTGGTGTCCTTCACCAGCCAGGTCAACCTGTTCAACCAGGACAACCTGTTCAGCCGAGCCAACCTGTTCAACCAGGGCAGCCCGCTCAACTAGGTCAACCTGTTCAACCAGGACAACCTGCACATCCAATTAACCCTGCTCAACAGCTGATTTATTCTATGCCGCAACCGAATCCGCTTGTGCACCCAACTTATCAGGCTTAGCAGGGTCCCACTTACCAACAGCCTGCTCAACCCCAAGGCGGTTATTACCTATAAGGTCAGTCTCGACCGGTTTACAACCCGCCCCAAGGTTCTGGTTATTACCTTCAACAACCAGGCTATACCTATACTCAGCAGTCAAATCCATACACTGCTCAAACGGGGCCTACATTTAATCAGGGTCAGTACCCTGGTTATCAACCCCCTTACACTAGTTATCAACAACCATATCAACCTAATTATATGGCTTATACCCCCTATGGTCAGAATCCTCTGGGACAGAACCAATGGGGGAAAAATTATGCTCAACTAGGGTGGAGTACAGGTACAAGTCCTTATCGAGGACCTGGCATGCCGTTTAATCCTCAGTTTCCTTTTCTTGCCACGTTGGAATTTTCGGATGTATCTAAATTGACCAATGATCTAATTCTTCATAATCCATACTGGCCTCCGGTTCCGACCAAGGTGCCTGGTGACTGTCCTAAATTTGAGGGTAAAACTGGAGAGGACCCCCAAGCTCATGTCATAACCTACCATCTGTTGTGTTCCTCGAACTCTTGGGTGGATGACTCGATTCGTCTACGTATTTTCCAGCGCCCTCTTACCGATGTTGCTGCTAAGTGGTATATAGAACTACCTCGCGGAATCTTTCAAGACTTCAATACTCTAGCTATGGCTTTTCTGACCCATTTCCAGTTACCGGTTCATTACAAGGCCGGGACGCATCTCCTGACTTCTCTGAAGCGGGATAAAGCCACTCACATTTCATATCATATTCTTGAGTGGCGAGGTCGTTGTCGACTAATCAAGTTTGATATTCCTGATCAGCTTCTAACTCACTGGTTCACTACCTCCTTTTTTAACAAGATCACTCAAGATATTGCTATGGGGGCATGTGTAACCGAAGAACAAGCCATCGCTTGTGCCCAGTACCCCGATTTGGTGTACTCTCAGTCTGGCATGTTATATGATATATTGACTGATTCCCTGTGGCCAGGGACCTCTAAAGCACCAGCTACCCCATTGGTAGACGGTGTTATTGGTTCCATTTCTCAGACTTCTCGGAAGTCCTCGAATGGGAAGCAGAAGTCGAATTCTTCCAATAATTCTACTCTTCCCGCCCCTTCAGATTCTGGTAAGACCACGAAGGTCAATGTTTTCCATGCCAATCCTGCGGAAAAGACCTCCAAAGGGAAGAAGAAGGGCAAAGGAAAATCCAAATCCGATGCCCCCAAACCAGATTCTTCTAAACCTTGTGCTGATGATGGTTCCCAATGGAAACCGAAGTACCCCTGCCTGATCTGTGATGGAGACCACTACACCAAAGATTGTCCCCGACGATCCGAGGTTAGTCAACTCCTAAAAGGCTCTAAAGGGACTCTGGCAGTTCTCAAAGAACCATTTCTATCCCAGCAGACCCAGATGGTTGAGCAGCCTTCACCATCTGCACCATTTGGGTCCCAAGTTTTTATGATCAATGGTGCTGAACCTATTTCGATTACCACTCGTTCGAAGGATTAAGCTGGATCACGCCAGGTAGCTGGGAAGGAAGTCGTTGATGGCCCACCTCCCCCACCTGTCTCTGGTCCTTTAGAAATTTAGAAGCCCAGCACTGAACCCGTTGTAAGGCCACCTTCCAAAGGTGTTCTTCGAAAATATTCCTATAATCCGAACGCCCGTGTTGCTCAACATTACAGCATTGTTGAGGATTTAGCACAGGTGCCTTCCAAAATTTCTGCGTTGGAAGTACTTCAAAGTTTCCCATCACAACGGAAAGCTCTGTTGTCCGCAATCGGTGGAATTGATCTCGCTGATTCTAGTCATCTCACCTTCAATCTGGAAAAAAATTTCCCCCGACTTTCACATCAAATCGCTCTTGTTATACAAGTCAGTATCAAAGGCCTCAACATCCACAGAGCCGTGGTGGACGAAGGTGCTTCCACCTATGTTATGTCATCTACCTGCTGGAAAGCCATTGGATCTCTAGTTCTTACTTCATCTCCCAATGCCCTTGAGGCATTTGATGGAAAGGAATCAAAACCCTTGGGTGTTCTCGAGAGTTTACCGATCACATTACAAGGTAATATAGTCAACATGGAAGTAGAAGTGGTTGATGCCAAGCTCAACTACAATCTCCTTCTTGGTCGCAGCTAGAATCACGCCATGCTATGCGTTTCGTCCACCCTCTTCCAACTTTTGAAGTTTCCTCATGAGGGCAATATTATCACTATCGATCAGTTTTCTTTCTTCACCTCATCCTCCAAGAACAACCTGCCATACACGGATCAAATTCCCAATCCCCCCGACAATGTAGGACCCGGTCTTTTCAAAGACCCCATCCTCATGGGTATTTTTCCCGTGCCACCACCGCACATCGTTCAAGTTAACATGATCTCTAGGTCAGACGACCCTTGGATCATCCCTTCGCCTGAACAGGTGACCTCTTTTGGGGAATCGATGCCTTTGACTCCAGTTGAGATCAATTTTGCGAGATCGTCGCCGCATCAGATCCTCCTCCTTCTGAACATGCTCCTTTGAGCATGGCTCTAGATGTATATTCTCAATCCCCTTGGCTCGGCGATGCATATTCACCCGATCCTTTAAGAGAAGTCTACCCCTCTAACGAAGCTACCGTTGAAACGATGTCTCTTGAAGATCTCACGTGGAGTGATGGACATCATCGTTCCTCATTCATGCTCGGCCTAGGGGCAGTGTCTAATTGTCTAGAGCGCTTCGCATCTCAGGTTCCCACTCTGCCTCTCCAGACGCCCATATTGACTCACGAGGTTCTGTCGGAGGTAAATTTGAGTAACATCACACAAAAAATGCCTATCGATATCTCCATTAAACTGGGGGTCGTTGAGAATATTCACATGGGAGTTACTTGTTCTCCTGAAGAGATTCAAGTATACACGAGCCTTTTTCATGAATTCAAAGATGCTTTCACATGGTCCTATGAAGAGATGCTTGGGATTGATCCCAGTATATTTTTGCATGAAATTCTCACCTAACCAAGTGCGAAGCCCGTGCGTCAGCGTCTGCACCGAGTGCATCCCCGAAAAGCCACAGCTATAAAGGCAGAAGTTGAGAAACTTCTTAATGCGGGCTTCTTATATCCAATTCCCCTCACAGAATGGGTTTCTAATATTGTCCCTGAAGATAAGAAACAGGGAACTATACGGGTCTGTGTTGACTACCGAGACATCAATCGGGCTTGTCCAAAGGACAACTATCCCACTCCCTTTATAGATCAGATCATCGATGACTGCGCGCGGAGTGAGATCTATTCCCTTATGGATGGCTTCTCTGGTTACAATCAAATTAATATTTTACCCCCTGATCAACATAAGACTGCCTTTATCTGTCCGTGGGGCACTTTCGCTTACAAGAAGCTCCCGTTTGGCTTGAAAAACGTTGGGACCACCTTCCAGCGTGCTATTTCCTATGCCTTTCATGACATACGTCACATTGTCCAGCCGTATCTGGACGATTTGTCGGCTCACTCAGCTTGGCACGAGGACCATCCTGAACACCTCCGCCAGATTTTTCTCCGCTGTAGATGTTACAATATTAGGCTCAATTCTCACAAGTGTGTCTTCTGCGTGGATTATGGTCGTCTTTTGGGATTCATCGTCTCCAAAGACGGAATTCGCCTTGACGCCCTCAAGGTCGAGGCCATCGTTAATCTCCCATCCCCATCCTCGTTACATCAACTTCAAAGTCTTCAAGGGAAAGCCAACTTCTTACCTCGCTTTATTATGAACTATGCAGAAGTAGCCAAGGGGTTTACGCGAATTCTGAAATAGGATGTTCCCTTCCATTGGGATGAGATTTCCCAGCAATCCTTCGATAAACTTAAAATTTTGCTCTTCAACGCTGCATTGATACGTCCTCCCAACTATCACCGCGACTTTACCCTTTATTTGGCTGTTGCGTTTAGCACAATTGCCATGGTTCTAGTATAGGATGACGATGACGGAAATGAACATGTAGTTTACTATCTGTCTCAAAATCTCCTCGACACTGAAACGCGCTATTCCCATGTCGAGAAGTTGGCGCTTGCCGTGGTCCAAGCCGTTCAGCGGTTCTGCCATTACATCCTGTTGTGTACGGTAACCGTGATTTCCGACAGCAACCCCATGACATACATCTTGTCTCGAAAATTTCTGGGGAGAAAGTACTCCAAATGGATTGTCATCCTTCAGGAGTTTGATTTGGAGTTCACCACTGTCAAATCGACGAAATCATTGGTTTTTTCTGATCTTATCTGCTCTCTCCCGACAGACTCTGTTCCATCCCAATCCGAGGATCATATCCCGAATGAAACACTCTTTCTAATCAACACTCATGATCCATGGTACAGTGACATCATCGTGTACCTTCAAACATCCACTTTCTAGTCTGAATCGATGAAGGACGCTCGACGTCGTGTTCGGCATCAATCTGAACCATATCGCATTGTAGGAGATACCTTATACCGTGTCAGAGTTGATTCTATGCTCCGATGATGTTTGACCCTAGAAGAGGCTGAGAAAGTCCTGAATGACTATCACAGTGGTGCCTATGGTGGTCATATGTCTAGTTATGCTACTGCCCAGAAGATTCTACGTGCGGGTTACTTCTGGGCGTCTATATTCAAAGACTATATTGTTGCAGTTCGAAAATGTCATGCATGCCAGTTCTTTCAACGCAAGATGCATGCGCCACCCCTACCTTTGCATCTTGTCATTACCGTAGGCCCTTTTTCCAAATGGGGCATAGATTTTATGACATGTAACCCTCACTCGACTGTGGGGCATGCTTATATAATCGTTGCCGTAGACTACTTCACCAAGTGGGCCGAGGCGATGTCTACATTAGCTGCCGATGGTAAGACAACCACTCAATTCATTTTAAACCATGTAATTATGCATTTCGGAGTTCCTCAAGCCATCGTCACCGATCATGGCACTCATTTTCAGGACTACATGATAGCAGAGCTGACATCAAATTTGGGCTTGCGTCATGACAGCTCGACGCCATACTACCCTCTGGAAAATGGCCAGGTTGAGGCCGTGAACAAAGTAATGGTCACGATGCTTCAACAAATGATTGGTATTCACAAATCCAATTGGCATCTCCAATTGTTCTCAGCTCTCTGGGTGTATCGAACGTCTATAAAGAGCACGACCAAATTCACACCTTTCCTGTTGGTGTATGGTCTGGAAGCAACTCTTCCGGTTGAATTGGAGATCCCTTCTCTGAAGTTGGTCGTGGAATTATTGCCCGACACTTCCTCGGAGGAAGAACGTCTCCTGTATCTGGAATGACTGGACAGAACCCGCCGCTTGGCTACTTTGGTTATCAAAGCACAGGAAAAGCGGGTTAAAGCTCATTTTGATCAAACGGTTTCTCCATGTTCTTTCATCGAAGGGGACCTCGTCCTCTTATATGATCAAGCGCATGATAAACTTGGAGTGGGAAAATTCCAGCCCATGTGGCATGGGCCCTATATCATAAAACGAGTATTAAAAAATGGGGCCTATGAGCTAATCGACTATGAAGGTATTCCTCTGGCGCAGCCTAGAAATGGGTTGTACCTAAAGAAGTACTACGCTTGAATTATTCTTGTGTGGTGTGTGTACATAAGTGAGTGATTTCATTTTTGTGCATGAGTGGTGTGGTGTGATTTGTAAGCATCTTTCTTCTGATTGGGTCTTCCTGATTGTGCAGATGTCTATTAATCCTTTTTTCGGTTTCGCAGATGGTGCCTCCCGTAGTACCAGGAATCTGTCCTTGGCAGCCTGGGTAATCTATAATCCTGCTGGTGAGTTAGTCAATTTACAAGGTGTTTGTCTAGGGCCTACTATAAATAATTTCGCGGAGTATAGTGTCGTTTTGGAATTGTTAAACGAGGCTATTAACCTCAGTATTCGTGCATTACTTGTATATCTGGACTCACAACTTGTAGTGTTACAACTCAATGGTCATTATTCAGTTAGGAACCCATCCATTTTACGACTATATCTAGGTATTCGTTTACTGGAAAGAAATTTTTATTACATTACATATCATCATATACCCAGACACATGAATGTGTTAACAGATGCAATAGCTAACATGGTTTTAGATAGATATTTATGCAACTTGTAAAAACATCATCATATGTAAAAAGATCCAGCCAGTAATATATATATATATATATATATATATATATATATGTCGAAATGTTTACAGTTTGTGTGCATCACATAAAATCCAAAAAATATACATGTTTGTTTTAATAATATTCGGAGACAACATGTCTCTCAAAAATGTGCAAATGAAAAGCCTAGATGACTAATCAGCATGGTGCTCATGGTAGCATGTCACTGCTCGCACCAATCGCCTCAATAAATGATGAAGGCGACTAGGCACCCCCACAGTGTGCCTCTGATAAGCCAAAGGGACATCTGCTAGTCGATCGTAATTTGGGATCCCACGGGTGATTCCCTCCAAGTTTTGAACTAGCTCACTCCCCAGTGGAGTCGCTAGTTTGTTGGAGAGGTAAATCCCCTCTGCGGACAGAGGTGATCCCTACTAGCCCAGATCAGGTCTAGCAACAATCAGTCACGCAGTGATGTGGGTCTCTAGTTACAAAACGACAAAACATAACGAGTTGCCTACCTCAGGTCCTACACAATGGTCATTGAATAAAGGATGACGCTTCCCATCCTCCGCTTTGGCAGATCACGATCCTTCTGCTTAACACGTCCGAACACCTACACACATGCGAAGAAACACAATGATACACAGCATAGAATCTAAATCTTGTAACCATACATCAGTCAAAGAGGATGTAATTCATTTCATCAAAGACAAAGACACATGAATGAAACCATAATCAAAGTCGCTTATCATTAAAATAACAAAGGAAAGATACAACCCAAAGCTCTGACGTTGTATCTTCCTTTGGCGGGGCTGACAGTGGAGCATGTCTCAATGAAACTCGTCGGAAATTGGAAAAATCTCTCTCTCTTCAGCTTGGCTCTCAAAGGCTGTCTGGCGATAGTCTCCTTGCTATAAGTTTAGCTCTTCTCTAGTGCTATTAGGACTACTAGCTTGCTAAGGGAAAATGGCAAGCTTATATAGATGGTGGAAGGGGAGTTGGGATCCCTACAATTGTGGGATTGGCCCTATCCTTAAGGAATATTCCATGATAGGTGGAAAACCACCTCCCATACATGGAGATCCGTAGCCAAACCTCCCAACTCTTTTAAGAGACTCATTTAGGATTTTGTTGGAATCAAACTTCTGCCATTTATTTTTTTTAAACAATTTCTATTAAGCTTGGTGCGAGCAAGACACTAGGACAGAGCGCCAGTTGGCACGCCCTCTATGGTGGATTTTCCCCATTGGCGCGAGGGTTGAACTGGCTAGTCACGCCAAGGCCAAAAGATTAGTTTTTAGGGTTTTTCAAGGGAAAATTTCTTCAGAGGAATGATTTTCCTTGTCAAGGGGGATGCCATGAAAGTGGTTTCAGGTTATGTCACTACTCACAGGTCACGGGAAAGGCCCTCCAATGTGCGGGACGGGGAATTGCAGGGATGGTGAAAAATTACTGTGTAACAAGGATTGAAAAGGTTGTTTGATGTCACAACATCGATAATAAACCATTTAATTGAATGAAACAAGTTAGATTCAATTGGTGCCAATTGAAAATGGGGAACTAAAATGTTATTTACATTGCAATGGATTAGAATAAATCTTATACTTGTGACCTATTAGTTCTAATTATGAAGACTTACCAGATCTCGTGACCTATTATTTCTAAGTATGAAGACTTACCAGATCTCGTGACCTATTAGTTCCAACTATGAAGACTTACCATTAAACCAAATGACTAAGTTATACCTGGCATATATGAAAGGAAACTAACCTCAAAGATCAATCTCCATACCTCTTAAATAAATCTCAAAATACTCAACCCCTCAAACTAACCCAACAAAAAATATCAATAAGAATATACCACAATTAATCTAAATTTAATTTTCAAGGTATTCCACATAGGCTAGTTTAAGCATCCTCGGAGTTAAACCCCATCAAGTGAAAAAGGAGGAAGGTTAGGTGCAAAAGTGCACTTAAAATCCAATTAACATATGGACAATGGGCTTAACGACATGTGATTATCCCGATCATCAAATCCAAACCCTCTTCTGTGCTATCCAATCCTTCGATCCTTCTGCTCGTTGAAGGGGCAGACCAAAATTTCCTTTTTTGTCGGCACTCCGCCGGCTTATTTTGGATTATTTCAGGCTACTGAGCATAACCATTCCTCCCAAGGAGTAGTCCAAGGCTGATGTAGCTAAAAAACTGAAGGTAATGAAGGACAAGACCTTCGGCCTCCAGAACAAGAACAAGAGAAAAAATGTTCAGAAATATGTCCAGAGCCTTGAGCAATCAGTGCAGCCCAAACCCAATGCCAAAGTTAATACAGCTAAGGTAATATTTTCCCTTATTTTTTTTAGGGTTTATGGTGCTTGAAAAGGCACAATGATCATAATTTACTTGGGTTTCGTAGTCTTGATTAATCTATTATTTTGGTTTTCACCAAAATAAGGAAGAGAAAAAGAAGAGGGAGAAGGAACTAAATGACTAGTTTAAAGTTGTTGTTAGGTAACCGAAAGTTCCACTCGGTAGGGTTTTCTTTATTTAAATCCCCCCCCCCCATTTTTTACACTGGAGGATAATAGAATCATGTAAATGCAATTTCATTCTTTAAGACGCAGTGTGAACAACAACTCTTAAGTTTCAGCAGACTAAAGTTTCAACCATAAGCGTTTTGAATATGATGTGACATATCATTAATAATGTCATTTCCATTGTTTTAATTATCTTCTATTTATCCAGTTTAGTTTATTCCCTTATTTTGTATTGTATTCTGGATGAGATTAAATTCCTTCTAAGTATGGCCATGATTTCATAGTGTAGTCATAATTTACTCAGTTAACATCCCCTTTAATTCAGAGATCAACAAATTCTTCGTCAGGGGTTTAAACATTATATATATAATAGACAGAATCAGCAACTAGGGCTATTTGTTACTTTTGTAACATGGGGTTGATTTCGACCTCTACATGTACCATTGTGGCCCCTAGGTGTAGTCGGGGGTTTGAACCAGTTACGACACAAAGGATGTACTTAACTGTGCATTTTATCATGAATTGATCTACACCATGGGGGATAATTAACATTTCTTGTTATGAGAATTTTTTTTTTCATGGTAATATGACATTTACAATTCTATTTTTTTTTTTTTGGGGGGGGGGGGGTGTGATATTTAGTCAGGGGGAATTGATGAGTGGTATTTATGACTATAGAGATAATTTTTATTATAGCCATATGTATGTTGGTAAACATACTACTGTTGGAAATGCATAATGAAAACAATGCTTAAAGTTTGAAACTTTAGCTAGATCAATACAAAGGAAAATATAAACTGGTTTCTGCCCTTCATAGGTAAGATTAAGAAGCCCAATTGTGTTGGGTTTTTTTCATGAGGCCTTTTATATGTCGCAATGATGTCTTTGGTTCCATCCCTATAATTTTCCTATTCTGTTGTCATTTATTCCATGAAGGTGTTATGAAATTCAGTCACAACATCCTGTTTAGTTTCTAACATCTTGAAACAAACAAAAAGGTCTGATGAACTACTTGGATACCAATTTATAAGAGCTTCAAGAATATTTTCATCTTCAAGAATAATTTAATTCTTCAATAGAATATGAACCATAAACTTCCCATCCCATTCAAATACATTGGTCCAAATGAAGAGATGGATATCTTCAAATTTGTTTGTTAGGTACTTCCATTCATAAGGTGGTTCACTATATTCCATCTCTTGGCCTTCTTTAATTTTTTTATTAAGATTATTATAGGATTTTATACAGGCATGTATGAAATTTTTTTCTTATGTAACACAGTACCTCACCCTCCAGCATGTAGGCAAGGGTAAGATATTCCATAGGGCACAAGGTTGTACAACAATAGGGATCAAATTCTTGAGCTCAACATGTACTTGTGGTAATCGAACCTGGCTGGGGAAGATGATGGTCATTCCTCCCAACCAAATGTGATAAACCCAATTGAAATACAGGTGTATATGATACTAACACTAATATTTGGGGAGAATAATAAATGTATCAATGTTGTGTAGGAGCCTAAAATAGATTATTCATAACCCCAACATACAATTACCACTCTATCAATGTATTCCCTCATTATACCATTATATTACACCCAAATCCTAGCCACAATATTTAATACTACATTGGTAACATGTAATATTCCTTTTTCAGAAATATCACAAGTCTGTGCCAGAGATGGACTGCGGGGGAATTTACCAGATATGTCACCTTCTAAATAAGGGTGAGATACGGAGGCTTTCTGGCCCTGTACAGACTCTGTATACAGATATGTGAAATTTCCTAGCAAGAATGCCTAGCAACCCAAGCCTAGAAAACACATTTTCCAGCAATGGAGGCAGCAGGATTTGATCCCTGGTCTGGGATCCTTTGGATATATTTGCCTGGAGCTGAAATCCTGAAGCGGTCTCAAAACAAATCCTTCTAGGAGCTTGAGACAAGTCTCCTTCACCTGTTATCTTCATAAAAGGGCCCAATGAAGAGGGTTGCAACAGCACCTTGCTCAACAAATGAAATGACAGCGTTATCACTAAGGAGCCATGTCACATGAAGATGAAATCAGCCTTCAAACACATATGTAGCAGAAAATGTAGACAAAATTTTGAGAAATCTATTACTCAAATCAAGTAAAGAGTCTCAATGAGACATGTGCATAGAAATGGAGAAAATACTGCTTGCATAGTTTTATTCTCAACTAAGATTGCGCAGTCTATGGGGGTACTGTAGCAGTAAATACATAAACATGAATGATACAGAAATGTAAGCTCAAATAAGAAAGGGGGAGAAAGGTTTCAACCACTGAAAATACAATACAACAATCCTCTAAAAGGATTGGATGAAAACTAGACAAAATGGCATTTTTACCAAAATACCGGAGTTGTTGGGCAGCTGCTGCAACTCAATAGAAACTAGAAATGAAAGGAGCTTGCTTAATATGATGCCTTTTATGAATTAACTCCTTTGTTCAATCTTCCAAATGAAAGGCTGATCCTTTCATTGAATATCTCACCACCCACTAAAATGTTGCAACCTTCACTGCAAATGCTCTCTAGAAACTACGCAGTCAAGCAAGAGGGATGTTCTTCTGCTGATGGAAAATGATTGGCCTTATGCCAAAGATGATGGAATGAAGATCTGAAACTCCCTCACTTATCTCCCAAAGGATTAGAGACTCCCTCCTCTGAAATACAATGCCGGAAGCGATATTGAGAAACCCTCCCCTACAACACCCAGCAACACAACTCAACCACCAATGGAAACTACGCTGGAGTTGAATGGAATGATTTGGCCTCAAGCCAGAATATGGGGAAAATGAATAACAAGCTCTTCCAAGAGCTACTCAATGGAATAAATGGGATTCCCACCCGGGAACAACTAGTGCTAGCAGCACTGCATCTCAGCTAAACAGCCAAAGAATGCTCTTGCTAAGAAGACAAGCAAAATGATAATCAAAAGCATGAATGAGAATGGTTTCTTTGTTCTCCTTTTAAAAAAGTGAAAGGTTATTTGCCATGGGCCCTGTTATTTCCTAAATCTACCGCAGGTTGAAAAAGGCAGAGTTCAAGGTAACATCAAACCACGCTCAGTCTGGTAGCTAGCCCTACCAGAACAGGAGAGGGCTCTCTCCGATTCAATCTCAGCGAAAATTAATCAATAGGGCCTGAGATGACTGAAATGAAAGCTAATTTTACGCTAGGTATATGAATAAAGGAGTTTGATTTAGTTTTTGGGGGTTTTTGTTGGATCAAGGGAGAGGCAGTTTTGGGTGCGGGGATTAGGCCTAGTTTTTGCAGAGTTCTGATTAGGGCGAGGAAGAAAAGTGTTTTGATGCTTTAGATTGATTGAATGGATGGATCAGACTGGTGGGGAGCTAAAGAGGGAAATATCGTCTCAAGAGTCCTCCTAAAACAGATGAAAACATGAAAAACTAAACAAAAATGAAGGCAGAGCAAAGCAAACCAATGAATTCTACCTTTATAACTTGTTTGTTAAGTTTAAGAAGAAAGGAGAATGAAAATGGTACACATAAATATCAGTGAACTTACAGATACATAAAGGAAAACACCATCAAAACACAGAGCCACAAGGATCCCAAAGAGGGCTGCAAACCCTGGTCTATTCCTTTGCCAAAATTGCAGAATGAAATGTACAATGAAGTGCTAGCAATCCCAAATGTCCAACCCTGAAAATGACTGAGAAAATACATCATATAGACAAGCCTAACCCATTCCCATGCCTCTAGGGGTTGAGCTCATCATTCTAGGAGTTGTTTCAACCATATCTAAACTAGGAACTAGAAAATAGGCCATGAAACAACTTGCCTCTATATGCTAGGAAACTGATCCATTCACTCACATTTCACCTTTTGGTGAATGAATCTTCTAGAAAAATTAAAAATGTGCCAAAATTACATCATGGTTATGAAATTACATCAAGGTAGATCAAAAGTTACATGAAAAAGTGAAACTGGCCAAAACTAGGCGAAATTCTGAGTTGTGGAGTGAAAAATAGGCCAAAATCCTCTATGCGTCGCGCCCAAAATCTCTATGCGTAGCACAACTTTGGAGCTGATTTTGAGGCACTTCCCAAAGTCCAAATTGAGCTCATGATAGCTCGTTAGAAATCCCTACCTGTCTACTTTCCAACCCAAGTGGAATTTCTGGATTTGGTGTCCATTTTCCCCTCCAAAAGTTCAATATCCCAACATTGCTTCCTGTGGGTGCAAAAAGTGGCAGAAAGGCCATTTTCAAGGTGTTTTTGACCCTTTAGGCAACCCAGAACTTGATGAAATTATTAGGCCATTCCTGAGCATGCATAATTTTTCATAAAAAATCCAGAAATATCAATTTTTCCTCTAGAAGATCTCCCAATCGTAAGCGCGTGCAAGGTGGTGCTACGCGTCGGGCAGAAAAACCTGTTTTGTGACCAAAAAATTCAAAAATGACAAAATTTTCTCCAAATTCCTTGAAATTTGGACTGAAGGTCCCTCATCAAGTACCATGCTCAGCCAAATAAGCTTCAGCCAAGATTTGGAGCTGATCATGTCTTTTGCACCTCCTCAGTGTCCTCCTTAGCCTCACATTCATGATCTTGATCCTTGCTTTGAAAACATGTGTGCGTGCCCAATAGTGGTTCTTCATGTGTTGGAGCATGTTCTTCTCTTTGTTTGATTTCTCCAACAACTTCTCAAGATGCATTTTGACTCTCTCCAGCCACGTCTCTCTATCGGCCTCAATCTCCCGCTCAATAGGTGTCATCTCGGATGGGCTTCTTTGGGCAGCTTTCCGGTTCTCGCAGATGTCTTGCAACTCCATGACTGTCTGCTGGTCCTCCAACTACTTATTCCACTGCTCTAGATAGTTAATGATCCACTGAGCTCTCTGAAACTTGTCGGTCAATGTGCTGGTCTCATTTTTCTTCTCTTGAATGATCTCTCTCATTTTTGAGCTTGGAGAGCTCAAATCCACATCAATCAATGTGAAATCAATATCCTGACCTCCTAAAGGGCCTTCCTCCTGCATAGGCCTCTTTCCTCTATCTTGTACCTGTGCTGATGATGACGGCAATGAGACCCCTTCCACCCCAGGTGGAGATAGTACTCGTCAGGCTGCTGCAAATAATGATCTTGTGCCTTTCTGATAAGTAACAAATACTGGCACACTGATGATAGGCTCTGTCTCGGGACCTTCAAACTGATGTGAAGGCTCGTCTGCATCATGAAAAATATCTAGAGGAGGCTAAGGGGCTGTGAAGAAGTCATGGGAAATGAAATGTTCCCATGTAATGCCCTGTAATCCAAGCTGATGTACCACAATCATCTTGATGAGCGCATAATGATAAATGTTGTTGTGCTGCTTCTTAGGAGTCTTCTTCTGCACAAGAGTAGTCATCCTCTCTATGTTTTGGCACATGAAATATGGAATGTTCATCATCCTTACTCTCGTGAAATGCATCAATAGTCTGATGTGGTATGCATAGAGGCGTGAGAACCGGCCCTCACAACTGAAGTACCTGATAATGAGTCTCATCAATGGCGCATAGGATTCCTTCAGAAAATGGAATGGGAATACCCTGCTGAGCTGCCTCACATAGCCAGGCCTGAGGTATGGCTCGTAATGAACTCTATCCACCTATTGTCTTTTGTTCCAATCCTCTCCCACATTCGGTATTCCTGTTGCCTGAGAAATGGTTTCTGGTGTCAAGGTGAAAATTACACCAGCGAGAGTAACCTGACCATCTCGCAAATATAAAACAAACAACCGGGCTAACTCCTTATGATGTTGAATTTGAGCAATCCTCTCACAATATTGATAGCATGACTGCTCTCGGAAACAAGCCATGGTAAGTGGGCAGGCCTGAAACTGAGTTAAAGATGTGGGTTCTTCCCTCACATGTTTACCTCCTTTACGAGGCCTTCTCAGTACATGAAGCTCTGTGGTAGAATCACTGTTTTTCTCGTATGATGAATTTGTGTCTGTCATGGTGTTGCAATGTGTATGACAAGTGTATGTTTGGTTGGTTGAAAATGAGAAATGAAGACTTGGTGTTTATTGCCTCCAATTTCCAAATGTATGCCAAGTAGGAAGGGACTGTGAAAAAAAAGGGACAGCGGGGAAAAGTGGAGTTTGTTAAGTGAAATTAAGGTGTGCTAACAGTCACTTGACTATTGGGAATTGGGGATTTTGGGAATTTATAAGTGAAATGAGAGAGGGAGAGTGATAAGGAATAGTAGAGTTTAGGGATAGGGAAAATGGGAACAAGGGATATAAGTGGTTTTGCGATGGAGGGGAATAGGGGAGGGACTGTGATAATTGCAAAATAGTGAAGGGAGTAAACCAATGGGGAATGTAATGTTTGGCACAAAATTGTTTTTAAACCACCAATTTTAAAACCCTAAGGAGCAGCTTTAATAAGAGGATAGGGTTTATGTTTTGATATTACAGATTCTCCAACCAATCTTTGAAATAACACCAAACACCAGCAAGAGCACTTACTTGAGCAAATGGGAGCGAAAAATTTGAAGTTGCGTTGGAGGTAGTGATAAAAACCGGATGTCAGCCCTCTGCGTCGCGTGCAAACCCAGTGCGTTGTGACCAGTATGTGCACCGCGCAGGTTTAAAAAGTACACAGGAAGGGGCGGCTCTATGCGTCGCGCCTTCTCCCAACGCGTCGCGCACTGATCTTCAACACACAGTCCAGCTTTAACACATGATTTCACC